>OZ023238.1:9728602-10071327 GCA_964006365.1 Trididemnum miniatum
AACCAACTTCGCGAAACCACAAGCCTGATGATGTGATAACGGATTAGGCTAGCTATTACTTTAACAAACTCTTCGCCGCAATGCGAACACAGTTTCAATGCAAGGAATCCACAAAGCTAAGTCATGAGTCCAATGCACCAACCACTTGGCCAATTCCCATGTGCCCCTTATTGCTGATTAAAACGTCAGTTTAACCACAAACTCATACGGCTCACTCACGAATGAAAAAGTTTTATAGAAAAATAACTCAAAAACATGTTACCTTACTGCCCTCTAACGGATTACATAAATTTGCTTGATTTTCATGAGGTTTCCTGAAATTTCACGTTTTTGCTTTTGACTCCAAGTCAGGCGCTCTGGAGTAACCTTTCATTATATTGATATTTTTGTTACCCACATTGAGATAAATATCCTCCGATAATTTGAAGGTCCTAGCTGTTGTCATTTAACAGTTATGAGCTTGTGAACATTTTCCTATTATTGACTTTTGACCCCAAACCACTTGACTGCCACCCCTCGCAAGTTGTGAGACACAAGTTTACGTCGAGGTCTATCATCCCTGAACATTTCAAGCCTCTAGCATCAGCGGTTCAAATGCCCTAGACTGCGCAAAATTGGCAACATTTATCGGTTTTTTGACCTTTGACCCCGAGTCACGTGACATAGAACGTTTATAGTTGGTACAATGCAAGGACATATCAAGACACACCAACCCTATTAATTTCAAGTTCCTATGTGTTTTCTATCAATAGTTATACGCTAAACGACATATTTGCGTATTTGACCTTTGACCCCAAGTGACGTCACGCAAAACTAATCACTGTTGGTCTTTTTGTACCCTGGTTGAGATGCATCTGCTCCGTAAACTTGAAGGTCCTACCAGTAGCCATTCACAAGTTATTAACGTTTGATCAGATTTTTATGGCTTCCCGAAAAGGGAAGCCATATTGTTTTTGTTTGGCCATTAGTGCACTTTTTGACACTTCCAGCAGCTGTAGCTGCTAAACTACTGCTCCAAATCAAAAGTGACCTAGAGTTCAAATGTGTGTCCCACCTAGGTCTACACCTTGGTCGCCCTAACTTTACCCGACAGCCCCCCACTTTCTAGAAAAAAAATATTTTGTTTCCGAAAAATTTTTTTTTTATGGCTTCCCGAAAAGGGAAGCCATGTTGTTTTTGTTTGGCCATTTGTGCACTTTTTGACACTTCCAACATCTGTAGCTGCTAAACTACTGTTCCAATTCAAAAGTGACCTAGAGTTCAAATGTGTGTCCCACCTAGGTCTACACCTTGGTCGCCCTAACTTTCCCCGGCAGCCCCCCACTTTCTAGATAAAAAATATTTTGTTTTTGAAAAATTCTTTTTTTTTTTTTTTTCAACACCAAATTTTGTGCAGCCTAAGGCTTTTGAACCGCTGATGCTAGAGACTTGAAATGTTCAGGGATGGTAGATCTTATTGCGAACTTGTGCCTAACAACTTTTGGGGGGTGGCGGTTGTCAGGTTAAAGGTCAAAGGTCAAAAAACCAAATTCACCAAAACCTAATATCTTTTGAATGACTGCAGGTAGGACCTTCAAATTTTCACAGTATATGCATATCAATGTGGAAAATATTTATATGCATAATAATGACCTGTTCGTGACGTCACTTAGGGTCAAAGGTCAAATCAACGAACCTCAGCAGTTTTTTGTGCATTTGAAGGTTTTTGAACCGCTGATGCTAGAGACTTGAAATTCCCAGGGATGATAGACCTCCATGTGAACTTGTGCCTAACAGCTTTTGGGGGCTGGCGGTCAACAGGTCAAAGGTCAAACGCCAATCAATTAAATTGACAAATAGTTTGATCAAACGTTAATAACTTGTGAATGGCAGCTGGTAGGACCTTCAAGTTTACGGAGCAGATGCATCTCAACGAGAGTACAAAAACACCAGCAATGATTAGTTTTGCGTGACGTCACTTGGGGTCAAAGGTCAAATACGCAAATATGTCGTTTGGCGTATAACTATTCATTCAAAACACATAAGAACTTGAATTTGATAGGATTGGTGTGTCTTGATATGTTCTTGCAGTGTACCAACCATGAACGCTCTATGTCACGTGACTCGGGGTCAAAGGTCAAAAAACCAATAAATGTTGCCAATCTTGCGCAGTCTAGGGCAGAGCTTCCCAAACTGGGGGTCGCGACCCCGCGAGGGGTCGCGTAACAAACTTCAGGTGTCGCAGGAAGTACACATTTGTACAAATTTTCGGCAAAGTATTTGTGTATTCAGTGTTACGCAATTGCGTAGCATGCTGTTGTGATTTTTAAAACTGGTGCAATTGCGCAAACAGCATTCTTAACTTAGGCCTAGCTGTAGATTTTGGCCTATCTCTAAGCTAAATACGAAATGGTGAGGTAGCGGTTGAATGTTGTAGTTCTCTGTATAACTATGAACTGTTTTGTTTCGTCACTTTGGTATCAAGTGACAAAGCTGGATGTATCTGTTTGTTTCTTCGCTTCGGTTGGCGACGCCATGTAGAACTCTGCTGGCAAGAGGCTATAGTACCGGTAACTAAAAACTATTTAAACAATGGATAGCTGGTTAATCAATGGTTAGCATTAATGCCGAATATCCATCATCATCGGCCTCGGCAGTAACCGCACTCCGGCCGTTTGTCTCGACGTGTCTGTGCGAGTCTGCATGTTCAACGTTGACGGCAAAACATCGTTCCTGCATAAGCAACATTGAAACCGCCGTGAGACCGGCATTAACAAATATTGAGCCGCGGCTGGATTAGGCTTGCAGGAGAAAGCAATTGCACCCATCACATTACATAAATGTGTTTGCTTTTTTTGTTTCTAATAAGCTATTTAAGTATAAACCAGTAGGCATTGTAAGCATCCACAGCTCAGATGGCCGTGAGATAAGAACGTCTGCCTCTGAATCTGTGGACTTGGGTTTGATTCCGAGTCGGGTCAAACCAATGACTTTATAATTGGTATTCACAGCTTCCCTGCTTGACGCTCAGCAATAAAGGGACAGTGTGAAGAACAAGCCGGCAAGTTTACTTGTTGTGTCGGTGGGACAGGCACTTAGCGGGATTACCCCATGTTGGTGTGGTAAACAGATGGCTGGCAACTCCTGAGCGAGCTCGTATAGCGCATTGATTGCTTTCTCGTGATAGGAGGATAAATATGCCGCAAAAATAAAATAAATAAATAATTGAGTAGCGGTAACTTGTTTTTAGTTTTCGCCTTTCAATAATTATCACAAATGCATATTTCGCACTGTTTGTGATTTTTGTTGTAAAGGGTCGCGAAAAATTTTGGAAGATTAAAAGGGGTCGCGTGCGAAAAAGTTTGGGAAGTCCTGGTCTAGGGCATTTGAACCGCTGATGCCTGAGGCTTGAAATGTTCAGGGATGATAGACCTCGACGTAAACTTGGGTCGCACAACTTGCGGGGGGTGGCAGTCAAGTGGTTTGGGGTCAAAAGTCAATAATAAGAAAATGTTCACAAGCTCATAACTGTTAAATGACAACAGCTAGGACCTTCAATTTATCGGAGGATATTTATCTCAATGTGGGTAAAATATCAATATAATGAAGGGTTACTCCAGAGCGCCTGAATTGGAGTCAAACGTAAAAAACGTGAAATTTCAGGAAACCTCATGAAAGTCAAGCAAATTTATGTAATCCGTTAGAGGGCAGTAGGGAAACATGTTTTTGAGCTATTTTGGCTTAAAACTTTTTCATTCGTGAGTGAGCCGTATGAGTTTGTGGTTAAACTGACGTTTTAATCAGCAATAAGGGGCACATGGGAATTGGCCAAGTGGTTGGTGGATTGGACTCATGACTTAGCTTTGTGGATTCCTCGCATTGAAACTGTGTTCGCATTGCGGCGAAGAGTTTGTTAGAGTAATAGCTAGCATAATCCGCTATCAGATTATCAAGCTTGTGGTTTCGCGAAATTGGTTGTAATTGCCGTGTTTCCCCGATAATAAGACCTACCCGCAAAATAAAACCTAGCGTGATTTTTTAGGATGATTTTAATGTAAGCCCTACCCTTAAAATAAGCCCTAGTTGAGAGCGGCAGAAAGACGAAAAAGTCAAACATTCTTTTCTTATATTTATTCAAACTGCTTTAATGCGGTGTATGCCATCCTTTTCAAAAAATTCTTGAATAAATTGTTGTTAATGAGTTTCTGAATAAAAAACATGTTAATGGCAAGTAAATGTAGATCTTTTTTCGCAATTTCTGTTTATTGAAAATCTCGTAATGTTTACTTTGTAACTTCATTTTTTGATATATCAAAATAATACATCCCATTTTATGCCGCGATTTCTTGGCCCTTAGAAACGAACACAAGCTCCATGATTTAATTTCGTTTTGTGTGAATGCAGTCGTCCTTGCAGCTGCACAAATCCTTCAAGAATCATGGCGTTTACTGTTTGAATTTACTGCAAGATTTGCCAGCTTGTTGGAAATGTCAGACAAACAAGATGATTTTGCTGCAGACTTGTGTAGCATTGTGCCGGCCGATTAGCTCAGTTGCTAAGCCCACCCTATCGGTGCGGGAGGTGTGAGGTTCAATTGCGTGGTCGGCCAAATCGTCACAGTGTCGCCAACGGCTCGCCACCGTTGCGACGTTTGTTCGGAGCTGTGTAGCCCAAGCGCTGCGCCGCGTAGGTGGGCTCCGCCACTTGTTACACGCTTGGGCGTAATATGGCGAGTATAATGAAGTTTTGAGTTTTTGTGCAGCATCATCACTGTACACGTGAAGAAATGTAAGGATAATAGTTTTATTGAGATTTCGATGACTGTATTACAGAAATGTAAAAAGTCGTTACAATATTATTAAGTTTATGGAGCACAGGCTGCAGGAAATTAAACTTACTTCATGTGCGATAATGCCCACCTATACTTTGCAGGGATTTGTTGTTTTTTTAAGTTGTAAAAGCGAAGTCGTTCTGCTGTTCCCTTAGACGTTTGGGTCCCTAGTAAGCGTGATCGGGAAGCCATAAGCGGGTGCTTGCAGCTGCCATCTAGTTATAGGTGCTTTTAACAGCACGCAGTTGTCTACAACGCGACAACGATTTTAATGCAAGTGACTGTAACAGGATTTTGCGTGGTCAATAAACAGGAAAATTAAATAAGAAGCGAAAAAAGATGCATTGCTGAAGATTGCTTTCTTCATCTTCATCCTCTTATCACGAGAAAGCGAAGGAGGCGCTGCTTAGGACGAATCCAGACTCGCTTAGGAGTTGCCTTTGTTTCCGAGTTTTCCGGTTGAATTTTGCTTCTGACTTCTTTAATTTGCCGCTTGCCAGATTTCACCAAGCGGAGATAATCAACGTGAAGCATCTTATCCAAGGACGCAACAACGAGACTAGGTTGGTAGTTGAACCATCAACCTTGCGATCATGGTCGTCGTAAAAACGACGCTCCAAACCACTGCGCCACGTTGCAATGTCGCATGCCGTTAAAAGCATCTCATCGCGGTAAATCATAATTTGCATGTGCGGCGAAGTTCTCCACAACAACAAGTAAAATACGATTTATTCAACACTCAATGATCTCTTTAAGCACTTGCAATTATATTAAAAGCAAAAGACTTTAGTGTACCACATTTCTGATGAGCTGAAAATTTCTGCTACAATAAATTGACCTATAGGCGTATTGTACGCATCAAAAAACAAACTGCTATTCTATTAAAAACAGTTACAAAAAACTGCTTACTCCAGCACAATTGCGCTTTAATTAATCCGACAAAGCGCAACGCAGTATTTCAACTTCCGACAGTGCGCAACGCAACAAAGCGCAAGCAACCAGATTCTTTTCAGTTCGCAGCGCAATAATGCGCACACTATTATATATGTTTTCAGTTCGCAACGCAATAAAGCGCAAGAAGGATTTATTTTCCTTGAAGCGCAGCGCAACTTGCGCAATGGCTAAAAATAATTTGTTAAAGCGCTTCGCAACTTCCGCACGAGCGGAAGTTGCGCAACTAGCGCTTTGCGCTTCAAATTGCGGAATGCCCACCTCTGCATAAATTTGATGCTTAGCCTCTATTCTTCATTATGCGTGAAAATCAAACTATCGCAGGTGCTTTTCGAGATATTAGCGAAATGAAATGGAAAAACACAACGTCGTGTTTTTTATTCCCAATTTTTGAGAAAAAACACAACATACTTGGGCATGCGTAATACCCAGATAACACAGAAACGTTTTTTTAACGTTGGTTTAAGATTCACCGTTACGTTGTTTTAACGTTTAAATGCCAACGTTGGTTTTTGGTTTGTTTGCTCATCTGTTTGATGTTAATTTAACGTTGTATATGCAACGTTAATTTGTTGTTGAATAAACGTTTTGTTAACGTTAGCCACAATAGTTGTTTTTGCGTTTGGGATAGATCGTTTCTTTAATGTTTACGTGCTAACATTGCCTTAACGTGTGCGGTAAAATGCGTTTTTAACGTTTTGCGAACTTGGTTGCTCTAACGTTCGTTATAAAACGTTCTTAACGTTTGCCTGTCAACGTTGTCTTAACGTGATCCCTAAAACGTATTTTTAACGTTTTGCAAACTTGGTTGCTTTAACGTTCGTCATGAAACGTTGTTATGACGTTAAAGCAAAACATTTCCTAAGCGTATACTTGCCAACGCTGCCCTAACGTGATCCGTTAAACGTAGTTGTGACGATTTGCAAACTTGGTTGCTTTAACGTACGATATAAAACGCTTGAAAAACGTTGAAACAAACTAAACGTTCGCCTGTCAAAGTTGCTTTAACGTGTTCCGTAAAGCATAGTTTTAACGTTTACAAACTTGGTTGCTATTATGTTCGCAATAAACGTTTATAAAATGCCACAGGGTTAAACAATTTTTAACGTTTGCATCAAAAAGGTTGTCTAATTATAAATCAAGTTGTTCTGACGTTTGACAGCTTTAGTTTGATACAGTACTTAAACGTTTGCCCAAGTGGGCAGCATTAACATTCAGAGTTTATTGAACGTTTCAAACTTCGTAATTTTTTTATTTTTCTATTTGCAGTAGAAGCATACTCATAAAAAAAAATTGGTTGGCAACTAATGAAGCAGTTTATACACAACGAGATAATCAGTTAATGCAATATTTAGTTTGCTTAAGTTAATCAATTGAATTGGTCACTTTAAATCAATAACTTGGTATTTCTAACGTTTCTATTAAAGCCAAATATTAAACGGTCAAATTGAGCCACAATTTTAACTGTAAATTACGAGTGAATATTTTACGTGAACAAATCAAATCCAGCAATCACTATTGATCATCACGTAGCTTGATATGTCTATTATCAAGAACAAAGTATTATTTCATATACATTATGCAGCGTCTATAAAACACTGGCTAAACAAAACGGAAAGAACGTGAAGTTAGTATAATGGCTAATTCAAAGTGAAAGGAAAAAAAAAAAAAACGCTTGCGCAACTTTGTGGCAGCACTTCGGCGAATGAATATCTAGACGATTTCCACTCACGCATCCATATAAGTTTCGTCAAAATTAATTGTAATTTATTGAAAGCTTTGATTTCACATCACAAAATTACGCTTGACACATCACAAATAAAACTCAGTTCATAATCTAGTATGCTATGAATACATGGATGGATAAAAAAGCAATTCAAACTGACGAGCTCGCAGCAATAAAATCACTTTCACTCATGCTAGTATAATAGTTTGTAAGAGTTTTATCAACATTGAGGGTAAAAATGCTGAAACTTCGTTTACTTCATGTTAAAAAGTTCTGATTTCCAAAAGCTCAGCATTTTATGTTTGGTATTAAATAGAAACAAAAACAGTACGAAAACGTCAATGATTTCTACGTAAATAAGCTAAACAATACGAAAAGTAACTGCTGCACACTTTTAAGGAGCTTGAGAAGTAAAGCTTCATATTAAGCTGTCATAGTTTATCCCACAAAATAGATTTCAAAATAATAACAAAATCTCAAATGAAGCAAATTTTTGTAACACGTGAATTCTCAATCTAAATGTTGTGTTTCATGTAAAAAAAAACCGTGTACGAGATAGTTAGTTGCACTAACTACCCTCCTGTTACGTAAAACCTGGAAATGACCGAACCGCTATAACGAGTTCCCTTAAGCTTAGCTGACCACCTGCCTACCACTTTAATATAAGAGAACCCCGCAAATGTCTTTCCCAGCAGCAAAACAATAAGCCAGTTGGTTTGTTTTCCACACTGTTCACTTCATGCCGAGCGTCAAACGGGGAAGATGCCAATAGGCCTACCAATTTTTAAGTCATTAGGTTAACCCGAGTTTACCGCTCATGACTTAAAATTTGAAAATTGGTGATTTCACGTGGAAAATACGCAGGCGAGTTTGCGTGGTATGAATGGTAATTGTAATGGGGTTCACTTGCTATACAGTGGCACTGGAAAGCAGGCTCTCGGCATATTTTCAGCGTGCTTAATTGCTACAGCGCGCCCGTCCTTTTCTAGTAATAGAAGAAGGATAAACAAAAAACATGCAAATGAAAAAACAACAGTAAATTGCGTGGTACATAATTATACAGTTTTTTTGTCGTAAAGTTTGTTTGACAGATAAAAAAACATAATTCTTTTCTGTTTGCTTGTTGAAATTAATTTTTCACGAAAAAGTTTTTCTTTTCGTGTAGTGTTAGCTGTACTGTGTTTACTGTTTATCTACTCAGCTTGCATCTATGTTTTGCAGGGCAGCATTAGGCCTATTAAACTAGCACAAACACCATAAAATCACTAAAAACAAACGAAACAGAAAAAAATTAGCAATGCCCAATAAATATAACAAAATTTTGTTGTTTAGGAGTAGGCGGTTTCAAGCTGAAAACAAAGAGTTTTAAAACGCAAATCACACAGCCAATCGTCCTCTACTTTTGGTACTGATCTCAAGTTGTATGATTTGAGTTCGGTAAATGCCATGGTTATGTGGGGTTCAATGATGGTCATTAACTTCATCAACTTCGTAGGCTGGCAGGTTTTCATCGGAACATTAATATCCCTCTCCCTTCAGAAGAATTTTTCTGGAAGTAAATATACATATTGTTAATAAATATCAAACAAGCAGAAAGCGTAAAACAGAGTCAGTTTCAGTTTCATCTTGTTTATTCGTTGCTACTAACAACACAAAATATACAGCAATTAAATAACATATGCAATGCTGAGTGAAATAGCAACAGCAAGGTGACTGCAAAGTGACTGTGAGGTCTTCGAATCAAGCAGCCACCTTGCGGCGTCACATAAGAGCATGCGACATAAGCCAACCACAAGCTGAGTCAAGTATATTGCATACGAAAACATAAAATTGTTTTTTAGTAAGGTATAGCGTTATTCCTCCTTTTTATCACTCTTATTTTTGTTCATATAAGTAAAACGAAAAAAAAAAAAAATACGATGATCGAAGACAGTCTGAAGGTGCATCCTGCCCAGAAAAGCAATCATTATCAACTGATTCCAACTTAGGTCACTTCATTTCGTCGCAAGTTTTTACTGTTTTTTAAATTTACTAATTAAAAGGTTTCTAACCATTATAGGGATTGAGTTCCAAACCTTAGCACCAACAAATTTTATCGAGAATTGAGTCCTTTTAGTTTTATACGACGGGATATGCAACTGCTCAGGGATAGCAAATCTCGTCACACGATCATGTAAACAGTTGGTTTTCACAAAGTAGTTATTAAATATGGAAGGTAATTTGTTATTGACCTGCTCGTGGACAAATTTAACTATTTCAAATTTAATCAATTTATTAAGGCAAGAACTAGCAACATAATGTTTTTAGAACTCACTTTAGAACTAACAAAATAATGTTGTAACCAGCGCTCGAGTTGTAAAAACACTCATGGGGGTATCCATAGGAGGCGGAACCCCACTTTTTTCAAGGGGGCCCTAATTTACGTTTATTTCTACAATATTGTCTCTGCATGAGTGCATTTGAAACTTAATAGGCCTACCATCAAAGTTAAAACCCAGGAAAGAGCTTAAATTCAGAGATGTTTTCTGTAAAAATTTGTTTGTGGGGTGGGGGAACAGAAATTAGAAGCAAGAACCGTGGGTCTGAAGCCCACATATACTGGACATATCACATGTGGCCAGGCTAAATATGGATTGTAGGCATAGGACCATATTTACGTATAGGCTAAGCAGGCTGAAACCTAGGGCTTCGGAAAAAATGGGGGGCCTCATCACGCACATTGACGATCTTTTTTTTTCTCTTCACCGATACTTTCAGTGGAAAACTGAACATCTGAGGACGTACATACCTTTTATTTTTTGCTCTTCATTATACTGATATTTTCAGTGAAAACAGCACATGTGAGGAAGTGAAGACTTTTTTTTTGGTCTTCGAATCAGTGTGATCAAATAGTCCATGGCTTTTGATGAGCTTATTTAGGGGTGGGGCCGTTGTGCCATACCCCCCCCCCCCTTTTTGACTCTGCCTTTGAGTAAGCAAGAACAATACTAATGATGCTAAGTGACTTAAATATGCCAAATTCTTTTGATGGTATGTGTAGTTTATTGCCAGGGGCGGATCCAGGGGGATAGGATGAGGGGTATGCATGCTTCTAAAGCCATTTTTAAAATTGTTTTTGATGCATACAATTTTTCTATAATTTCGAACCTTTTCGATAGCTGTAAGCCATATACGCCTCAAGCACGCATAATTACTGCAATAAAGTCGAACAAAATGCATCATATTTGGCGAAGCTTTCAAAATTAGGGTCAAAAAGTTTAAACAAAACTTGCCTGAAAATTATTCAAAAAGCACTAAAATAGCCATTACAGCATGTAAATTTTCAAAAATTTTTAGCGGGAGCATGCTCCCGCACTCCCCTAGAACATTTTTTATTTCTCAATTAGTTCTGCTGAAAAAAATGCGCAGGAAAAAAAGTGAAAATTATGCCCCCCGCCTTTTAAAATTTCTCGCTACACCACTGCCGGCCAATCTGGTCATTGATTTTGGCCCCCCTACCCCACTTTAAAAATGCTTCCGCCATCGCTGGGGAGATAGTACAACTGAGGGGATGGTATAAGAAGGGATGGTCATTAGGCTCGTGTGGGAATGGTTTACGTTGAAATGTTTAATGGGGGATGACATCCCTCCGCAACTAGAGTACTGGTTGTAACCAATCGACTTATGATAATTGGTACTAAATAATTACACATCTTGCAGGATTTATCACGATTATTTTTTAGTCATGTGGTTGCACGTACTGTTGTACGCGGCAAATTTCATGAAAATATTATTCAACAAAACAAACTGTTTGGAATATCAGCTGTCACAGCGTCAACCTCAAGCAACCTTCTAAAATGGTGTGCAGCTGTCGCAGCGTTTATCTTAAGTAACCTTCTAAAATACAATTAAGCAACCTTCTAAAATGGTCATCACGCCAAATAGTTTCGTTAAGTTTCAGCATTCGATGCGATCAATTATTCCTAAAAGAGTTTTCATGTGAATTTTAAGAGAACAATTGATTATTGTTCCAACAATCTTAGTTATTGCATAACATTGGCAAAACAATGGTAGGAAAACTTGGGCATGCGTCATAAACCAAATCGCAGTTATTACGTAACATTGACAAAACAATCAAACACAAAATGTTAATTTACTCAAAACTACAAAATAGCTCACGTTGTGTTCTTCCTGAAAACGGCAGAGAGGTGCGACAAAAGCCTCTGCTCTCCACGGCGAGTTTCTGATGATGATATGTAGGGACTTTAGGCTACAAGTAAACAGTAAGTCCCCACAGATACTCTTTATACCTAGCCTCATAATTAATGAAGAAGACCAACAGATTATTATACATGTTGCCATACATGAGAATGCTTGTTTTAGTAAGCGTGTCGCTGTCACCTTGTTGATATAACCGACGTGTTCGCTTGCAGTATCAAGATTCGCGTGAGACACTGAGACTACAAGTTAGATCTTACACTAGCACCAGATGCGACAAAAAGCTTGATAAGGCTTTAATTTTGTTGCTTTGCAATACGAAAACCAAAACAAAAATTACTTTTTCAGAAAAAAATTTTCGCTTCAAAAGTACGAAAAATCGGTACCGAGTAACGATATCGTCGTTACTTTTTTATAAATGTACCGTTATCGGTGCCGACGATGCTTTTTTGGCAAAATATCGGTACCGATATCGTCGTTACTTTTAAAGTACTGAGTGCCCAGCTCTGTCCACAGCTTAGTTCAAAAGCGAAAATTATGTTGTGTATGAAGAATCAAGGTTTTCACTTCGAAATTGACCGTAATCGCCAACAAAGCTCATTTACAGATACCACCATAATGTTGAAATTTATAGAGTAAAAAGTTATGTACTGGGTGAAAGCGTAGCTACAAATCCAAAAGATTCACAACTGTAAATAATTTCGGCTTAGACGTGAAGACCATTACAGTGGTGTTGCTTCTTGTGTGTGAGTTGAAACTGGTTTTTAAAATCTCTATTTATTTGTATCTAAAACACGACGTTGGCCTAGATCAGGAAAGCACAACTCAAATGAGATTTCTTACCAAAGTTTTCAAAATGATTTTGTCGGGAGCCTTACGAGTTATAAATAATAGTACGGTTGGTATCGTGAACAAACGTGCTTCTGTAAATGGTGAGGGCCTTTAGAATCTAAAAAAAAAACAAACAAAAGGATTTGGAATTTGGTTATTCTCTAGGTTCGCGGCTTAGCGCTTAGGCAAAACAGCTCCGAAGAAACGTCGCAGCGGTGGCGAGCCGTTAGCGACAAGATGTTCAGTTTGACTAGCCCAGGAATCAAACCCCAGACGCCTTGCGCCGATGTAACGTTATCTTTATCCGGTACACCAACCGGTTAATTTTGTTAAAACCTTTTTAATTTCAATTTTACATGTTTGTTACTTTTATGCCCTTTCCTACTTTTTATAATATTCACCCTAGCTCTCTACCAGTGATGGCAATATTGTTACTGATTTTGTTTTCAATTAAGAATGTACTCATAAAAAGTCAAATGTGATTTTTAGTATCGCATCGATAAAAATCTATTGGCCATGATCATTACTTGGGTAAAACGCAGCGCATTTTCCATCATAAAAGTTTACTTTCTGAGCAAGCGACAAATAAATTGTCGATAGTAATCACTGCAACCAGTGCATAAAAATCTCTAAGCCTCGTTGCAGTTATGGGGCGCCGTGTGTAAAGCTACGCAATATAAAATTTTGCATCATTTTTTTGGTTAATTTTGGTTAAATTACGTGCAATATCATATATTGTTGCAATTTATGTATATTGCTGCAATATGTGTTAAATTGTTGCAATTTATGTATATTGCTGCAATTTGTGTAAATTGTTGTAATTTATGTATATTGCAAAAAAATCTTTAAATCGGCTTTTAATTGCCATGGTGATATGCTAACTAAAACAGTCAGTGTTGCCCTTTCCCTTTTCCCATGAATTCACGTAGTGTACTGGCCTGAGGCGCTGTTGTACTGACTGTGCAGTGTGCACTTATTGGTTTGGCTGAAACATTTAAGCTACTGGTTAAATGAATCATTTAAGCTACTACTGTTAAGCTACTGGTACCGGTATCCTTTGGAATACCAGCAGCTAGACTAGACTAGACTACCGGTATGGGGGTAACAACTAGTATCAGCTCCCAGGTCCAGTTGGGTTAGATTAGAATTAGGTTCAGTTAGGGTTAAATTTAGTTAGGGTTCGCTCAGTTACAAAATATCGGTATCTGAAAAATCTTGTTTTAAAGTACAGTACCAGTAACCCGACATTAGGCCAAGTCTAGCTACCTCAACCTATGTTTTTGTGATATACTACTATCTCGCTGCCAATGCAGAATGGCTTATGCTGTATGGCTGAAACATGTCAGATTACAGTGACTTCTGTGATCTGTCCACAGAAAGCAGGTAGGCTACATCCTGACATCAGCAGATCAGCACACCGATACACCAGTAGCCAGTTACATGCGGTAAACTGTAAAATTAAAAATGTCAAACTAGTCTACCGATATTTTGTAACTGAACGAACCCTAACTAAATTTAACCCTAACTGAACCTAATTCTAATCTAACCCAACTGGACCTGGGAGCTGATACTAGTTGTTACCCCCATACCGGTAGTCTAGTCTAGTCTAGCTGCTGGCATTTTAAAGGATACCGGTACCAGTAGCTTAACAGTAGTAGCTTAATATATTCATTTAACCAGTAGCTTAAATGTTTCAGCCAAACCAATGAGCGCACACTGCATAGTCAGTACAACAGCGCCTCAGGCCAGGACACTACATGAGTTCATGGAAAAAGGGAAAGGGCAACACTGACTGTTTTAGTTAGCATATCACCATGGCAATTAAAAGCCGATTTAAAAATTTTTTTGCAATATACGTAAATTGCAACAATTTACACAAATTGCAGCAATATACATAAATTGCAACAATTTAACACAACAATATGTGATATTGCACGTAATTTAACCAAAAAATGATGCAAAATTTTATATTGCGTAGCTTTACACACGGCGCCCCATAGGCCTACAATGCTCAATGATCAATCAACTACAGATCTTACGCAAAATATTTCTCAGAATTAATTCATAGAAGCCGCTGTTAGCGTGGAAAAAGGCAAAATGTGATGACGTCATAGGTATAAGCACGAGTTGTAGTTGTTGGTTTGTTGCTTCATAATTTCCTGAGAGTGGACCCTATAATGAACAAAACCAGAGGTTATGGTCAGCGACATGGCCTAGCGGTCCCGCGCGCAGGCGACAGATCCTAGTCCTACATGACGGGTTCGATTCGCGGCTGGAGCCGATCGCATTTAACATATATAACGGGTAGCTGCTGACTCGAAGAGCGCAAGCTCACTTCGCAGTCTCCCTCAGTCACTGTTCAATTCTCAGTTCAATACAATTTGAAAAATAATTATTAATTCGCGAAAATGCTCAATCGAGAAATGCAAATAGGCCTACGGTAGGTCTACTACTTGGGACTTAAGTTTTATATTTGTTACTGCGATTACAATACAATACAGCAACTAGTCTGCGACTATATAATTTTGAGGGTGGGCTTTACCTGAGAATGGTTCACACTGTACTCATTCTTTACTTAGTTCAAACTGCTGAGCATTAAAACAAAAAGTTTAAAGAGCATCATAACTTAAAAGAGCAGTGAACTTTCCGACAATGAATAAAATTTTTTATTATGATTATTGCGCAGTAGGGTATAATTTGATATCCAAGGCTGCCCTACCTGCGGCCCGCGAGATGGTTTTTAGAGGCCCGCGATAATAAGTTTGTGAGTAGACTTTTTAAATGTTAAAGATTATTTTATAGGCTCAAGTAAATATGCCGTCAAAACACACCAAAATTATCCATGTTGTGTCTGTTATGGGCCTACCACCCAAACACTTGCATAACAAATGCTTGGAAAATAAGCCAAATTTTTTACATTTGGTTTACATGCGTGCAAGGTGGCAAGTTGACGCAGTGTTGCCAACATGTGCAACTACAGCTCCTTATCAATCATCATCACCTCGTGTATCCATCGCATAAGATTCATCGATGTCAAAAAAGCTTAATTTGTTACCTCAAAAAAGGAATTCTTACGTCAAACAAGCTTAATTATTTTCGTTCAAGGATCGGATTCTGCTGCCAGTTACTGCCACCTGCTACACTGCAAATAAAATTGGGTAGAGCGCTTGGTAAAACTCCACTCAACCCAATTCATATTTGGGTAAAACACGTTTTACCCAAAATATTTTGGGCATAAATCGATTTGCCCAAAACATAACTTAAATAATTTTTTTCGGTAAAAAAGTTTTTGGGTAAACATGAAATTTTGTGGGCAAATACAATTTTTACCCAATTTTTTGGGGGGTAAACACACCTTCTACCCAAGTCCGACTTTTTCGCTTTTGGGTAATTTTTTATACTTAACAAAATAATTTTGGGTATTTTTGAAAACTACCCAAACGTAAAAAATTTCGTTGTATTATTAAAAAATTTTACCCAATTTTAAATTGAACTAAACAAAATTTACTCAAACATTCAAGTTCAAAATTCTGAAGAATATTTAGTGAATACGTAACTTTCACTAGTTTTTCCTTTGCTGTAAGCAACTGAAACCTATACCATATAGCGTTATGCAGATGAAGGCAGCAGCAGCGTGATGCAACTTTTCCTCAGGGTCATAAAGAGTCAAGCAGCCACCCTTATACCGACGGATAAATCAAAATCTAAACAGTGGACTTTTATTGTTATTCAGATTTCCAAAAATAAGCAGCATTCATATGAATTCTCGATATACCCTGCTGCTGCTGCTTGGACTCCTGTAAAATCAAAGTTAATACATTTTGGAATAAAATGCTGTAAAATTGCTTCTAAAAACTACGCATAAAGAAGGACTTTCTGTCTTTAAAATATTGTTTTAGATGTTGACATCTTGATAAATAATTGAGCGTTGCAGTTTCGAGGTGCTACAAAGGGGGTATCTTATAACTTTCTTTGCCCTGAAAGATTGGCTTGGACCGAACAGGCGTGTTCAGAAAACCTGCTATCACTTGGCCACCTGCCATATTTGAGTGGCGTAGGCAAGGGTGGGAGGTACCGGGGCCATGCCCCCTTAAATTTTACGAAAACAGAAAAAAAAAACGATGCAAAAACTAGCACTCACTTTGCTTACATTAAGCTATATAGCATAGTCATGAAGTCCTTCAAATATTTTTTGACAACGCCACTGTGACCTGTCTATTCCTGAAGGTGCGCGAATCCTGTTAGGTGCCTTTTCCAACTGAACAAGTAAACTAACTGACTTGTTTTTTGCACGGTTGTTTCAATGCTCGACGTCAAACAAAGAAGTTGAATTACAGACCTCGAGCTTACTAAGCTATATTTTGGCTGTTAAAAGCTATTATCTGATATACTGTACGTGCATCTATTGGCCAATCAATTGAATATGATAGGCTCACCTATGCTGTGCAAGTAAAAAAAAATTTTAGTGGGTTGTGTGCGCTAATTTTTTCTCTGAACAACAGCCCCGGATTGAAAAAAGTGAATTAGTCTAACCTTATATAGGCTAAGTATAAACGGACAGCTTGGAGAACAAACCGACAAGCTCGCTTTTACTGTCGTCAGGAAAAGGCACTTGGGGCTTGGTGGAACTACTTTTTCTTTTTGTTGCATAGATTGACCTAAATATTATTAGATATGCTGTTTTCAGATAGGTCGATGGCTGAGCAAACACGCGTGCACTAAAGATTATAGGCTAAAACACTGAAAGTTAGAAATTTAAGCAACGCAGTAAAAAATTTGCAAGAGGGATGGTTGAAACTGAAGAACTTGAACGTTATGGAAAAAAATCTTAACAGCCATAATGTAATACAGTTCACAACAGTTCCAAAGATTTCATCTCTGTTTATAGAATTTCTTGGTTGTTGCACAAACAAAAGTGAGGTAGGCATTAACGTTTAGGCCCCAGAAACGTTTTAGTAAAACGAAGTATGGAATTTTGCCCTGCCTTTTAGTAAACAAGGACGAAATTAATTGTGCCAAGTAACTGAAATATGCCATACTCTTTTGATGGGTTCTGTAGCTTATGGCCAGGGGCGGACTAGGGGGGTAGAATGAGGGGCATGCATCCTCTACCAGCCATTTTCAAAGTTGTTTTGAATGTATACAATTTTTCCATAATTTCGAACCTCTTCGATAGCGATAAGCCTTCCGCCTTGAGCACGCATAATCGAAAATGTGCGAACAAAATGCATCATATTTTGCGAAGCACTCAGATTAGGGTCAAACAGTTTGAACAAAATTTGCCTGAAAATTATTCAAAACGCACTAAAATAACCATTACAGCATGTAAATTTTCAAAAATTTTCTGAGGGAGCATGCTCCCGGACCCCCCTTGAGCCTTTCTTGCTTCTCAATCAGCTTCAAATTTGTTTTTCCGAAAAAAATACTCTTGCAAAAAGTGTGGAAATTATGGCTCGGACCCCCTTTTAAAATTTCTCGCTACGCCACTGAACACTACCATTGGTCTTCAAGTTCAAACCAATCTGAAAAGTCACACGGCGCTAATGAGAATAGATTACATTCGAAATACCTAACTATATGCAGGTAATAGAATAACAATCGCAAAATATAGCTTCTTTTGCCAGCTTGAAAGCCATACTTTTGTGTGACAAATCATAGGCGATTCAAGATAAAATTGGACTACAGTTGTTCATTTGCAGACAGTATTTTATTTTAATTTAAGAAAATATTTATTTGCGAAGAGCCTGTACACTGATCACTGCATGCAGCGAAAATAAAACTAAATTTTAAAAAATATTGGGTATGGAGTACCCAATATGACGTGTTTTCAAAAATACCACTAGTGAAATATTATTACGATTCTTTGTTTTATATACAAATCGGAACACATATGTTAGTAGAATATCAAAATCGCTTCTTGTGAGGTCCTCCGTATGAAATGCAATGGTAAGTATAGGCGTTAACTAGACCCTGTAGAATAACATAAATAACTCATCCAATACTCTGCAAACGCGCGGTGATGTCAGCGAGAAAAATTTTAGGTTTTTAGTTGCTTAAAAACATTTGGGTGGCGAAAACCCAATAAAAATAATTGGGCTTTTGCCTTGGGTGAAAATAGCCCAACGCATAAAGGTTAGTAGTCAGTCAGTATACTTCATTTGGGTAATCTGCACCCAACTCAGGAAATTGGGTTTCTCAACGTTAATACCCAAAATGTTTACCCAAAAAAATACCCAATATTATTTGCAGTGTAGTATTAGTGGATATAGGAGGATTAGGTTTTATTGCGGTACTGTATGAATAGTAGCAGAATTTAACTTGTGGTTTAGCAAAAATGAGCAAACCTGTCAGCCAAAAACGTGAATACTGCGACGAAAACGGAGTTTTTAATGAGCAATGGACTATGCAGTTTTTATTTATTGCAAGTCATGGGAAGCCCCTATGCCTGATCTGTCAAGTCAATATCTGTCGTGAAAGTACATAACCTCAAACGCCATTATAAAAGCCGACATGACGCTAAGTATGACAATACCAGAGGGCAAAAAATTGTTTATTATCAGAGGGCAAGAAATTATTGTTTAAATTCTCACGCAAATTGCATCTTAATTGGTATTTCAGTGTGGTAAAAACGTTTGCGGCCCGCAATAAATTTCCTCATGCGAAAGTGGCCCGCAACACCAAAAAGGTTGGGCAGGCCTGGGTTACACCGCACCGGTAAAGTTCACAAAGGATTATAACCTCAAATCTTTTGCGTGTTGTCAAAATCAGGTTATGAATTGCGACATCCAGGAGTTGTATTCCAATTCGATGGCTAAGTTTTCGTAATAGAGTTTGGCCTAGCCTTTGTGGCAGTGATGTAAATCTCGAGGCCGGTCTCGGTCCCGAAACCGGTCTTGGTCTCGAACTTAGTTAGGCTCGTGGTCTTGGTCTCGAGTTGGTATGGTCTTGGTCTCGTTCTTTCAAAGTTGGTCTGGAGACCGAGCATTGTTCGGTCTTTGGAGCGCTGTGTAATAATTGTTTTAGCTGTTTCAACAAAGTGCACAACTGCACCCTCAGATTTTAAGCTTCTTAGTACAGCAGCCTGATAATAAAACAATCTCAGAAGTCTTGAAGCTTGATACAAAAGCAAAACTCATTCGCAAAAACTGAATTTCGTGTTGTCTGCAAAAAACGCTCCAAATACTAAATCATACGCTCACAAGTTTCGCACCCGACTATCCAAACTATCACCCATTTCAAAGCCAAAAAAGTCTGCGAAGTGCAAATCCTCCCGCTTTCAAAGCGAAAAAAGTGATGACTTTCTGACTGTACAGATTTTCAACACGTTAATTCAGGGGTCTCCAACCTTTTTGGTCAAAGGGCCACATGCAATTTACGAATGATTGCACGGGCCACCGGAGTGTTTACTGCTAAGACGCTACTAAAACTCTGATCTTAGAAATGTATATTTTTACAATTATATGAACAATAAACGTACCAACAGTAAATTCAACGAAGTTTCTGTTCTGCTACACGTCGACATTTCAATGTCAAGTTTGGCACTGTTTTTTTCTAACAAGCTTGGCAATATTCGGCAAGATCGAACGATTTTCTTCTCGACTAAGTCGGTTTCCGACCAAAAAATTCGAGATTTTCACGTCTCAGACAGAGGCACACCCAGGATTCGGCAAAGGAGGGGGCACAACCGAGGGTGTGGGGGCGAAGCAGGCGAAGAGGGTCGGTTTTCACATAAAAAACACTCATTTTAGCACACTTTTTTAACGAAAAAGGGCATGCAGTGAGAGCAGTTACTCGTGACAATACAAAAACATTTTCGCAGCTTAAGGTATGTCTAAAAGCAGAAGCATGGCCAAAATAAGTGAAAGGAGGCTGCAACCATTATCAGTTTGAGAAATTATAGACTGAAAGCTAGGTTTTAGCACCATATTACAGAGCCAAATAGGGGGGGGGCATGGCACCGTGCTCCCCCGGCGTGCGCCTATGGTATAAATTCGGATCGCGACCAAATCAAAATCAAATCTTCGTTATACTCGTGGTATTACGCCAAAGCGTGTAACGAATCACCGGACCATCTCCGCGGCTCAGCGCCTGGGCTACACAGCTCCGAAGAAACGTCGTAGCGGTGGCGCGCCGTTGGCAACACTGTGGCGATTTGACCGAGCCAGGATTTGAACCCTATCGATATCTCCCGCACCGATAGCGTGTGCGCTAAGCAGTTGAGCTAACGGCCAGTCCAACCTAGTTTATTACTGACTGACTTTTGAAGCTCAAACACGATTGTGTGGAAAGGATGTGAACGTAACAATATCGAAAATGTGATGCGAAACAATTTCCAATGTGATGCAATAAAATTAACTTACAAGAAAGCAAACATTAAATGACAATTTCTCGAAATGTAAGCTCACCATAAATTACGTAGCAATTAAGTTGATAATATCGGTAATTTCGGAAAAGTCCCGCGGGCCACTCAAAACCTTTCCGAGGGCCACATGTGGCCCGCGGGCCATGGGTGGACACCCCTGCATTAATTCGATTTTGTAAACAAAAATTATATAAAACAATAAATGGACAGATTTTCAGGCATTCAATGCTTTGTTTTGTCATCGCAAGGGGAGGATAGGATGTTTATGGTTAAATCATAAAATTGTCTCGCTTTGTTGTCTGCTTGCGTTTCAAAACTGATATCCCGCAGACTGTAAACAAACTTCCTTTGTCGTAATGGGAACCTCTATTTAATTCTCACATCGATTAATTATATATCGCTTATTTACATTTGACAGACGTAGTAGAATACGCAGAAGCCTTTGTTTGCGTTTAAAAACTTGAAGCACTGCAGCAACACGTTTTTTTGAATAAATTAGACTGAAATTATGTGAGTCCGGTGACATTATTTTTCTTTTGTTTGATTTGAGCATTCCTGTTGTTGCTATTGCGGCTTTGATTACTGGTATAATGAGTTTAGAAATCACTATTCTGTGGTTTCAAAGCGCTTGGGCTAATGAGCAGGCCACATTGCCACACGCAAGGGCGTAGGCAAGGGGGGTCGGGGGTTCAACCCCCGTTGGTTAGGTAACGTTTGTGCTTTATAGCAGGTATTTGTTGATTTGTTGTAAAAAACGATAATTTTGGTCCTTGCTTCATCTGCGATTGTTGTAGCATCACAGCACAAACCCACTCTGTCCTAACGTTGCTTAATTACGAAGCGTCATTGTTGCGTCACAATATTTTACCGCTCTTGCACAATCGCAATTACGAAAAGCGTTGGCCCTTGGCCGGTGTTCATGGCTGTTGGTAAGGTGAGAACAAGTAAACAGCTACTGTAGTAGATAAAATAAATAAATAACTGAGGTTATTTTAAAATTATTGTGAACAGAAAAGTCAAAATGCAGTAACTGAGGGAGGCTGCGAAGGAAGCTTGCGCTTTTTGAGTCAGCACTCGCGGCCACCCGGTATATATATGTCAAATGCCATCGGCTCCAGCCGTGAATCGAACCCGTTACCTGCGCGCGGTAACGCTAGGCCAGGTATGCTAAACAGCTTTAGGTTTTGTATTTTATGAACTAATTGTAGAAAGTTCTACTTCAGGGGTTCTCGAACCGTGGGTCGGAGTCATACTTGGGTGGGGTCGCAAATAAGTTATGGGGTATCGCAAAGGAAAGACTAGTCTTTTATCCCTTCTTTTGTTTGGATATTGGTGTCAAACAGTCCGAAAACAAGAGCTGCAAGAAAAAAGGTTTTCTCCCTCCCAAACTGCTGCGATTTCGTTCAGTTTCCGACAAAGACCTTTTTTGGAGATCACACATGTCTTTAGAGAGGCGGAGTCGCTCTGGAGGTTTGAAAGTTGGATTTAGGGTCGCCATAAAAAAGCTTGGGGACTCCTACTCTAGTTAGTAGTTAGCATTGTTAACAATGGGAAAAGACTTTCGCATTACGACGGTTATGCTGTGCTGGAGTGAGCACGTAGGCTGAGGCTGATTCACAATAATTAATGACTTTTTACGCGTTGAAAAGCGTGTTGGTTGTGAAAATAGGCTAATTGTCTTCAAAATCCAATGACGTTACGATTCTAACCCCCTAAACTTGGTTAGCATAAACATCGTTCTCCTGATTTAGTCAACAAATGTCTAATTCAAAGTCTTGCGCTACCGCGTCATAAGTGACAACATTGAAGTCAAAATCCGCTTAGTGTTTCAAACCCCCCCTCTCATTGAAATTCCTGCCTACGTCACTGGTCACACGCACAATCAATTTAGAATGAAATGGTTGTAGCACTGTGGGTGAAGTTAGAGTAGATATGTACGAATTTGTAAGAACTTAGTTGAATTTTGGAGTACAATATATGGCTAGATCCAAAAATTGCTTATATTCATTCCTTATTGCGGGTGCAGGAGAATGGATGATATGCCTAAGGAGGGTAGGCAGGCTATTCAAGCTGTTCTTTAGCTCTGAGGCTACTTACTCATTGGAGTAGGCTATATACCAGTAGCCATTATCTTCAGTTGCTTGTGAACTTGTTACACTGTAAACACAAGTTTTAACCCCTAATTCTTGACCCCAACCCTACATATAATCTTGAATCTAACTCCGATTCTTATTGCCATCTTCTGTCAACTGTCATCTTCTCTGTGTAAGCGTGGAATTCGCTCTTGGACTGCTGTATGGGGCGCTGTTAAACAGTTGCAGTCTTACACATACACTGCTTGGCTTCACTTAAACCTTTTTGTTTTAATTGATCGTTTTCTTTTCTCATGCTGTCCTCTAATTGTCAATACTGGTATTCACTCTCCCATTTCGTATGCCCTAAGAGCTAAAGAACAGCTCGACTAGCCCTGCCTACTTCCTTAACCACTTCATCCATTCTCCTGCACCCCCAACAAGGAATGATTAGGCAATTTTTGTAGGCTATCTAATCAACGTTCGGCATAATTTTTTTATGGACATGAAATAAATGGTCAAAAGTTTTTGTTGATTCATTTTTGATTGTTTGTTTTTGACTCTTTATTTTGTCTATTTATTTTTGAGTGTTTATTTTTGGATATTTGTAAAAAGGATAAGCTATATAAATAAATGGACAAAACAAAATGGTTATTTACTAAAGAAGCATAAATAAATGCACAAAAAGAAATACACAAAACTTTATGTTTATTTATTTTCATGTATTTATTTTAAAGTGAGTATTTATTAAATGAGATACTTTTTAATAAATAAGCAAAAGAATCTGTATATTTATTCTTGATTATTTATTTTTTGACTATTTATGTAAATAAACAGAAAATCGTTGCACAAGTTTGTGCTTACAAAGGACGCCCCTTAAACTTCGTCTATTCTAGTGCCTAGCCCTGCATATCGGTTACCGGTAGCACAGTGTAGCCTACATATAATTCTTACAGTGGACCCACTTAACAAAACAGCATTGTTACGTATGTCCACAAAAATTCTACTTGCTTTCCGAAGAACGTCAGATGTCATGTTGCCACTTTTAAATTTTTTGTTTGTGCAATTTGCAAGAAACTTATAAAAATTGTTAAACCGGTTGAACTAGGTAGGCATTAGAATAGACTAGGCTAACCATACGTCCTCCTTTTGGAGGACATGTCCTTTTTTTAACAAAAAATGGTTTGTCCTCCGAGGATGCTAAAAAATGCCCAAATGTTTACGGCATTATGGAAAGTATAAACATGTCAATTCATTCTTGCACGAAAAATCTGGGAAGTTTTAATTCAAACTATGGCCTGTGGAGTGCGGACGTGATGATCTTTTTTTGCTTTTCACTTGATTTTGGGTGGAAAATTGGGCATCTGCGGACATGCTGACCATTTCTTTTTTTGCTCTTCACTTAGTTTTCAGCGGAAAATTGAGCATCTGCGGACGTGATGACCTTCAAAAAACCTGTCCTCCTTTTGCATATTGAAAATATGGTAACCCTAGAATAAACGAAGTTTTCTGGTCTGTAGAATAAGATTTGTTACGTGACTTGCTAATGTTTTTCGGAAATTCAATCAACATGGGTGCAAATCCAGGAAGAATAGGGGGGATAGATCCCCTCAATAATCTGGTGGTATCCTCCCAATATATTCTATGGAAGTGGAAAATTTCCCATACAAGCCAATCATCCTCCCAATATCGAACAATGATCAATTTTGCTAAATTATCTCCCCCAATATCCCAAAATGGTCAATTTCGCTATAGCTTTGCACCCAAACATAGCTTTGCACCCCTGTCAATCAAGCGTGATTTTGGTTACTTTTTTCAAATCTTATTCTACAGACCAGAAAACTTCGTCTATTCTAGTGTCTACCGTTGAACCACAGTGTACTTATAGTTCTTACAGTGGACCCACTTAACAAAAAAGCATTGTTACGTACGGTATGTCCACAAGAATGCAGCAAATGCTGTGATGTAATAATTGCCTTTTAAAGAAGTTCATCTGTTCTATTGCCGAACTGTTGCCGTTTCCAAAATTTGCTGTTATTATTTTTTGTTTTTAAAATTGTCAAGGAGACATTGCAGATCGTTTAACTACGTAGAACAAAAGAAAAAAAATGACAAGCAGTTTATAGTTTAATAAATACAATGAAATTGCTCACCATTATTTTTTTATTTCTCAGTATAGGAACGGGCAACACGATTTGAACAGATGAGCTCTCAACTCTGACTTTCGTTCCGGACACTGAGCACAGAAAGTGGTTCCACTGTTAGTAATAATGGATACACTGTGATTGAACTACATGCAGGAAAGAAAAGTAGGGATAAGTTCTACCGAGCTGCGCTCATAGTCTAATAGATATTGACGCTGTTCGCTACTGTTGCCACAATCCAATAAACCAGATTAGAAACTCCTTGTAAATTTCATAACGATGTTAAAATAAAAATACGGAATGGCAACATAACATCTAAGGTCTGATTTTCGTTCCCGAGTCCCGAATCCCGATCCCGACAGTGAGTCAGTGAATGAGCACGGAGAGTGGTTCCACTGTCGGTTTCTCTAATTATGGAATAGTATGGCATAGTAGTCTATGGAATGGTGTGCCGTACTATTCCATAAATAGTAAAGCTTCGGTAAAGAGGTACTTTTTCTGTACCATAGAGTCGCAATTGCCAGCAAGTTTAAAATTGAAAACATATTTATTGAAAAGTTGAACGTTTTCGACCTATTCTTGAGGTCCTCACCAGAGAAAATAACATCATACGGTTACAGCAAAACTTTCGAAATGAGTAGTATTTTGAATGGTGTAAACATTATGAAGATACGACACAATACATGCAATTGTTAAATCATATTACATAATATCACAGATCATAGCAAAGCATATTGACGGCTAACATACAACTATTAAATTACGAGTACACAGCGTTAATTTCCAAGTATACAACGACACAACACAATAATAGTATTAACATTAAAACACGTTTAGCAGGAACAAAGACCCACTAGCATATAACTGAGAATTTAATCTGGGATTCTGTTTTTTATAATTAAGGCTTCTTGAATTTTGGTCTCATATTCATTACTACACTTTTGCACAACTTTAAAATCATTTACTATTAAACTTCCTGATTTGCACCTTTCACAAGCTAAAATATGAATTTTAACCGCAGTCTTTTTTGAATTTAATTGGAGGCTCAAATGCTCGTGTGCTCTAATGCCTAAATGTCGCGTTGTCATACCGATGTGTGACATTGTTGCGTCGCGCGAACAAGTAAATTTGTACACAACATTTGATAACAGAGCATGAGGAGTCAAGCACTTCAAATTAAAATAGGAGCCGGTTTTAAAGGAATTATAATACACTGCTAAATCTACTTGAAATTTTACTTTCACCAAAGTTGAGAGACGTTTTGCGAATTTTTGTGACGGTTTTCCAAAATATGGTACGCTAATTCTGAATAAATCCTCTTTTTCTTCTTTGTCCTTTGTTTTTTTCTCACGATCATCAAATTTTAGGAGGGCATTTTCAAAAAAACAGTTCGAGTAGGAATTTTTCAAAAATATGGAACGTAACTTACACACTTCTTTGTTGTACAGCATATTATTGGAACAGATTGTTGTACAGCATATTATTGGAACAGCATATGATTGGAACAGATTGAACCCCCCAACTCTATAAATACAGAACACTCTATTTGTGCAATAGTATGGCATATAGTGTGGAATAGTATCGGTATGGCATAGTATGGAATAATATTGCAGGAGTATGGCATGGTACCGGTATCAGGGTATGGAATAGTAAGTAAGGCACTGTGGTATAAGCTAGTATGGCAGAACTGGGCGATATAGAACGTTTGGGTGCTAGACTAGAATAAAGGGGCTACCCCTACCACCAGTAGGGGTAGTCCGTTTTTTAGGATCCTGTAAACGGTTTGCTTTTTCGACCGTGTTTTAGCATTGTCAGCTCCATTATGATGAGTTATAGCCAGTAAACACCGGATATGATCGATTTTCTAACCGCAACCTGACCAAAATCAAATTTAAATGCGTAAAACGAAACGCGTCCTAAAAAAAAAACCACCAGTAGGGGTAGTCCGTTTTTTAGGATCCTGTAAACGGTTTGCTTTTTCGAACGTGTTTTAGCTTGTCAGCTCCATTATGATGAGTTATAGCCAATAAACACCGGAAATGATCGATTTTCTAACCGCAAGGTACCGAAAATCAAATTTAAATGCGTAAAACGAAACGCGTCCTAAAAAAAAACCACCAGTAGGGGTAGTCCGTTTTTTAGGATCCTGTAAACGGTTTGCTTTTTCGACCGTGTTTTAGCATTGTCAGCTCCATCATGATGAGTTATAGCCAATAAACACCGGAAATGATCGATTTTCTAACCGCAAGATACCGAAAATCAAATTTAAATGCTTAAAACGAAACGCGTCCTAAAAAAAAACCACCTGTAGGGGTAGTCCGTTTTTTAGGATCCTGTAAACGGTTTGCTTTTTCGAACGTGTTTTAGCATTGTCAGCTCCATTGTGATGAGTTATAGCCAATAAACACCGGAAATGATCGATTTTCTAACCGCAGCCTAACCAAAATCAAATTTAAATGCGTAAAACGAAACGCGTCCTAAAAACAGACCACCAGTAGGGGTAATCTTTTATTAAGTATTTAAGCGGGTCTCTGTCCAATATTGCGTTGGGAATCGACTGAAGTATTTTTTGGGTGGGTTGGCTGGCAAAATAATAGGTTTGGTTTCTTTCATGTGGTACAAATTTTTCTACGCTACAGTGTTACAATTTTTGGAATTTCCACCGAACCCTAAAAACAACTCCGTTGAGCCGTATAGGAGTTCGATGAAACTCAGTTTAAGAACCACTGAGAGATGGTCTGGTGTACAGTCTATATTCTACCTTTGGTTTCGCCTCTAAATGCTTTACCCGGTGACGATCAACTGTATCTGCCACATAAGTTTTTTGTTGTTGGACCAGTACGAAAAGCTGCGGAAATCATTTACAAACGCACCAAACGCTGACATTCGCCAGGGGAGGGAGTAATATGCCGCACATTCGGTTTAATGAGCCTACAATTTCGGATAAAAGTCAAATGCAAAGCTTATGCCTGTACCTTCGCTATAAATTGTTTATTGGATGGGATTACTGACATTGCGACATTTTCTTGAATACCGGTATGCCAATATAATAAAACGAAGAGGAAGTTTTGAAGCTGGCTAGCTGTTTATGATTGAGTTGGTATTATTGCTCACATTACCTGTGTCATCTTCGTCGTGTGAGCCAGCTTTTTCGACTTTTAAAATTGCCAAAAGAGAGAGAGAGAAGTTTATTTTTAAGAAACACAATGGCTTTTTAAAAACTTTTTAAGGAAAAAGCTTTTAAGAAACACAATGGGACAAACACGTTTCAATGATTTGGTGGAAATGTTGGTAGCAAGCGAGGAGCTCAAAGCTATAAAAATCGGCAATATTCGCGATTTATATTGGTAGCAGGCATCAAGGCGTTAGTCACTGCTAATGTAACGTGTAGGCCTATATAGGCTATTTGTCAGTAGACAATTTTATACCAATGTGGGTTATATTTCTTTGTCGGAAATGAATATTATACCAATGTAAATAGCAAACTCGTGACATTTTTTATCGAGTTGGAGTTTAATAACATTTTACAAGTTTTAGTTCAACTTCGTCATTTTCAGTTTTTGTCAGTGTAAGTCTGAGTTCAGTAAATGTTACCGATTTCATGCTATATACATTAAAGTAGTTTTCACAGAGTTTTAAGCCACTTTTATACAGTTTAGGCCAAGTTGAATACTAAATCCAGGATGTGCTTTTTCAGACCGAGTTCCAATTCGATTTCTGATTTCGAGTTCGGGAAAAAAAGCCTAGTTCAAGCTCGAGTTTGTAATCTCGCCCCTCTACCCCCCCCCCCCCCTAATATTTTGGTTGCACTTCACCACTGGTTCTACGTATCATAGAGATGATAACACAGTTAACGCGTTGCGTTATGTGCAACAAAAGTTGAGCAGTATAAAGTATACTGCCTCTTCTTTTTTGTTAGAGTTGGAACAAATGGTGTACATTTTTTCTGTTGTAGTGTTTTTTTTTTGCGTTTATGCTTCACAGATTCACTATTTCACTCGTTTCTTTGATTAAGCTATCTATAATAAAATTATTTTTAAAGGCTGAGAGTTGGTTAATAACGCTGCTCGATCATCACTCGATGACGCGCAACGCGCGCTATTGCTTTTGATGTCATTCGTGTGTCGTAAGCTTCTGTTGCATCAAATCAAATCTTCATTATACTCGCCGTATTGCGCCGAAGCGTGTAACGAGTTGCGGGGCCCATCTCCGCGGCTTATTGCTTGAGCAACTCAGATCCGAAGAAACGTGGCAACAATGGCGAGCCGTTGGCAACACTGAGTCCGATTTGACCGCACGGATAATCGAACCCCTGATCTCCTGCACCAATAGCGTGCGCTTGACAACTGAGCCAATCAGCCGGTTATGGACAGGGTAACTATACCAGCCGCTTGCCAGAGTGATTAAAGGCATTGCTGTCGGCGCGAGTGGTTTGGAGTTCAATTTCCAGGCTTACCAATTTGGACAGGGTAACTATGCCCGCACCGATAGCAATGCTTTTAATCATTCAGGCAACCGGCTGGTACAGTTTTTTTTTGCCGGAATCAAATCAGCTAAACATTTTTTCTGGACCTTTGCAAATAATGAACTTTTCTAATTGTACCGATACTCATTATAGTTGAGTAGCCCTGGTTTACAGGATCCTAAAAATAGAACTACCCCTCCTGGTAGTCCTTTTTTTAGGACGCGTTTCGTTTTACGCATTTAAATTTGATTTTGGTTAGGCTGCGGTCAAAAAATCGATCATTTCCGGTGTTTACTGGCTATAACTCATCATAATGGAGCTGACAATGCTAAAACACGTTCGAAAAAGCAAACCGTTTACAGGATCCTAAAAAACGGACTACCCCTACAGGTAGTCTTTTTTTTTAGGACGCGTTTCGTTTTACGCATTTAAATTTGATTTTCGGTATCTTGCGGTTAGAAAATCGATCATATCCGGTGTTTATTGGCTATAACTCATCATGATGGAGCTGACAAGCTAAAACACGTTCGAAAAAGCAAATCGTTTACAGGATCCTAAAAAACGGACTACCCCTACTGGTGGTTTTTTTTAGGACGCGGAGGATTTTGCGGCTGCGTCCGCAAAATCCTAAAGATCCTAAAAAAAGGATGACCCCTAATTTAGGGTTGGGTGTTTGTAAGAGGTTGAGGGTTCAACTGTTCAAGGGGGTTGATAGTTCAGGGAATTAGGGGTTTGGGGTATTTGAGGGTTTGGGGAGTTGGGGGTGAATCCTTGACTGCCCAAACCTTGAACCCCCCAACTCCCTTAACGCCTCACCCCTCAAACCCTCATTCCCATTTAAACTCTCAAACACCCCTGCTCCTTAACCCCCAACTCCCCAAACCCTCAAATACCCCAAACCTCTAATCCCCTATACTCCCAACCCCTTTGAACAGTTGAACCCTCAACCTCTTACAAACACCCAACCTCAAACTCCCCCAAACCTCCAACCCTAACTCTTTTGACTCTCCAAACTCCCGACCCCCCAAATTCAGTGTTTTCAGTATCAACCTTAGGTGCAGCGACCGTGCTAATTTTTTTTTTTTTTTTTAAACGCTTTAGTTCTATGTTTTTATCTTGAGCATGTTCAACGTATAACGTTTTGTCGCCGTTTCCTTATTTTTAACCAAGCTGTTTTTTGTGTTGATGATGGCGTTGTTTTACGGTTAAAAATAAAAAAATCCTACTACTACTACTACTACTATCTTCTAGTTCCTTGCGATGTTTATACAGTCTAACCATAGTTCTCTATAGTCTAACTCCCTAGTCGTTCGTCTAAAAATTCCTTGTGGTGTTTCTAACTCCCTTGTAGCTTGTTTAAAAGTACCTTGTAGTTCTTAGCAGTGTTTTCAACTGCTTTGTAGTTGGTTTAAAAGTACCTTGTAGTTCTTGTAGGGATGTTTTCAACTACCTTGTGATTGGTTTAAAAGAACCTTGTAGTTCCTTGAGGTATTTTCAAGTACTTTGTAGTTGGTTAAAAGTACCTCGTAGTTCTCAGCAGTGTTTTCAACTATCTTGTAGTTGGTTTAAAAGTATCTTGTAGTTCCTTGTGCTGTTTTCAACTACCTTGTAGTTGGTTCAAAAGTACCTTGTAGTTCTTTGTATACAATTTTTTGCACTGTTTTCAGTACCTTGTGGTGTTTAATAGGAACGGCGTAATTAAGCCTACATTGTTCTAGTCAATCTTTATAGTTAGTGGTAATATTTTCTATGATGTTTGTGGTATCTTCGCAGTTCATGGTTTGTGGTACATATTTTCTACTGGTATCTGGACAAATACCGCAACAGTCATTTTCACAGCCACAGTCTGACAGTGCAAGTCAGTATAGGGAACTTTCACATTAAATAATTGAACGTGTTGGTTTTTAGTGTGGTTGTCTGTGTTTGAGATTTGATAATTTAGACTAGTAGGCCTACCAGTATTGCATTGCAGATTGCCTTACAGCCTGAGTGTTCAGTTATCGATATTTGTTTATATTTTATGTTTTTGTGTTACCGGTGTTTATTCATTTGCTTTTTGAGCCACTTGCAATTGCAAATAATCTCTAGTTGAGATGCCCAGAGAGGCAGTATTATTATAAGAATGGACTGACTTTTTATCACAATGTGCTAATTTGCTGTTATTGTACTTTTCATGCATTTTCAATGTCGGCATATGATTTAAGTGAGATGGCATTTTGCTGCTTATCAGCTTACCCTGTACTGTACAGTACCTGCTATGTAAGACAACTTTTCAATATCAAGAAATTTTCTCTTTTCCAGCATGTGAAAGTAGCTGACACCAAAGAGACATTGCAGAACTGAGAATGAAAATGTTGCTACAATTTAGACTTCCAAGTATAGTGGTATAGTCTGTAGAGTAAATTAAGATAGAGTTTATTCTCACACTTTAGGCTGATACGCTGTGCAGTCAAATGTTTAAATTTTGCACTTGTTCTTTCAGGTTGTTTCATTTTCAGATGGGCCTAGCCTAGCTTACGTGTTATATACCAGTGCTGTACCATGTATAATGTACCGGTATATGTATAAACTGCAAAAAACACAGAGCAGCTTTGGCTGATGGTACAGTATCGATTACTGACTATCAGCACTTTTTGTCTCCTGGTCTTTTCGTCACAGACCTTTCATCACAACACACTTTGACAATTTCACACTAATGGAATTTTTTGCACAAAGTTTGTTCATGGAAGACCCAGATGTTGTGCTCTGAACCATAGACCCAAACTTTCGATTCTGAACTGAAGGCTCAAACATCTAAATTTTGAACATGAGCTCTGAGCCAAATTCAAAGTCCTGCACTTCTCCATTTCCAGCCAAAGCCCTGAAGTTTAAAATTTTATAATGGATAATAGTATCAAGGTTGGGATGGATCAAAAATTAGCTATAGAACTTTACTTTTTTCTGTTCCTAAATTTTGTATATAGGGGAAAGTGAGGACCCTTGAGCCACTTTTTGTACAATCGTTTCTATGTTGAGTTTTGAACGAGCTATAAAGTTGGAATTTTAAAAGGAATATGCTCTTTTGCACTCCGATGATACCATGTGTTGGTTGAAGTGATAACTTTAACACGTTGGCTGATATTGATCCTCAAATGGATGTGGCTCAAGGGTCCACACAGAAAAAAAAGTAAGAACCCTTGAGCCACTACACTTACTCCCATAAACCATAATAAAGATGAAGCATAAAACGTCGTTTACTCGCTGTTTGCACGAATTTAGTCAAAAATACTGTAAAAGAATAAAAACACATTAGCGATTCTACGATCAAATTTGGACTAAAAAAATAATTAAAAAATATCCAGCTTGACCTTTTAGTGATGAGCATTAACCAAGATGTAGACCTATTGGGCTGCAAAAAAATGTTGTCTGGTGTCACATGATTCACTGAACTTGTTGAAGGCCTAGGTGTAACAGGTGCTGAAGACGCAGACGCAAAAACAACTAAATATTTATCTTGCAAGGACTCATGAGCCATGGCTCAAAGGTCGACACTTTTGGTGGCTCATGGCTTCACACTGCAACCTGTCTGTATAAAATTTCATTCTCTTCAATATGGTTACAGAAAAATTTGATCTCAGTGCTTAGATATATACCCTAATATGACTCATTACTACTGCTAAATGCACAAGAATTTACCAATGTTACTTTATGCTCAAAGATCGACAAATTTATACCCCAAAAAGTTACTTTTTTGTAGCAAAAACAAACCAACCAACGCAACTCCCCCAAACGTGCTTACTTCTGACTTATCGTTTCTGATCATGCGTAACCAACCTAGTGTTGCCAAAACAAGTTGATAAAAAATCTAAAACACTTTTCTACGGAAAGCTGGAGGGGGTGGTTCATGGGACCAACATGATCATGGGTCCGCACTTTCCCCTACCTATAACTAAGGTAAGCTTTCAGTTTTTTTTCTGATCATGGTCAAGCTCAATGTGGCAAAGGACCTGTGACAAAAGTTCTTGCCAGCTGTGATACCAACCAATTTACTATTGTGTTGTTTTTTTGATGAGTTTTGCGAAAAAAAGTAGGCCTATTTCAAAAAATTGAGAATTTTTATGAGTGTCACTCTTTTGCTTCAGATTTACATGTTTTTGGATTATATAGTAAATTAATCAATGTGAGGATGAGCTGGTTTTCTGATTTTGCAAAAACAGCTCTTAGTGAAGCACAGAAGCGTATTGATAAAGTACTTGATATTGAAGATGAAAGTCCTACAAAGACTGACTCTGCTTATAAGCTCAGTGATTCAAGTAAGTTTTTGCGATTTCCGAAATGTTTTTTTTGGATTAAAATTAAATTTTTTTTCAGAATTTGAGAATTTTCAGCCTGCTAACAAAGATGTTTCTTCAAATCCACCCCAGATGTCCAGTGTGGTAACATCACCAAGATTAAGTGTAGGAAGCAATCAAACAAAGAAACGAAGCAAACCAATGAAATTGGGCAGTTCGTTGTCAAAAAAATCTTTGGAAGTAAAATCTACAAAATCTAAGTAAGTTGATCTGTAAAATAAAAAAAAGTCAAATCTTCATTAGATTTGCAGTATTAGGCTGAAGCATGCAACAAGTAGCAGCTCCATGGCTTGGTGCCCAAGCAACACAGTGCTGAAAAAATGTTGCAGCGGTGGCGAGCCTTTGGCGACACTATGTTCCATTTGACCAGCCTGGGAATCGAACCCCAGACCTCCCATGCCAATGGCTGTGTTCTTATCAACTCAGCTAATTGGCCGGTTTTAAGTTGGTCAATTAATTGGATTTATCTCTTATCATGCCAAACTTGTCAAGAATTTAAGAAAGCACCAATTTTCACAATAAGTTTTGTCTTTGATCCTTGGAAACAAACCATCGTAACCATAAATATGTTTAATAACCAAATTATATAAGAGTTCCTCTCTTATGTTGTGATCGTGTGGAGTTGTCGCACTCGAAATGGTTCTGTACTGACATAATTTTGATGAGTTGAGTTTTGTGAAGATTTTTAATGGCTGCTTGCTTTGTCTTTTGCTGTGTTGCAGTGTCGCTAAAAAAACTCTTTTGTTCAAAAAACTCAGTTCTTATATCGCCTGTTACTGGCGGTAAAGCGGCAAACTGCTTTGGTGTCAGCAGCATAATTCAGTCAATATGATAGTTTGAGTTTTGGAACTACACATGCTTCCAATTTGATATGTTAACAAAGTAATGTGGTACATATTGTGCTTGCTGCATATCTATATTTTGTGTGAACCAGAAATTCAAGAGCGACTAATTGATCAAGTAGCTCCCTGTACTTAACATCGTTAATTATCGACAGAGATATATTCTATACACATTCCTCAACCGCTCCTTGTTTTTGGAATGCCTTAAACATTTAGGTATCACGTCGTACTTCAATAACAAGAAGACGTTTATTGTTATTGCTTCTCTTTAGCTACATCTCGTACAGTTTCTAGTGCTAAACATAGACGTATTTAATGCACAAATGTTATTTTGTTTCGTCTCCTAGTCAGTTTTTTTCTTTTAGTGATCATGAATCGTTTGGCAAAAACACAGCCGATTCATCTGTTTTTGAAGAAATTTCTTTGGAAGAACCGAACTTTTCTTGCAATCTTTCGACTAAGGATAATGTGCAAAGAACTGAAACAAAAGAAATTGAAGATACAGTTAATGAGCCATCTTTACCAGCGCAATCATCTGATGTAGAGCCTAGCGTCAAAACACTTTTCACAGAAGAAATTGTAAAAAAAGATGAGAGCTTCTTACGCAGTTTGTCAATGAGTATGATATGTGTTAATATCGTGTTGTTGTCCACAACACTATTTTCATATTTTCTAGTCAGTCTTTTATGAAGTTGTAGCAACAAATCGAATGTATTTGTATGTTTATGATTTAAAGTATTGGAAAGCCTTGAACTTGGTAATAAATTTTTAGAATATTTTTGCACCCGCTTGTTTTTCCATATTCAATGCATAGAGGTTAAATTATGTCGGCAGCGTGGCCGAGTGGTTCGGAGAGTCGTTTTTACTGCGGCCATGATCACACAGTTGGTGGTTCAACTCCCAGTCTCCCACCCAAGTATCGTCGCGTCCTTGGATAAGATGCTTACGACAATTATCTCTGCTTGGTGGAATCTTAATAAGCAGCAAATTGAAAAAGTCAGAAGCAAAATTGAAGCGGAAAACTCGGAAACAAAGGCAACTCCGAAGCGATTCTGGATTCGTCCTACGTGTAGCGCCTTCGTCGCTTTCTTGTGACAGGAGTATAAAAAAATTGAAAAAATCAATCAATATGTTTGTCACCCGAGCTTGAAAGGAAATGATTGAAAAACCAGTTTTTTTCTATCTACAACTGTTCAGTTTCGAAGGTAGATCTTGCAATTTCCACTTCATAGGTTAATGCTATCAACTAATGTGTTTTGGTGCGGTTCATTGCAATTGCAAGGCTACATTTACCTTGTCCACATGTCCAATTGATGTGGGCTTGATGTCATGATCGCTTTTTTAAATTATGACATCAAAAATTTATTTGTGATGCAGAAAGCCTACAGCAATAAGCCCAAATCAATGCGGGCTTAAACATAAATTAGACATGTGGACAAGGTAAGTAAGTACTCTGTAGCTCCTGATAGCTGTTAAAGTCTTAATATATTGGTTTACTACTTCTTTTATCTGTTTTTTAAATATTGAATCATTTTTCAGCTTCAAACAATGACCAAATAATCGGTTCTGAACCTTCTCCCTCATCCCCCTCTGTCCACAGCCAAAACATCAATAATTTTGATCCACAAGCGGTGTGTTTTTTAGGCTTTAGCTGCTTTTACATTTCAGCTTAATCCATGTTGTAAGCCTAAATTTTTCTATCACATGGCTTAGCAATACCACACTTGGATGTGATCGTATTTAACGTATATGTTATGTGTAGTGACTACTTGAAGAGCGCAAGTTCACTTCGCAATCTTTACGATGTAGTTTCAGCATGTAGCGAAGTATGTTGGAGTAGTTACGCTTGTGGAGTCGTTGATGCATTTTTGAATATTATATTTTTGCAATGATTTTTCTAGTGTTGAACACAGTTTTTTCGATTTAGTTGCTATTTGTCGGGCATGGCTTTGCATTCGCAGTTGATTACTAATGTAATGCTGGATTGCTGAAAATAATGTTATAAGCGGAGAAAAAGTAACAATGCTATCGGGTTTGGTTATGAGTTGAAGTTTGGAATGTGGGAAATACCCGTAGATGTTCTGTGCTACAGTGGTTTCGTCACATTTGGAGTTGACTGCACACACAGAGTTTGTTCTTTTGTTTGTATTGACAACTAAGAGGCTCTTACCGTCTTATGTAATACTGTCAAAAACTTTTCGGATGATTTCATGATTTAGTGCTTCTGTATTTTTCCGCTGTTTTCAGTTGTGTTTTTTTACTTGTGGCAAATGTAAACTTGTTGCTTTTGTTTATGAAGTCATAGAATTCAATGAAAAGTATTCACTTGCGTTATTTTTTTTTTAGATATCATCTGAATCTCCTCATTCTCCTTGTGGCTCTACCACTGCTTCCAGTGAGATCGAAATTTTGGACCAAGAGAGTTCTGTTAGTGAAGCATCAGCTGGTTAGTTGTATATGGTATTATGCAGCAAATGATGCTCGCTGCTACTCAGGATTATATTAACAGTTTATTTACAGAGTTAGAGTTTCTGAACATCTTCTCTGGTGGACCAATCCGAAAAAAATCACTCTTAAACTTCATAGGTTTTTCTGCTAAATTAGAATGGGCTTCTCCGCTAACGCTTACCGGAACTCTAAAAAAAGCGAAGTATTTTTTCTGCAGCACTTTTCTAAAAATAACTGACGAAAGGCTTGGCGGGTGTAATGCATTTATTAAGTGCAAGTATCATACTGTTTGCTGAATGGCAACGTGTTCTTGAGTTACGCGAATTTAAATTTCCGCAGTGAAATTGTTGCGAAAGAGTGCAAATAATATGTTTGCATCAATGATAAATTGTAGCAATATGAGAAGATGAGACTTGTTACAACTTTTTTTATCCAGTTCTAAGATTTCCGGATTTTGACATCCGCGCTCATACGATTGCTTCCGAAGCTTGCAGCAACCTTCGTGGATCTCCTGATCATGTGGAAAGTGAAGCTTCTGATATTATTCGCATCAGTGGATACTGTTCGTCACCACTATCAGTGAGCTTGTGTTACAATGTTTTTAAACTATTGTGCGTTATCTTCAGTAATTAAACTAAGCCACTCGACTTTTCATGAGCCGTTGCTTCTAAAAGACCTTCAGCACTTACAGCATTTTGCTTTCCAATAAAAATTCTTGATGCTTCTTGAATTGTAATCGCTTCAATATTTCTGCGTAATACACAATATCTCTCGTTATGGTCTTGCCTGCGGTTTCCTGGCAAAAGTTGTTATTTTGTGTACCCAAGAACTTTCTATTCCCCCAGTTTCTAGAACCTTAAATAGTCAACTCTTTGTCGCATGCAAAGCCGCTACGACAATCCAACTGATACTGCTGCAGTGTTCATTTTAATTACCAAGTCTTTAACTACTCGGCCACATAGGTGGTTAACAATGACCATATTATATGCACGCATTGTCAAAAAAAACTTGCGTTCTGCTCGTGTTGAGTATCTTACACATAATGTTTCTCTACAAAACTCGTAACCTTTTCCAGGGCAAGTGAAAAAATTTCATTTAACCAAGGCAAAGTTTCATTGCCATTTATCAGCTTGTCCGTGGAACAGACACATAACTGTGTAAATTTGTGACTAACGAGTGAACTTTGTTTTCGTGGCTTCTATTTTTAGTAAATTACTTAAAAGATCAAGAGCGCAAGTTGTCATGTGTAGTTATATGGCCTGTTGAACAGTGGTAGATATTCTAATTTCAACGTTGTTGTGAAGCATATTAGCGAGCACGTTTGTATTGTGCTCTTGATAGTTGTACATAAAACTGTTTATTAACATTGTTTCAGGTTGGTAGTTGCGACGGACCTTCAACTTACTCACCCCAAACAAAATTATCTAAGCCACTTGAAGATCCTTTAGGTAAAATGTGAATACTGTTGGGAACGCAGTTAATTTATGGAATTTTTTAATGCTTAAATTACAAAAATAGAAGAGCCAGTAATATTTGAAACGTTTGGAATTTTCCAGACGTTTCGATTTGTACTTAAACCATTGTCAATCTTATTCAAATAGAATGACAATGATTTTAGCATAAATCGAAACGTTTTGAAAATTTCAAATGTTGTCAGTCTTTTACGTATCGTTTGCTAGTTAGGTATATAAAAATGGATTTTGATTTATTCGCTGAATACACGCAGTAAGTGCAATATGACGTATTCGTGAAACAATATAAATCGTGTTATCAATAAGAATGTCATTGTTTTAGAAAGTAAGAGTGCTTAGTAAGCTGGTGAGTGATGCTCGTCTCATTTTTTATTTCGCCTAACAACTCTGCAAAAGTGTAAATTTTCCAGGACTGTATTCGAGGTGACACGGTTAGATCCTACACTTTGGGCTTATAAGTGCAGTTTACTGACCACTTGCCAACACATTAACTAATCGATAATTAAACACACATAACGCTCTGTGTCATTATGAAAATCTCTTGAAGCACATTAGCTTTCTACACTTTGATATGTTGTGTTGCTTTATTGTCAAGTTGCGAGGTAGTTTTGTAGAGTGCATCACTATTCAGCGTTGAGGATCTAATTCGAGCTCGAACACCAATACCTTGTCGAGTTAGTCGTGCCAAAATTACCTGTTTCGTTTTTTTTTCAGATCAGCAGAAATTAGACCACGACAAAGCAGACGTTGATTCATCTCCAGATGAAGAAGAGACTTTAAGCGTGGACGCGCAGAGTACTGTAAGAGCAGCAGATGAGGATGTGGATGAATTGCAGTCATCTTCTGGAACTCAAGTTTTTGCCGCAAATCCTCTTCATGAAAGTGAAGATGAAAAATCAGATCCAAATCCTTCCCCCGATACCCCGCCAGCCATCACCAATCAAATTGACCCCTCCAACCATAATTTACTTTCTCCTATTGTAGTTAAAAGTCATACTGAAGAGGAAAATCACGAATTCTCGACTTCAGACAAATCTGAAGGTGAGCTTGTGGCTTTGTTAACAATGCATTAGCTAACCATCACTTTTATCTGGATTTTGCTGAGGCTCTCACGAGTTAAGTGGTGTTCATTTTACTCGACGTAACACTGTGGTAGGATTGTAAATATTATGTTTAAATTTTTCGTTCAGGAATTTCATTTTTGAGAGCCGAGGTATATTTTTACGTCGCTTTATTGGGTTGTTGATTTAATCTGTGTTTTAAGATTCTGGAAGTATACTTTATTTCTGAAACATTAGGTTGATTGCGTTAAATTTGATTTAATTTTCGATTGCTTGAATTTGAATATCTTTTCAACTTCTCATTTTTTGTATCTTGAAATCGTTCTAAATGCTGCTGTAGGTCTATGTAGTTTCACAGTAATATAAATAATGGGTTTGCTTGTGTTTTTACGCTGTGTGATGAGCCCCTTAAATTTAGGTTGTCAAAATATAAAGCTGTTTTATATTAGGTAAATCATATCTTCATCATGCTCGCTGTGTTACGCCGAAGCGTGGAGCGAGTGTCGGGCTCCATCTCCGCGGCTTGGCGTCTAGGCTTCGCAGCTCTGACGAAACGTCGCAGCGGTGGCAAGTCGTTTGCGACGCTGTGTCCGATTTAGCTGGCCTGGAAAACGAACCTCAGACCTACCGCACCAATAGCGCTGTGCGTACCAACTGAGCTAACCGGCGAGTTGTCCTACCTTTGCGACTCAGATTGAACCGCTTTGAGCAACTAACTACCGATGCATGTTCTTTGCATGTAGATGATGCAAAGATGAGATCATATTGGATAATAATGGTTCAAACATAGAAGTTTTTCTGCGGTTCACCGAAGTACTGTAGTTTAATGCAAAACAAAGCTTGCGTAGCTTCAGAATCTTTTAATTTTATTGTTTCAGAAATCCGTATGCCTTCATCTCCCGAACCCACTGTCGAGGGTGAAGATTCACAAGTTCGTATATATTATTTTCACTATAAGGATATTAATATTATGGCATCGTTGTGTATAGATTGTTTTAGCCGTTTGTTTAGTCTTATTTCCTAATATTTGCGAAGTTTTTGTTAAGCTTTTTGTTGTTAATTTGATAGTTATCTTTTCGGGTCCCTGTGCGCGTTATATGTGATACACAAGAATGCTTTTGTTTATCTTGAGAATTATGTTTTTTCGTTGTGTCGAAAGTAAAGTTAAGATAAGAATCAAACCCACAACTCATGCAGGACTTTTCAGTATTACCTTATCTTGATTCACTTCGACAACAGCAAATTTTGAACTTCGAATCAATATCTCAATGGAGATGCTTGCTTTGTTTCTTTATACATGAAAGTACTTAAAAACCGACCATAATTCTATTTAACATTCTCGTAATTTATATCTGTAATAGTACTGTACCTGTAATAATAGTTGCTATTTTAAACGTATTAGTAGGTGCACGCTCAAGGCAGTACTAACTGAAATTACGTTGGTCTTTTTCCTTATGTGATAGCGAATGGTCATGTGATGCAATGAAATCGGTTCAATGGTTTATTCCCATAATCATGATACAACGTCATAATTGCGAAACTAAATTTTTCGAAATGACCTACTCTGCTTTAACACAAGCCTTAGAGTTCATGTTAGGGATAAGGTTCGAGCTTGGTTTAAAGTTACCGGTTATGGCCAGGTTAAGTGTCTTTAAAGTCGAGATGGTCACGCCGTATAGTCGTGCACTCTTATAATTGCATATAATAGCAGTTTCGTAATTGGTAGTGTTTTCATACCAATAAGCTCGATGTGTATTGATCGATCTTGGAGAAATGAACTTGAAAAGAAATTAAATGAATTCTTTTCTTTGCTCCGATTAAATCGTTTTTAAATGAATTCGCAGATCCGGCGAAGTCATTTAAAGTGAAATATTTTCTCTAAGAGACAGTGGTTACTAATACAAAGAAGAGATTTTTTGTGATTTGCTATGATCACTTTTCGGTTTGCCACAATTGCGTCACTTAAATGTTTTATAGTCTTTTTAACATTTGTCTTACTTTTTTGTTATAATACTCTTTAATTTTCTTTTTTTTGCAATTTGCTTTTTCATGCATTTTTCTGATTAGGCGAAAGCGAAATTGGTGGAATAAAATGAATAGTTGTTTTTAGTCTGCTAAATATGTATATGTATACACAACGCTTTCTATTACTTGATTGATATGTTGTAGCCCTTCAGTTGTCCAGTTACTGGTACATGGTTTTCATCACAGGCATTCACTCTGAACTATGATACTAAACACTCGGTAACGTTGGCGTAGAAAATAAAATATGTTTTTTCAAGTTTTGTCATGCTTGGCCTGGTATAGAACCCGGTATCGTCAGTGCAAAACAAGTGCTTTATTTAGCAGGGCAAGTAGCATCTTACAAATTGAAACTTTGAAATCTATCTGCTGTAGCAGTGTCGGAAATAGATTCGTTTTGCATACATGTGTGTCATTCCAGGCCAATGATGATTCATTGCGAAGCCAGATCGAACCAAACGAAACCGGTTCGAGAAAGGAAAAGTTTGAAGTTTATGAACAACAGTTGTTGACGTTAAGTTTAAGCAATGCCAAGTTAAATGAAGAAAACGATAATTTAAGGTAAGTCGATACATTTTCCATTTAAGTTGCGGAAGTTTCAACAAAGTTTATTTTTCAGAAGTGAAATTCGAACTCTGAAAATACAGCAAGACGAAAAATTTGATGAACAACAAGAAAATCTTCTAAAAACTGTGGAAAATCTCTCTGAAAAAATACAAGTAAATTTATTGGATAGGGCCTGAGATAAATGTAATAAAGGCTCATCGATAAAACTTTGCAATTTGAAATTAGTGAAATTGTAACATATATTAGTGTTAGTGTATGAAATTGCTTTAGATGATGACTTAGTACAACTAATAAGAGTGTGGCGTACGATTTCAAAATCAAAGTCATAGGAATGTATTAAGTTTAAGTAACAACGTTTGTGCGTTGCTTTTTGTCCGCAATTATGCACAGAAAACTAATCTGCTATGTTTTTAATTGTACATAATTATTCTTTGTTGGGCTCTTCGCGACGTGTAAATTGAGTATCGTAATATTCATTTTGTGCCGCGCGCCAAGCAGTATTTCCAGATTTTCCAGATACCCTTTATGTACTTTATTAAGCAGACTTGCCCAGGATGTGAACCCGTGATCAATTATTCCGATATTTTGGCCGCTTCATCGTATGTGCATGATTTCCGCGACTGTATAATGTGCTGTCACCGGCCATTTTGCTCAGTTGTCAAGACCTTGCTATTGGTTCCGGAGGTGTAGGGTGGGTTCAAATCCCTGGTAGGTCAAATCGGGCAAGTGTAGCCAACGGCTCGCCACTGCTGCGACGTTTTTTTAGAGCTGTGTTGCGCAGACGCTAAGCCGCGGAGATAGACCCCGCTACTTGTTAACCCGCTTCGGCGTGATACCGCGAGTATAAGAAAGGTTAGATCTGATAATATGCTATCATTATAGTCATTGTTGAAGTACAACTGCAGCCGTAAAGTTGCTATTGATGTTTGACAAATTTGGTCTACCGTTTGTAAAATGGCCGTGCCCATTTGCGGCATGAATCCAGCTGTAAGTAAATCTTCGCTTGAAGCTGAACGGCTGCGTTGCTTGTAAATGATGTAGCGTACATTTCTTAGGCTTTGGAATTGGAAAAAAGTGACATTTCAAGCCATTTGGCTTCGGTCAAAGCTGATCTATCAACGCGATTAAGCAATGACCAAGTTCAACATCTGATCGCTGAAAAAGAAGAATCAATTCAAGGGTTGCTCGAAGAAGGTGGGATTTGTAACTGTGAAGAGATGCGATAAACTAACTTTTGTTGGATAGGACGTTAATGTTACATATATTTCCATCACCGCTGAAATGCATTGGCTGCTGACTACCAAGTCGCAAGCACAGAGACAGTCTTCTTGCCTGTGCTTTTACACTTTTATTGAAGTATATTGCAAATAGTAAAGTTATCTTCTACTTCAAAAGGCCGAGTTCGCTAATCTTCTAATGTTTCCTTCTAATTGTTGATGTGACTGTGAGCAATGATGGTATTTATGTGTAAATGTGTATCGCCGTGTGCTCTCACCAGCGTTTGTTGCAGTTTGAATTATGTGTGTTCTGCGGTCATGTTTGGTAACCTTATTGTTGCCATTTAAAAATAAAAGTTCTCTCTTTTGTTCAATATCCACTGCATATTTAGTTAAAAATTTTTGTACTTTCACTCACTAGAAATTAATTTTTGGTCGCCAATGTGTCGGATAATGAGATGTCAGATGTGGAAACGCTGAACAGAAGAGATTGTTTATTGAATTTTTTATTTTTACTGATATATACTAAATGTTGTGTTTCACAGGTGAAGTTTTATCAAAGAAGCATTTGCAGCTGAATAATACAATCAAAAAACTCAGATCTAAGCTCTCTGATCGAGAATCCACTACAAAAGATTTGAATGAATCTGTAGAGAAATTAAAAGACGAAAATAAGTCATTAAAATCTGTGAGTTTACAATCTTATGCTTTAGACGCCGTAATGGTCAATAATATGCCAGTTTTAATGTTCTAATAATTGTTCTCTGTGTTAGTCAATGAATCTATTCATCGAAAACAACATAAAACACTGTTTCGGTCTTTCATCGGTATAAGGGAAATTGTTTGATTAATTTTTAGCTAGCAGCAAAATTTACCATTTGGTTATAACTGAGGTTGTTTTCAAATTAAATTGAGCAGAAAATTCAACAGTAATTTAGGAAGACTGCGAAGTGAGCTTGCGCTCTTCGAGTCAGCAGCTACCCGGTATATATGTCAAAAGCGATCTGCTCCAGCCGTAAATCGAACCCGTCTCGTAGAATCTGCAACTTGCGCGCGGTACCGTTAAGCCCTGACGCTGACCACCGTTACTTTACTGGTTCCTTTTTTGCTTGCATGTTCCTCTCATAAAGAAATCTTTACCTTTAATTTTATGAATTTGGAAATTAAGCAGAAGTTTTGATGTTTGGTTCACAGCGATTGGCTGAAGTCCAAGGTCAGAGTTCAGAGGATCGAGGAGCAGCAAAGCGACTCTCGGAGGCTTACCAGGAGCGGGAAGCTGAGATTAGCGGGATGCGAAGTCGATTGGAGGAAGCTGAGGAGAAGAAGAGAGCCGCACAAGTTACTCTCGACGCTGCATACAAGTGGGTGATTTTGACATTGGATGCGTATTGATTTACCATTTATTAGTTTAGATGATTATCTTCTTTCATGTTTTTCTGTCTAATGTTCTTAAGTTTTATGATAATTATGATTATGTGATATGCATTTCTAACTTTTGTAAATCAACGTCAAGTGACGTAACTCAAGTTAACATAAAACGGTTTCGCTATCACGTAATTAGGAAATACATAGCTTCACGCTGGAATGGACTTCCGTTAATAACGTATTTCACCAGAAATATCATTGACAATTTCAAACTTATTTCAGGGACTTGGCTGAATTGAACAAGAAGTTGGCATCTCTTCAGTGCGATAGAGAAGCTGAGCTCAAAGATAACGAGTCGGTAGTGACGAAGCGAATGCAACAAGAACTTGATAAACTTAATCAAGAACATGAACACAAAATGCACATGCGGTTACTACAGGTAACTAACATTGGCTATTGCCGATTAATGTAATGCTGAAAAGTATGTTGATTGTTGAGTTTGTCATTACCTATTCCATTACCGCGTAACAGTATTGCCTTTATTAATTATCACAAGAATATCTACTTATAAACTTATATTGAAGAAGATAATTTCTATCAACTACTCCTGATGCGGAATGTAAAACAAGATAGCAGCACAATGCTTATGATATCAGTTTTTTGTGTAGCCTAGTGCTGTCAGTTGAGTCGTTTAAGCCGGGGCGTAGATAAAAAATTCACGTCACCTCTTACTGTAAGTGTGTTTTGCCAGTTAGTAGTTCTAGAGCGGTCTCAACCTTACGCGACCAGCACATTCCTGACTAAGTTTTTTTTTATAGCTCGGCGAATTGCAAGATGCTTTGGAAAGAAACGAAGCTGTATATGCGAGAAAAGAAGATCAACTTAGAAAAGAAGTAAAAGATTTGCAGCAGGTGATTATGTTCATGTCACGTTTTTATGGGCCTTCGTCTGATACTTCTTGCTTAGTTTTGATTAAAAAGTTAGGGATTGGAAACCCATTTTTGTTCGAGCTGGTGCTTTTAGTGTGAGGGGATACGCACATTGCACAATGCAACCATGCATTTTTCATGTAGCATTTTGTAAATTTTTTTATATATGTCATTTGTATTTAACGTACATACGTATTCATAAGTGCAGGTTAATGATTCCCATTCAAAAATAGAATGTTCCATGAATTCTTGCGTAAAATCGCGGTTAACTTGTTTATCTCTCACATTAAGCTCTGTTAAAACTTTCGAAATCCAAGTTAGTGTTTCTAGCTAGAGTTGCTTAGGTTTGCATAAGAAAAGTTTAAGTTGCGAGATTTTGGTCTTTTTGTATCATGCATACCAGTATTCTCAAGAAACCAGTTTAGCTGCATTGATCATAATTTGCATTCGTGGTTAAGAGCAGCTTAGTGTTTGTGATATTTAAAACCTTGTCTTTTCGACTAGTATCGGCAATCTCTGGTCGTTTTGTTGACGCTAGGTGAACAGTAACATTCGATATCAGCAGTTTAAAAGTTTAACACACAAACGGGCGCCAGCCCTTAGGTATACGGTGTAGGGCTCAGAGGCCCTGAATGAATATGGATCATTTATCTGGTGTCTATTTGTCTTGCAATAGTTGAAAAATCTGCGTTTTCTGTTCTGCCTCATTTTCAACAATTGCAACGTTTAGTGTTTTTGATTTTTGAATTGATCGCAATGTTTTTATGCCAGCGATTGCAAGAATCAGAAATGCGTAATCATGAATTAAGTGAAACCATATCAGAATCGACTCGTCCTATACTACGACAGATGGAGAACCTACAAAATACATATTCCACACGAGCGAAAACCTGGGAGGCACTTGAAAAAAGCTTAACCGCAAGACTAGGTAAGAACCATTGATATCATGTTTCTTAGAAACTTACGTGAATGTACTTCCACGAGCCCGTCGCTGCAAATACTGTTCGTTTGTCGAATAAATTGGTATTTTACTGTGAAGTAATGGTTTTTTGTTTAAATTTAGTGTGGCAGTTTTTACTTTTTCTTAACAGAAATAATAATTTTTTTCTCAAATAATATTACAACATTGCAATTGTTATGATGCTTTTTCTTTAAAAAATAATTTAAGCCTACGTACTTGGTGAAACTGTTTGAAAAATATGAAGTTTTTCTTCAACTGCGTAATTACGGTGGCTCTCGCAAAGCCGTAGCTAAGTGTTATCGCGCATGGTTTAAAAATGAGAGATTGGGTTTACTTGACAGCTGAAGCTGTTAGCATTAAAGCATTTCCAGTGGCTATTGCCTGGAAGAGTGGAAGCTAATTTCGCAATCATCCCCGCATCGCTGTTTTCTGTTCATTTTTGCTGAAAACATTTTTTACGCATGAAATATCTTTAAAATATCTACTCGTATGTGCGTAGAAATACTGTAATTACTAAGCAGCTACATGAAATTTTGTTCGTTTTTTTTTGTCCTGCAACTTACTAATATTTTTGTTGTCTCATTCATTTTGCGGTTTTACTGTAATATCTAGTGCAGTTAAAAACCACAAGCAAAAAATTCTACTCGACTATCAGTGGTTTGCATCGAGTAAGCGTCTGTCTCTCGAACAGCACTAATGAGACCAAAATGGTCGGAACAGTTTTACTGTTCCGCTGTTGAATATTTACTGTTTTTTTTTCCTTTAAAGGCGAAACTCAAGTTCAGTTGTCTGCTGCTCAAGAGAAAGAGCGCTCAGCGCACATGTCATTGGTTGATTTCAAGTCACGTGTTAGCTCTTTGGAGCAACAATTGAACGAATCACGAAGCGAGAAATCTATCCTCAACACTGAGTTAGAGCAATTGCGCGCAAACGCTGGGCAGTACGACGAAAAATTAGACAAGTAAATGTTGTGAAAATGTACATAACAACTAACTATGCTACGGTAAACCTAGCTACCTGTATATTCAATTGGCCTCAATTGTTTTTCCACCGATATAGAATAATTTTGGCGTGGAATTTAGAGGCTACTCGCTACTTGTCATAGCAGCTCACATGGCCGAGTGGATAGAGCTTCTGCCTCTGGAGTTGCATACTTTGGTTTGATTCTGAGCCGGGTCAAACCAGTGACTTAAAAATTAGTGTTCACAGCTTTCCTGCTTGACGCTAGGAAAGGCACTTAGCGTCATTCCCCATGTTAGAGAGGTGGATAGATGGCCGGCAACTCCTAAGCGAGCTCGTTATAGCGCTTAGATCGTTTCTCGTGATAGGAGGATAAATGATTATACTACTATACGAGTGACGAAGTCTAGTTTTTCTAGTGTTTTTATGCAAGAGTACTAAAGTTTTGGATGTGATTCAGATTACGCAGAGAATTGGAAATAAGTGAGAAAAATGGCGAAGAAGTTAAATCGAAAGCTCGTAGAGATCGCTTGACGTTAGAAAATCAACTCGATATGGAAAAAGTTCGTTCCGAAGTAGAAAAGAAAAAATTTGCTGCGCAGCTGGAAGCATTACAAAAAGAAAAGGTGAGAAACATAATGCATTCAAAAATACTGCAAAATTGCATGTGCTTTTGAAATTTAGAGTGGTTAAACGCTTGCAATTAGTAAATTAGTAAAACACTTGAAATTTAGTGTGATTTTTAGAATGAATTTGCTAAAATGAGAATATGACATAGGCCTACTCATTTGGACGATTTTATACGTTTTAAACATGGGGTTAAGAGAAGGTTATTAATAAAATTGGTGCAGAGAATTGGGTTTGGTTGTTTAAAATCGAACGAATGGGTTGGAATTTTATTCTGGATTCGAAAGAAAATGGTTGTGATTTTCCGTTGAAGTTAGAGCGCTTTCATATTTTTTGCAGGAGAGGCTTGTATGGATAAACCGTTCGGACAGTATCATGTCATCAGCCAGTGCCCTTAATACTGATGCTGAATCAGTGGGAAGTTCTGGTGATACTTTCCATAATGTAAGTGGTTAGTTAATGTATTAATTCCTACCGTGAAGAGTATTTCTGAAGCGCAACAGATTGTCGTTCCATTTCAGTTTTTAGTGATTCCAATTGCGTTTACTCCAGAATCGCAATTATTGCTTGTTTTGCAACTTGGCAAAGCTAATAGTAATCCATATTAGGGATGTACCGATGCCGATGTTCAACATGTTAATGTATTAATTCCTACCATGAAGAGTATTTCTGAAGCGCAACAGATTGTCGTTCCATTTCAGTTTTTAGTGATTCCAATTGCGTTTACTCCAGAATCGCAATTATTGCTTGTTTTGCAACTTGGCAAAGCTAATAGTAATCCATATTAGGGATGTACCGATGCCGATGTTCAACATCGGAAAAACCGATGTATCGTCAGTTTCACCGATGCATCGGCATCGGTAATTTTAAGCCAATACATCGGCCGATGTCAAGTAACTTTATTGCACCCGAAATCTCGAGCACACGACCGCACACATTAAAAGTTTTTCACAAAGTTGAACTTGTTCTTTGAACTGTCATTAATAAAATTGAACTCCCTCTGCGCTGATAGAAAGTCCAGTTCTCAAACGATGATTTAATCAGCAGAAAGCTGCTCATAGCCACATCTAGACAAAGTCATATTATGGAGTAGCGTGTCTTTATTTGCTGAAGGCATAAATTGCTGATTTTGTGAAAGGTCATGAAATTTCAGTAACATGGGCCGATATTGAGAAAAGCCGATACATCGGTAACATCGATAAAAGCCGGCATCGGTACATCACTAGTCCATATTACTAGTTACGGTTGCAATTTGAACAAAATAAGGCGTTTCGACGATGCTGCAACATTTTTTATTTTTACTGCACCGACTTAAGTTTTCCAAGAACGAGTCAGAAATTGTTCACTGACCGTTAGGATTGGTAGAAGCGTGGATTGTTTTTTCAGAATTCTTCATTTGATTTTAAAAGTTGGAAAAATAATAAATTGAGGTTGTAAACTGTGGTATTGTGGACAAAGTGTTTCTAATTTGGTAGTTGAGCATGCGACATTTTGGGCATTGCAATCAACGCAAAAATCTTGGTGGAGTTTAGTTTGCTTCATATTATTAGTTTTTCAAAATAAATAAATTAGTGTAGTAAACGGTTTTAACATTAAAAAGTGTTTATTTAATTTTGCCACTTTACAAAAATCCTAGTTATGCCTTGAAAATTAGAGTAGGCTATTCCAGTACGACACAATTGTTTTTCAGTTGGATGTTTTTGAGCGGCAATCTAGTTCCTCGGGTCTCCCTGCTGGAGTGTATGACAGTGTTCGATCTGGTTCAAATAATTCCGCTTTAATGGAGAATCTTCAATCTCAGTTGAAAATGCGGGATGGTGAAATAGCACAACTGCAGGTATTTTCGCCGAAAATTTTCAGTCATGGACATGACCTAGCCTCTAGGCCAGGCCTGCCCTACCTTTTTGGTGCTGCGGGCCACTTTCGCATGAGGAAATTTCTTGCGGGCCGCAACCGTTTTTACCACACTTGAATACCAATTACGATGTAATTTGAGTAAGAATTTAAACAGTAATTTCTAGCCCTCTGATAATAAACAATTTCTTGCCCTCTGGTATTGTCATACTTAGCTTCATGTCGGTTATATAATGGCATTTGAGGTTATATTGCTTCACGACAGATATTTATATTGCTTCATGACAGATCAGGCATAGGGTCTTCCCATTACTTTCAATAAACAAAAATTGCATAGTCCACTGCTCATTAAAAACTCCGTTTTCGTCGCAGTATTCACGTTTTTGGCTCACAGGTTTGCTCGTTTTTGCTAAACCATTTACCGGTATTAAATCCTGCTACCGGTACTATTCGTACAGTACCGCAATAAACCTATACCTACTCTATCCACTAATGCTAGCAGGTGGTGGCTGTAACTGCCAGCAGTGAGCAGAATCCAATAACTTGAACATAAACAATTAAGCTTTTGTGGCGTGAAAATCCCTTTAATTTTGATAAATTTTACGCGATGCGCGAGGTGATGATGATTGATAAGTCGCTATAGTTGCACATGGTGGCAACAGTGCGTGCAACTTGCCACCTTGCTCGTATGTAAACCAAATCTGAAAAATTTGGCATATTCTCCAAGCATTTGTTATGCAAGCGTTTGGGTGGTAGGCCCATAACAGAGACAACATGGATAATTTTGGTGTGTTTTCACGGCAAATTTACTTGAACCTATGAAAAAATACTAAACATGTAAAGAGTCTACTTACAAACTTATTACGTCGCGGGCCACTTAAAACCACCTCGCGGGCCGCATGTGGCCCACGGGCCGCAGGTTGGGCCGCCTTGCTCTGGAGCAGTGGTTCTTAACCTTTTGTATTCAGCTACCCACTTTGCAATCCGACATAACGAAATTACCCAATTTCAATATTACGAGTCATTAAATACACATAAATGCAGTTGGGTATCCAGTGAAGAGCAAAAAAACGCAGATGTCCAAATTTCCGCCCAAAATCAAGTGAAGAGCAAAAAAAAGGAGAAACAAGGTCATAGATGTCCAAATCGCAAACCCAGGTTGAAAACCACTGGTTTATGACCTATCGTGAACTGTTGTGTTCTAAAACTTCAAATTATCCACAGGTTAAGAACCTCTGCTCTAGAGTTACCATGCGTAGGCTAAAGATCCTGCAAGGTGGGTTCGACCCGTGTCTGGAGCCGATTGTATTCACGCATATTTTACCTGTCTGCTTCCTAAGCGTGTATTCGAAGAGTGCGACTCATTTCGCAGTTTCCTTTCCTGCAATGATTAATGTATTTTTAGTTTTTAATTATCTAAAGTTTTTTTCCGGCGTATAGTATCATAAATCGGTGTCTGCTTTTATTTTTAATCATAAAAGACAAACAAGGGTATGACTGTGGTAGTTGAAATAGCCATTAACTTTGAACATGCATGGATATTGGATCGTGCGCTTTGTTTTGTTCGATGAGTGAATGTTATTCTGTAGTTTCGTCCACACGGCTAGGCAGTAGGCACCAAAGATTGAGTAAACAAACTTATTTGCTAGTGGTAAAAAAATCGATTTGAAACGTCCTAAACGGTTAGTCGCATTCGTTCAATGCTTGAAATGTCAAAAGTACTGTTGTGTTGCTGTGCTGTGTGTAGCGATTTTTTGTGATCTTTAGGGAGAAATTAATACGCTTGAGCGAACACGCTCGTCAATGGCGGAGGAAATCGTTCGATTAACCAACGAAAACGAAGATTTAAATGATGTTGCAAAAGACGTTGAAGAATTGAAGAGGCAGTTAGAAGTAGGAAAGATTTTGCGGTAGATTTTTATTGGTGAAAACTGAGCTATGTGGTAGCATAAGCTACGTTGTTGCAAATTGTAAGCTTATCATTTTTGAATTAGCGTTTAAAACTTTAAATTTGTGTAATTTGACGATGTGCTATCTTAACAAGGCTTCCTTTAGGTGCACGTACTTGTGCCCGTAATCACTCCTTAGTGTTATGGTTTGTGCCACTTCCATTTGGTACAACTAGTCTAGTCGATAAAAAATTTATGCTTACCGATGAGTTTTAAGACTAAAAGGTTGTAAGGTGGTGAAAGTAGTGGCAATATTAGCAACTATGGCAGATTGCATGACCGGACGGTTAGCTCAGCTGTTAAGCACACGCTATCGGTGCAGCAGGTCTGGGGTTGGATTCCCTGGCCGATCAGATCCGCACCGTCTCGCCACTGCTGCGACGTTTCTTTGGAGCTGAGTAGTTCAGGCGCAAAGCCAGATGGGTCCCACCTCTCGTTACACGCTTCGGCGAAATACTTTGAGGAAGATTGAGTTATGTGAGCACTTAATGTTCTTTTCTTGTCATTGATTTCATCTGATTTTTTTCAGGATGTGAAAGCTCGCCACGACGCGGTGTTAACGATGTACGGTGAGAAAGCAGAGGAGGCCGAGGAATTGCGACTCGATTTACAAGATGTTAAGACAATGTATAGGAATCAGGTAGTTAAATTATCTTTTGAATCATGCAAATCTTTGAGTTCGAGATCGTTTTGGTCAAAATGATCACTGGCCAGACTTAAGCGGGATGCCCATTAAAAAGCGTTACAATACCACAGGAAAATCCCCAAGTAGCGCACTATTCTACTCGTTAGACACATCGTTAGACACAGTTCTTCCCGTCGTTCTGTTCTGTGAAAATGGTCGTTACTGTTGTCGGAGCAGTAGTGGACATTGAACGTCGCAAATAGCCGTCGGTGTCGCGTTGTAAGCTGCTAGCGACGCCATAACGGTAGCAGTAGGCATTCCGCTTTACTATTGACAAAGTTGTATTGGTTGTTGAAGTGCGAAGACTGCTTTCATGGGACATAGCGTTGCTTTCATGCTGCATAGTTAGTTCACACTATTTAGTATTTATCATTCACTCGCTTCCGCGCAGCAAAAACTGTCAGAGTTCTTAATATACCTGTAAAAGTTTCTCGCATGTGGGTGGAATGCCCCAGGTGGTGCGAAAGATTTTTTATAGATCAGCGAATGGAGGATGAAAAGGTTTAGAAAAGTTTTAGGTTAGAGTATTGTTGGAGGGTAGGTGATACTGTCGATAACGTCATACTTATTATTATTTAACATAGTTTTTTGCTCAGCGTTTCACCAAAGGATAAAATGATTACGAGTAATATTGTAACTTACATCGTAGGATTTCTAATAATGTAATATAATTACTTATAAGAAACTACTGAACAAATCAATCATTACTAATTGCATGCAAAGGCTTTGGAAGGTGGGGGCTTAAAAACCTCCCCCCCTAGAAATTTTGAGCCTTTCGTTTCAAAAATTCGTAATTACATCCAGGATACCTCACAGCGAGATTTGCTAGATGTTCCTTTTGTTTTGTGCAGTTATTGGATTTCTATTTTGAAAATAAAACGAATATTTAATAAGCTTGCATTTTCGTCATGGAACCTCAGCGAGTTATATTTGCTGCCCCTATTTTTCGCAGATAAATCCAACGTGAATGTAGGCTCGCTCATTGTACTATACAATCTTGTTACTTGTTCCTTTATTTTCTGCAGTTATTTAATTTCTATTTTGAAAATAAAACGATAATTTAATAAGCTTGCAGTTTTGTGACAAAACCTCAGCGAGTTATATTTGCTTCCCTTATTTTTCGAAGATAAATCCAACGTAAATGTAGGCTCATTGTAGGCTACATAGGTAGAGCGTAGTAGGGGTCTAAAAAAAACTTTTACGAACTTGACCTGTTATGGCTTTCAATGAGGGCTTATCAGATAAACTTTTGTAGTTATGAAAATTTATCACTTTTGTGACATAGCAACCGACTATCGCGACTCGATTAAGGTGAAACAACGATTAAGTCTCGGGTTTCTTGATAACTTATTGTATAAAGCATGTTTCTAGAGCTTCATTATGATGTCGCACTGAAATTTTCTCTACAATTTCAACCGCGCAAAAATATTTTCTCTCAAGTAAAGAGAATTTACGTACTTTGTAAGTTTTGTTGCGGTAGCTAGAAGGGTCTGGGAGACGAACCCCACCTGCAAGGGTGGAAACCTGGCTACTTGGCGTTAGGGTGTCAGTTTCGGTGTTGAAACTCAGATGTCAGGTTTCAGTTTTGGTTTAGTTTCACGGCTGTTGAGAAATAGGTTTCAGTTTTGCTTACGCATAACTTCGGTTTCTGGATTTCGGTTTAAGTTTCATCCAAAAAAGGAATTATATTTTGAATACGGATTTTTTAAGTGCTCTACTTTTTAGCGTTTTTGTTGTATTGCGATGATAAGTAGCAGCTCAGATGGCCAAGTGAGGAGAGCAATTGCTTCAGAAGTTGTCGACTTGGGTATAATTCCGAGTCCGGTAAAACCAAAGACTCAAAAATTAGTATCCACAGCTTTTTTATTTGACGCTTAGCATTAAAGGAACTGTTCTGGTAATCATGGTGATGATTTTTAAAACCCAAAACCTTAGAAAATTCTGAACTGGTTTTAGTTTCAGTTTCGGTTTTGACGTTTCAAGAAAAAACGGTTTCGGTTTAAGTTTAGGTTTTCAAAAATTTGGCTGAGTAGGCTAGGTGTCAGTTTCAGTTTGGGTTTCAAAAATTTTCTTCAAAACCGGGTTTTCAGGTTTAGGTTTAGGTTTCCACCCTTGCCCACCAGACGTTGAAATCGAAAGTACTTTGAACGCTACTGGATGCTTAAAACGAAAATTGCTTTCAGACTTTTAATGCTTTTGTTTAAACGTAACTTACTTTTTCAGATTGATACGTTGTTGAAGTCTCAATGAAGCGATTGATTTATGCCCTAGTTTACTTGCCATTATGAAAGATTTGGCTCTGGCCCAACTGTTTCTCGTATGTTTACTGTTGTCAACGGAAGTATTATCATCCCAGTGTTGGATAACACGTGGAGGGTGTTAAATTGATGCGCTTTGAGTATGAAGCAGTTTCAGTTTGTAGGCAATTTTCAACTGTTAAGAATTTGTTACTACCCATTTTGTGATGGTGTAATGTCGCTTTTAAGAATAGGTAGTTTATATCAAAGTTGATTATAAGCTTACGTGCGGTGTTGTCAATTTGATTATCTGATAAAAATTCTGATTTCGATATTTTCCTGCTGCTTTTTAACCTAAAATGTGTTTTGCCTATTTGTTTTGTCAAAATTGTAACATTTTTTCACGTCAAGTCATTGCAAGGACAAGTCCGTGGTCCAATAATAGACGCTTTTCAAAGCATTAGACCAACGTTTTATAGTACTGGCGCAATGAGTTTTTTAACTCTGGTGGCATAGCGTTTCCAAAACTTAGTGGACCTTATTTCTTATGTTAAAAAGTTGTTATGTGCTAGACAATAGACGTATTAGCTCTTTCAAAGGATCTAATGATTCAATCAATCAATCATTTTATGAGCCCACTAGTTTCCACATAATTAGGATTAGTTTCCTAGAGTCAAATTAATACTGACAGGCAGCTATGCCCACTTCTGAAGTTGAATAATTTCACGAGCTATGAAACGTGCAGATTATGGCGATGCAACTTTATAGAAATTACGTGCAATGTTTTAGTGTGGACCATTCGTGCCTTGAAGGCGAGTTGGCCACAAAATTAGCAAGCGAATTCTATTAGTCAAGATATTTTTTGCTGTTTGCACTTATTATTTATTTTGTTCTTGGTGCTTTCGTTAAAAAGAATTTCGCACATCTTTAGAAGTCGTGGATAATCAGATACGACGCATTAAAAATTCAATAAATATCGTAATCTCATCGAATGCTGAATTTTTTTCGTATCACGGAAATTTTGACAGAATGGAGCCGTATTCCATCATCCTTACGAGTACCAAACCCTGGCTAATACATAACATGAAATGGAACTGTCACAATAATTTTTATGTTCCGTACATAACCAGGATTAACCAAACTCCCTAATAAAGAAAAAGCGATGCTAGAATCACCTCTTATCCGCTTTCCAAACAAGACCTTGTGCACCGGAAACAAAAGTCAGAGGCACAAATATTTAAGCTACTTTAATATTAAATCGAAACGACATAAAACACACAATTACGGATTCGACAAAATAAATATACACACACATTGCATAAATAACCACCCAGTTCAACCTCAAAAAGTGAAACTTAATGGGATTAATGTCGGCGACAAATAGCAGTGATATGAATGTTTCGTTGCAACAGGGCCTTACAAAAACAAAAATGGTTTGTTCATGGCAAGCTAATTCTTGGGACTTTTGAAACAACACGACACATAGCACATGATAATAATCTCAGTAGCATCCGAAACGCATGAAACAATATAAAATCATGAGTTGGGTTCGTCAAAGAATTTCAGTTTCATTGTTTGTCGCTAGCTTCAACTGTATAAGCTAAAACATGAATTTTGAGTACAACACTGTCAAAATTGAGCCACCTACAACTGATGACAAATAAACCAACCTGCCCTTGCGCGTTGACAATAAAATGATTGTTGCACTAGTTAAGAAAAAAGCCGAGGGAAGGGTTTCACTAAGAGGTAGTTTGGATAAAACCCCAGACCTTAAAACATCAGGGTTAGATTCGGATTCCAGTTCCGCCAACGCGGGAGCAGAGTTTTGAAAATATCGGGAGAGCATTAAATCTTTTTGTTGGAATCGTGAATGAAGCCAAGTTTGAGTGAAAGCTTGCGGATTCAAGGGAATTTCCGAAGTCGGAATCCGTGCTAAATGAATATATATCCGCGGAGATGGAGTGAGTAAAAATCGCCACATACCAGGTGCGGGATATCGTTCACCGGCTGTAAAAAGGAGAAAGATTTTTCATTGACAGTGAATTACAAACTTTTAAATCTCGTAACTACTAGTAGGCTCACTAGGCCAGTGATGGAGTCGAGTACTCAACTTCCGAGTGCGAGTACCGCAAAAAACTTCGAGTACGAGTACTTTTTTCCACTGAAAATCGGTGAAGACCAAAATAAAAAAGGTGTTAATGTCCGCAGATGTCGTGTTTTCACTGAAAATATCTGTGAAGACCAAAAAAAAGGGTCTTCGTTGTTAGAAAGCGAAAGTCAAATGTACTCGGCGCTTTTTTTGACCGAGTACATTGACCTTCGAGTACGAGTACTAACCGAGTACCTGGGGTTCCGAGTACTCCATCACTGCACTAGACTCGGGCAAAGTCCGCTAGAGAGGATCATTCGTTACATTTTGCTAAAGAAACAATAGAGAGCAAAGTGGTTCCAGAAAGACAAACGCCGCCGATCTTTTATAACGTAAAAACGCTTGAAAGTGCTACAAAAAAGATCATAACTTTATTTATGCTAATTGGATTATCAAAATTTCAGCTGGATTGTGAAGCTCTTTATTTTAGGTATCGTTTACAACAATTCTAGTTATCATTTCTGTCCGCCCAACTTATACGAAGTCAAGCGGACTTTGGGCTAAAGTATGTCTAAAAATAAATGCTTCCAATTTAATTTTATTTCAGGACGTGTAGTCAATGATACAACCATGAAGTTCACTCGCAGATATCTCTTTAAAGAGGCCTACGATGACGTACAACTATGGAGTAAATTTAATAAAAATTGTTACCGGTATTAAGGGGAGGCTCACTCATGAGGCTGCAGCAGTCTTTACTTTTTCTATTCATCCACTCAGCTTTTGCTTTGACATAAAAACGGAATTTTCATCAACTTAGGAGTTTTTTTTTGCCCAAAATTTCATTATTTTTCGTTTTTGATCATATATGAATTTGACAGGCACGTGGGAGTGGTTTAAGATCAGTGTTCGGCTTAACTGCGCCTGGTGAGCTAGAACCTGTCCTCAATCCAGAAATGAAAAACTTCATGCTTTTACAAAGTTTCATTTTGTCAACAGGTGGTATGGAACACGGTGTATCATCTATTGAAGATCACCGGAAATCCGGAAAACCAAATCTTTGTTACTATGTTCACTTTTGATAATATTTTGTTCATAATTTATTTTAGAAATGAAGCTGTGCAGATAGTGCAATTGGCAATTCATTTTTGATTTAGCGACGTCATTACTTCGTGGTAACGTGAATTTTACATTACATGCCTCGAATAAAATCAAACTTTGTCCGCTTATAAAGAGCGCAGCATCATTTTTTACCCAAGAGCCACTACCGCCGGTATTTCTTACCTTCACATCACATTTTATGACATTATTTTTGTAGATACTTACGCTGCACCAGTGAGTCTTTTTCTTCGTAAACAATAGTAGCATCATACACGGCAGTTGCATAGTCTTGAAGAGCTTTCACTGCGCAGTGAAAAGCTTTGATGCGAGGAGTGAGAACCTAAAATTTGAAAATTTTATTTCACTGTAGTGAGTAATGACCGATAATCTCAAAAATATGGCACAGCTGGATAATGGACATGTTCGGAGCAAAATTCATTGTGGCTAATCCGGCCAACTCCGTCAAGATACACCAAAAAATGAGTCGCAGCGTGAAAGAAAAACGAAAGAATAATAGAAAAATGGACCCAAAGAAGAAAAGATCAGAATCAAGGGGCAGTTAGAGAGGCAGAATAGACATTATTACAGAGTAGACAATACATGAAAATCAACTCGGACGTGTCCACGTGATAGGACAACGCACAGAACTAATCACGATAAATTCAAACTAATAATACGATATCGATCGTAAGGTGACCCTGCACCACAATCCTTGGGTTTAAATCCTAAATGGATCAAAACAAACTTAACATTATCAACATGGCTGTAAATAGCATTGATGCTAATAAATAGTACGCATCTTCAACATTGTTCAAGAAAAAAAATCACACCGTTATTATACTCACGGTAATACGCTGAAAAGTGTAACGAGTGGCAGGGCACATATTTACGGCTCAGCGCCTCGGCAACCCGGCTCCGATGAAAAATCGCAATGGTGGCGAGCTGTTAGCGATTTGACCGGCTCAGGATTCGAACCCGTGACCTCCCGCACAGATAGCGCGTGCTTAACAACTGAGCTAACCGGTCGTTTGTTACAAAAATTATGAGTTTAATACTGTAAAAACACTGAATACTGGGAAGGAAAACCTTCAATGAGTTAGTTTTAGCGTACATTGTCAAGAGGTGGCAAGCCATTGGCAATAGCATAAGATTGGCTTTTCGCTAGTGCAAGTTGTTTCTTCATTGAAAATCTAGTTCCTTCAGGAAAAATAACCAAGTAAGTAAGGACGTTTCTGGTAAACAAAACATAAAAACTGTTGGTGGTAACGTGTAATACATAAATGCGAAATCAACGTAGTTTCAAAACTACGCATTACACAATCATTTTCGTTTCAGAACTGCAAACAGTGAACACTGTTTCGGCCTATCAGCTCTCATCAATGCAGTTGGTTTGACCCACATTTACTCGAGGCAGTAGTATATACTGAGAAGGAACTTTGTGGTTCGTAACTAATAACCAGTTACCAGAACCTGCACAAAAAAACTCTCTATACAACCCGTTCGCCCGTGAAAAAGCGGGCGACAGAGCATGCAAAGCCAAAGATGAATTTCACTAAAGACAAGCACAAGAGCCAAGAAAAACTATTACCATATTTACAAACCTCTCTTGAAGTTTAGTGACAACTTTCTTCATATTCTCTTCGTTATACGTTCCATCTCTTTTTACATAAACACCGCCATGTATACCAAAAGCGTATCCATACAGCGGCATGTACTTAATGCTATCCTTGAATATGTACCGCAAGTTGCCGATCATATTTTGTCTGAAATATAGCCATAATAAAAGGTAATGCCAATTGGATTACATGAATTCAGATCAGTTCACAAAATGCAGAATGACACCAACTCTCAAGTCAAGTCATTTCAAGATAAAATTATTGTATCTTTATGATCTATTTTCAATTATTTTATCTTCATGATGAGCAGAGTTTCAACACTGTAGCAACATAAAATACTTAAATTTTAATAGTGATTTTCTGCAATCCTTCTTACCTAACTGCAATCATATCAGTAACAACCCAATCAACTGTGCATTGATGGTTACAAATTAGAAGAGCATTCTCCGATTCTTCAGGCAGTTCTCCAGACAAAATAATTTCAACACCTACCAAGGTTAACAATCAATAATTTCACTGCAGCAAAGCTCTTGACTTTCAATTTCTAACAACATTATGAAGCAAAGCATTTCTTTCAAATACTTTTTAAATAGGTCTACTCAGTTACTCACACCATATTAAATATGAAAATGTTTGTTCTGAATTTGATAGAGGTGTGTTATATTGATGAGTGAATGCAGTGGCGCACCCGGGGGGATGAGGGGTCGAGCCCCCCCTCTTTTGAAACCGAACTTTTGTTTTAAAAGTGAAGTGTCTAAACTGTGCAAGTGCAGCACGTGCTGTTATTTCAACACAGCTGCGTCAAAATTTGTCCCACATCATACTGAAGTCAAATCGGCTGGTTGGTACAGTGGTAAGAGGCATTGTTATCAGTACGGTCAGGGGCGAATGTATCCCCCACCAGCCATTTTCAACCATGTTTTTGATGAATACAATTTTTCCATAATTTTGAACCTTTTCGATGACAATAAGCCTCACACTCTAAGCACACATAATCGAAAATGTACAAAATGCATCATATTTAGTGAAGCACTCACACAGTCAGACTTACGGGCGAATATTTTGAAAAAAATTTGCCTAAAAGTTGTTTAAAAATTACTAAAATTGTCACTACAGCACGTAAATTTTCAAAAATTTTCCGGGGAAGCATGCCCCCGGACCCCCTAGAGCCTTTTTAATTCTCAATATGCTTCAAAACGATTTTGTCGAAAAAAACTACGCTTGATAATAATTTATGTCAAAGTTGGTGTCCCCTTCCTGAAAAAATTTCTGAATACGCCGAAGACATGAAAACATTTTTTAAAGGGCTTTTTAGGCCTTTTTTGGGTCTAACGTCTTTGCATTTAGTTAACATTCAACCTAATTCAAAATTTTCTGGATCTGCTCCTGAGTGCGGGATCGAGGATTTGTTGAGAATCCCGGCTTTGAAATATGCTGGGTGCAACGCTGACTGAACGTGATATATTGATGATCCGTCGGTCAAACTGAACAAACTTCGGGCAAGATGTTGCGTAGGAAATAGTTGGATTAACCATATTCTATTTGCTGATGATCTATGTTGTTTATCTGCTAGCCTTGATGTTTTGCAATCTAATGTTGATTTATGCTCAACATGCTCTGGAGAATGATTTGATCTTTAATTGCCAAAAATCCTTTGGTGTAGCGTTTTTACCACGTAAATTCGAACTGTCTGGTGTTCCTACTCTAACCTTGAATCATAATCAAATTAGGTTTGTTGACTCTGTTAAATATTCAGGCATTTATTTGAGTAGTATTCTGAATGATGATGATGACACTGCGAGACAAGTGCGTTACATGCATTGTTGTGCCAATATGCTAAACTATCGATTTTTTCGGTCCTCTAGGGTTGTTAAAAACCACTTACTTCGATCTTACTGCACTTCGTTTTACTCAAGTCAACTACGGTGTAAATATTCTAAAAGTGCAATGTATCGGCTCGGGGTTGCATAAACGATAGTTACCGCATTTTTCACAATCTTCCTCGATGGACCAGCGCTCGTTTATCTCAAATTGAATGCCACATCAATACCCTTGACTCTGTTTTACGCAAATCCACATTCTATTTTATTCAACGTTGTCAGAGATCGTCTAACAACTTAATTAACTCTCTAATGACATCTGGCTGTTTTATGAATCCACATTTTATGCTAATTACAACAATTTGCTCTTTGCTTTTTCATGATTCTGTGATGCCTTCTCGGTACTGTTTAATGGCTATTATTCATCCTGTTTTTCATTTGTCCGTTTTTGTTTTTTTCGTGTGTGTTACTTTCTATGGACGTTGCTTCACGCTGCTTTTTTTTGTCAGCTGCTGAAGTCTGAAATAAACAAGCAATAAGAATAATAGAAACAGCCATGTTTACTCCTGCTTTTTCTTATCCACCGAATTGATACCTGAATGATAAAGAATTAATCAAGTTGCTGCCTTTTCATCTTTTTTTTTTTTTTTCTTTTATAGACTACTCTCGCATTTGACAGTGGTGCATAAAATAAAGAATATCAGTTTAACGTCTATACACTTTCTCCTTTAACTATCTTCAAATCACATGTACATAGTGCACATACACATCACAATAACGACTTTTTTATTCATGTTCGCAATGATGACACTGAAGAAGATGCTATGAGACCACTACACTTTGCTCTAGATGCAACAGGTGTTCCCAGAAAACAAACAACAAACTAAAAGAGTAAGGTGTGAAAATGCAACATCAAAACCAGAGTTTGAAACCAAACCTTGATTTACGCCGTCCTTAAATGAATTTGGCATAACAGTTCTATTGCTCACTTGCCTGTTAAATGCTCAAAGAAAAATAGCACTAATCGCTGATATGTCCCATATAGAAAATCATCATACCGATAAGCAAATTTCTTTGGCAAAAATATGGACACCACTCTGCATCTAAAATTAAAAGCAGTTATTAATCTCTACAATTGAGAAATCATTGCTAATAAGTGGATTAGATTATATTTGCTGTTTAACTGCAATATACTTATTGGAGATCATCATTCCATCAAACAAATGAATACTTTTACAGCTTTAAAAACATTTAGAACAGTTCACATATATGGTAGCAGCATACTACATATGATACATATGCATTAAAGCACAGCACAGATCATAAAATCTCGAACTACTGATCACCACACAGACTACTGATCACCACAAACTGACTGCCAGGACAATTCACTGCCGCGGCAGCTGACAGCCAAATACAGCTATGTGCTCTGTATTGTAGCAAAAACACGCTTTGTGCGCTGAATCATTTGACAAGGCTCGAAAACAGGCTCACAGCAGGGAGTAACAAGGCTCGAAAACAGTCACAGCTTTGTGCACTGAATAATTTGACAAGGCTATTACATCCCGAGCAAATTATTCAATCACTTCTGATGTTTAAAGTTAGGTTGGAAATCAAAATTCAAAGCCTCAACTCTGAAGTTAGAGTTAGGTTTGGTCGGATTACGTGCGGTTAGGGAAGGGTTATGTTCAGTCACGGTAGGATTTGTTGTAGTTCCACGTGACGAAAGTTGTTGTTAATGAATTACCAGTAGGCCTTTTTTTACAGTCCATTGAGTTGTGTAGCATAAAATCTTTACACATGAACATTAGCCTGAATGTGCAATAAAACAACATGCAACACAGTGATCTTTCACTCTGCACTTTGAACTACTAAACTTTTTTGACTTAAAACACATCTAATATGCAAAACATGTCACAGGTCATGAGTGGGAGGAGCATCTCAGGAATTTAGCACTTATGTAACGCAGTTACCAGGTTACGAATTCTCAAACCTACACTGCAGTTAATTTTTTTTGCACGTGCAAACTTCAGCTGCACAACTCTAGTAATAGTATATATTCGTAGAGATACCAGTACTTACAACATAAAACACAAATGCAAAAACAAGTCTATTGAATAAACCAAGAGCTGCAGCAGAATGCTATCATCCTACGTTGAAATCCTCACACTGTTACATAAAGAACTTAGAAGCGCAAATAGTACCGGTACAGAATATTTCACTGCTTTGTCAAAAACTCATCTGCCAGGCAAACTGAAAAAGCAGAGAACAGGAGTGTCTGAATGCAATTAGTACCGGCAGTTACCTGATTACTTTTGAAACCAAAAACGCTAAATGCAGACTGCATAATCAGATAATCAGATAGATGCGTTCAGTTGGCAAGTTTTCAAAGGAAGTGGCTATTCTTACGTGTTTTCGGTTTATTTTATTACTTTGTCATGCTCTGGTACAACCGAGGAGAGCGCGAAAGGGTAATAAAATAAATCAAAAAGACAAATGCCACGATCACGTAACCTTAGCCTCTGCCTTATTCAAATCAATAAAATTATTACTTTGTACCGCTGACCACTAAGTTCTAACAATGAATCATAATCACGTGATCACTAGTTATCAAGTTTGGTCCATCTTAAATTCAATGAGCCAGCACACTAGACCAAACCACAGGCTAGGCCTATACAGTAGCATATGTATATATTCAAGAAATGACCAACAAAAATATAAGATACTTGTATAGCAAATTGCGTACCGGTACCAGCAGACCAGAATGCAAACTTACCCAGAATGAAAAATAATGTATGTTGGCGAAACACAAATCATAATTGTGGTGGCAATAGCTCCTCGTACAATACGATAACATCTTTTAATAATTTTCAGCAACATAACACCAAACACTGTCAAATCCAAGTATAGTAAATATACCGGTACAAACAGACAAATAGCCTAATTACTGTAGATTGCCTAGCTCAAGCTGTACCGGTAATATAAATTTAATCAATTGTCGGTATATATATACCAGATAAACCGGTAATTGAATCTCTTTTTGCTTTTTTCTTTCATTTTGCAGTTTTGTACCTAGGTGTGTTGTGTCTCTGATCAAAAATACCAAACTCTCTTTCTCTACTGGCAGGACTACCGTAGTGTACAGACACAGAACATAATTGTAGTCTAACCTTACAGCTAAGCCAACAAATTTTTTATTTACCGGCACTGGCAGCAGTGCCGAAACTAGCGCCCCCCAAACCCCCAACCGGGGGGGCCCGCACAAAAAGGGGGCCCCGTAAATAGTCAGTACGTAGTACCGTACTATTTATTCAACATATGATAAAGGTGCTTTAAATAGGCCTATGATTCCAAGTTTTAATATATTTTTTGTCTTAACTTGCGCGATGTGGGGGCCCCATACTATATTTATACTTTTGGCCATAGGGGGCCCCTGCAATTTCTTTCGAGAAATAGCAGTCGCAACACTAGCATACAAACGTTTAGTAGCATACCAAGGGCCCCTCATCCTCAAGTGAAAGGCGCAAAAACAAGCCTTAACCCTTTCGAGTCTAGTGGGTTACATATGTCTCGCAATGTCCAACACAAAGTCTGTTGGGTCAATACACTCAATATCGTACCAAAACAGTGAAAACACAATGCAAACCGGAGATTTTCGGCTTTTTAAGTGAATTTAGTTCTTTCAGAATATATATTCGCAAGATGGAGGTAGAGATCTATATAAATGTAACAATTTTGCCGGGATATTGAACACGTGTAGGCAAATTTCAGCAAAGCCACATGTTAGCAACAATTCAGTAGCTACCACTTGTGCAAGTTTATGATGTTTTATTGCAGTCCATCAGTCAGAAATCTTTTTAGTAAGCATTTAGAATACCTACGCAAAGTTTAGTTGTAATGAAGAGCTGAGTACAAGGTAACTTATTAGAATGGCCCACTTGCGGTTTACATTTGTCCCACCAGACATTTTCAATTACTTTTTTTGGGATGTACAGTATATGTCCCACAGACGTAATGCAGTCTGGTTTACTTGCCGTATATGCAGTGCACTCCATATACGGCTAATCTCTCCGTATACGGCGATTGAGGAGCTTTTACGCTCCAGTGCACAAAGGTCTTTGGCTGTACCAGAGATGTCCGGAGTAGCTTTTTTGAGACTCCGACTCCAATCCTGCTCCAAAATTACAGAACCCTACTCCAATCCTGCTCCGGTTTACGTCAAAAATCAAAACTCCAACTCCTGTTTTCACTCCTGTTACTCGAAGAATTTTTGCAAACTTTGCAATCACAATGTTATCCAAAGTTTAGGCCTATGTTAAATTTCATGCAAGTGAGATTACTGGTTACTGGTGTTTAGAGACTGTGCGCGAACCGATGCCACACAGCGAGCATAACTTTTGATAATGTTCAGTGTACATTACAATAAGAACTTAAAGAAATGGTTACTCCGGCTCCAACTCCTACTCCAGTTTTGACGTTAAACTAAACTCCGAGTCCAATCCGGCTCCGGAAAAATTTGCTTGACTCCGACTCCGGCTCCTGAACATCTCTGGGCTGTACACAGACGCCCAATACATCACAGTGTTGCCAGATCATCTAAGAAAGTTTTGTAGTTCCACAAATCAAAACTTTAGTACCACAAAATACTAAAAAACGTAATGGAAAGGAGCATATGGTAAAATTTGCATGTTTTTTTCATTCGTCGCTACAAATTAATGACGACACAAACTCCTAGTGGCCAGAGGATGGCTCTTAGTATGAAATCACGAAGCCTGGATGAGCTATACGCACGATTCTGTGGTCTATTCGTAGTTTGTCCGCTAGGCTGCGTGAATATTCCTTGTAAATAGATCGCCTGGAAGCGAGTTGGCGGAGTGGTTCGCGTACTAGTTTTCGGAGATGTGTTTTGCAGCTATGCTATGTCTAAGACGTCATAATCTGCATGAATGAATGTATTTCATGAGCTGGTAGTAAATACAGCTAGTACGAAAGAAAGTGTTTCAACAGACACATTACTAGGCGAGGAAACACGAAAAAGTACGCCAATTTTAAGAGCGGGTTTGATTATGCGGGTTACACGCTTCAGTTCAGTTTAGGGAGTTTTTTTTGCCTAAACCGCTAATCTGTGGGCAGCGTGGCTGAGTGGTTCAGAGCGTTAATTTTACGACGACCATGATTGCAAGGTTTACGGTTCAACTCCCTTCGAAGCGTCGTTGTTGCGTCATTGGATAAGATGCTTCACCAGAATTATCTCTGTTTGGTGGAATGTTAACAAGCAGCAAATTAATGAAGTCAAAAGCAAAATTCAAGCGGAAGACTTGGAAAGAAGGCAGCTCTAAGCGAGTCTGGATTTGTCCTATACATAGTGCCTCTGTCGCTTTCTCAAGACAGGAGGATAAAAATGAAGAAATCATCAAAAAAATCATCATCATCTTTCAATAACGCGCTTTTTTGCGGGTTGAACTTACTGTAGCTTATATGTTACAAGCGAGTAATTTTCAACTCGCAATACTTACGCAAGCAGAATGACGTAAGTTTTCGTCTGCCGTAAGCGGGTTGGATTTACTGAGTTAACCCCCTTACATTATCATTGTGCATGTAAATTGGCTTAACTGTCCTCGGTATCCCGTGTTGACGGGGTGACTTGATCTACTGTAGGCCTATCGCAAACTAGGTTTAGCGCGATTTCTTCAGCTAGGTCTACATCTCTAAGTTTGTTTTTTTTATCACCACTCAGAGACGTAAAAGCCACAATAGAGATGTATTTTTAGCAAGCACACGAACTTAAATGAATGCGAGAAAAAGCAAAACACAAGCATGCCCACGCTGGATTGCTGGAAATCCCACCTTCTTGGCCTACTTTGGAAAAACCTGCCAGTTCCAGGACGGATCAGAAGGAAATATTGAAAAAACAAACAACGAAATATGAGCGAAAGCGACAAAGCGTTATGGAAAAAAGACAAAAAATCACACTATCAATAAAAAGGTCAAGAAGCAGTCACATATCGTCCGGGAAATCGATTACACAACATCCAGCAACGACCGACGTGCACATGATTGCCACAGGGTCAACTACTGGTTCAACACGAGCATATAATCTGCTCAAGGATCTTGTAGGGGACACAGAGTGAAGAGATAGGAGGGTAGCTCCTATATCTTCTTTGATAAATTTCTTCTGCAAGAAGTTTGCGACAACCAGTGCTTTTCTACAGACGTCTTTGAAGCAAGCTCGTTATTGCGCCTCCGTCGCTTTCTTGTAGTAGGGGATAAAAGTGAATAAAAATGAAGAAATAAAAAAATGAATTTCAAAGAGCAAAGGATGTTCATCTGAATTCTGTGAAAAGATTGAAGAAGTACCAATCCTAACGAATGTGAGGATAGGCCTACTCGTATGTCGATTGTCCAATTTATATTTTCATGGATGAAGCAATTAATTTAAATGTTGCTCTTCGGTCGTGTTGCAATTTTAATTCCAACGATCAGATTGCTGAGGCGCTGCAAAGGAGTAAACACGGGTTTGATTCTGAGTTTGGTCAAACCAACGACTTAAAAGTTGCTATTCACAGCTTCGCTGCTTGATGTTCTGCGTAAAATAGGCAATGACGTGCTCAACAATTTCAGTAGGCCAGGAAGGGCCTTGCTTTGGAGCAAGCCAAAAACTTCGTATGTTGTGCTGTTGGCAAGGGTGCTTCACGAGATTCCTCCATCTGTGATGTGGTAGACAGGTGGTACACCGATGCAATCCTATTCCTAACCGAGCTCGTTATAGCATCTTGGTCGGTTTTCTCGTATTGAAAGTATAAACGCAAAAAGTACAAATAACAAAATATATGCAGAAGGTGAAGGATATCCATCTGCATTCCGTGAAGATAGCAAAGGCCAAAGGAGTACGAACGGATGCGGGGATACGACATCAAAATTTTCATTTCCGTGAATGAAATACTGAGCCTTTCCAATTAATTGAGCTTAGTGGAGCCAAGCGGCAAGACATAAAAAAACAACTCTCTGCTTTTCTATGTCTTTTGTATAAACCCAGCTCTATAGCCAGTGCAAGATTTCCATGGAGCACTTTAACAACCAGCACTTAGGAATGGAAGTAAGCCTACTGACAACCTTCCGTTCCAGGAATGCGGGATTTAATAATTTAAACATAGATTCTTCACTCTCTAGGAACTTTACGTGTAGAATCTATGGTTATAGGCTGGCTTGTTGACATGTTTCGGCTTTCAACAAACTCCTATTTCGTCAAAAATTTGTGCACGGTTATTTTCCGGTGAAATAGTCAGTATGGTTCAAAAACGCACGATTGCGCTCAAGCTTGACATTTTTTGTGAGTTTCTCAACCTAGAATTCACTGGTAACGCATAATAAATAAAAGCACAACATAAAATACTAAATAGCAGTAGTATTTCATAGAAAATAATTACTTTATTGATATAGCCGTGTACTGAGTTCTGCCCTTGGCGTATACGGCGTAGTCTCTCCGCATACGGAGATCTCCGTATTGTTTGGTTTTACGTCTGTTCAAATTTCAATTTTGCAACATGCTTTTTCGTTTTTGAAGCTGAAATTATGCATTTGCTCTTGTGATTCCTAGGTTGAAAATGTCTAAGTGGGACGTATATGTCCCATGCAAAAAGTCTCTCTATTCGACAAAAATGTCTCACTTTAAAACAAACAAAGAAGTAAAAAATTATTGTCATATATTGACAACTTACCTCCAGTATGACATGAAGACAAAAAATAGAATAGCCTAGGCCCTAGCCTAAGGTTTATCTGAAACAAAATCAGACTCGAAAGGGTTAAAAACGTTTTTTCTTCGCATAGGTAGCGAAATGTTAGGGTAGGTTTTGCTTGTAGCATTTAGCATTTTTTAGTAGGTTTGGAAGGGACCTAGAAAAAAAAATACTATTAAACCTTGTAAAAACAGAGGAATTTTAAAGGCTCAAAACGCACAAAAAGCCTCCAAAATAAGGTCAAATTTTTCAAAATTTTCTGGGGAGCATGCCCCCAGACCCCTCTAGCTTGGCATCGCCCCTTCGGGGCTTGCTCTTTTGTATCACCATCCAAGAGAAATTTTTAGGGGGCCCCGAAAGATGATTTCGGGGGGGGGGGGGCCGCATTGCCTAGTTTCGGCCCTGACTGGCGGAGTGGCGGTACTATTCACATTCTTGCCCTTGGCCACAGTGTATTTATTAGGTTGCTAGAAACTTCGCCACTAGGTAACTTCACCACAGAAACTTCATCATATCAGTCACATGGTAACTTTGCCACAGTTCGTAGAAGGTCAGGGAAGATGTGGGAATATAGGTATAGGGAAGTGTTAACAAATAAGAAAGGCTCTAAAGGGGTCCGGGGGCATGCTCTCCCGCAAAATTTTTGAAAATTTACATGCTGTAATGGCTGTTTTAGTGCTTTTTGAATAATTTTCGGGCAAATTGTGTTTAAATTTTTTGACCCTCATTATGAGTGCTTCGCCAAATATGATGCATTTTGTTCGCACATTTTCACTTACGTATGCGTGCTTTATAGTAGCTATCGAAGAGGCTTGAAATTATAGAAAAATTGTATGCAACAAAAACCTGTTTGAAAATTGCTGGTGAAAGTATGCACATCTCTCATCCTACCCTTCTGGATTCGCCCCTGGCCATAAGCTATAGAAGCCATCAAAAGAATCTGGCATATTTCAGTCACTTGGCACCATTAGTATTATTTTCGTTTACTAAAAGGCAGAGTCAAAAGGGGGGGGGGGGGCTGGCACAATGACTCCTCTCTAAACAATAACTCTCCTGAGGGCCGGATTTAAACAATGAGAGGCTCTAGATTATTTGATCACACTATTTGGAAGAGCAAAAAAAAGGTCTTCCCGTCCTCAGATGTCGTGTTTTCACTGAAAATATATGTGTAGTGAAGAGCAAAAAAAGGTATACACGTCCTCAGATATTCTGTTTTCCACTGAAAGTATCGCTGAAGAGAAAGAAAATGGTCTTCATTGTTCGTGATGAGGCCCCCCTATTTTCTCCAAGGCCCTAGGTTTCAGCGTGCTTAGCCTATGCGTAAATCCGGCCCTATGCCTACAATCCATATTTAGGCTAGCCTGTCCAGATGTGACGTGTCCAATATATGTGGGCTTCAGACCCACGGTTCTTGCCAGGGCCGAAACTAAGCAATGCGAGGTCCCCCCCCGAAATCATCTTTCGGGGCCCCCTAAAATTTTTTTCTTGGATGGTGATACAAAAGAGCGAGCCCCGAAGGGGCGATGCCAAGCCAGGGGGTCTCTGGTCTGGGGGCATGCCCCCAGAACATTTTTACAGAAAATTTTGCGGAATTTGATTATCCAGACCATTTTTACAGAAAATTTTGCGGAATTTGATTTGTGCATTTTGAGCCTTTAAAATTCCTCAGTTTTAACAAGGTTTAATAGTCTGTTTTACTAGGTCCCTTCCAAATCTACTAAAATAATGCTGTAAGCAAACCCTGCTCTAACATTTCGCTGCCTATGCGAAAAAAAACGTTTTTAAGGCTTGTTTTTGCGCCTTTCACTGCAGAATGAGGGGCCCTTGGTATGCTACTAAACGTTTGTTTGCTAGTTTTGCGACTGCTATTTTTCGAAAAATTTGCAGGGGCCCCCTATAGCCAAAAGTATAAATATGGTATGGGGGCCCCACATCGCGCGAGTTAAGACAAAAAATATATTGAATCTTGGAATAGGTCTATTTAAGGCACCTTTATCATACGTTGCGTAAATAGTACGACGTACTGACTATTTACGGGGTCCCCTTTATGTGCGGGCCCCCCCTTGGTTGGCGGGTTCGGGGGGCGATAGTTTCGGCACTGGTTCTTGCTTTTAGTTTTTGTTCCCCTCATCCCACAAACAAAATTTTAAAGAAAACATCTCTGGATTTAAGCTCTTTCCTGGGTTTTAGTTTCGACGGTAGGCCTATTAAGTTTCAAATACATTCATACAGAGGCAATACTGTAGAAATAAACGCGTAAATTGGGCCCCCCCAGGGCCCTCTCTGAAAAAAAGTGAGGGGGCCAAGGCCTCCCGGTTCCGCCACCTATGCTCCCGACCCCAACACACTCTGCCGTCATTTGGCAAAACCCATCATTTCCACTTATACACTTTTCGAGAAAATCACGTTTTAGTTTTCAGGTTTTTTTAGAATGTTCCTGATTGTAGATTTTTTAAATTTTTGGATTGATAAAAGTGTTTGATCATAAAAGTTTAATGATAAAGTTTAATGTCAATAATTTTAATCAACGAATGCATAAACAGCGTATGAGATTTGCATTCAATTTTTACCCAAATTTGCATTAAACTCATTGAGCTATTACGTCACTATTTACATTGTTTCACATTGTTACGCACAATTTTTTGACTAGTGAAACGAAAATCTTTGAGAAGTGCACTGAACTTTGTTTATGACGGAATAACAGATGAACAATTACGAGTGGAGTTCACAGGTTTTGCCATCTACTTTTTAAATTTTTTGACAACTTTTTGTACAGAAATGGAGTTAATGGGTTTCGCCACCATAGATAACTCGAAATCGGTCAGGAGTACAAACTCGATATTTGCGCACAAGACGGACATTGGTGTAACGAGTGAAAAAATGCAAAAAAACGAAATTTCAAATTTTTGGAGTTAATGGGTTTTGCCAAATGACGGCAGCACTTTTCTACACTTCCCCCATCTTTAGGGATGCGCCGGATACCGGATGCGGATATATATTCGGTATCCGGAACTATAGGGCGCTTTTTGAGGTATCCGGCCGGATAACAGTGATGATCGAAGTCAAAAATTTTTGACTCCTACTCCGCTCCTACTCCGATTGTTTTAAAAATGTTAAACTCCGACTCCTGTTTCGACTCCTGTTAATAATGCAATTTCAGTAGATTGGCAAAACGCATCTGAACTAACAAATGAGGAAAATCTGTAAAAAAAAGCAAAATCCGGCTCCGCTCCGGCTCCGATTTTTTTAAAAGTGGCTCCTGCTCCTACTCCGGGCAAAACTGCGATACTCCGGCTCCGGTTATTGATCATCTCTGCCGGATAGTACTTCGCTATCCGGCCGTATACCGGATATTTTCAAAGTTCAGGAAAATTGTAGCCTAAAGAGTAGACTCGGTAAAAATAAAATTTACCTTTTGAATCTTTGTGAAAAAATTTGGGGCAAGTTTGAAAATTTTAGTTTTGTTTGGACTCTCTACAAAGCGTAGAAACGAGTCCAAACCTTAGACTGCGTTGCTAATTTTTTATGTCAAGTGGATTTAAATTTAGTTCACAAGTTTTTTTTCGGCGCTGCGAGTTTTGTCATCAGGAAAGCCACTTCAATGATGTACTGTAGCAGTAAGGTAGTAATCAATCGGCATCAAACCGAGACGGTATAAATTCGGTGACGACCACCGTTGTCTCCCGTGAAAACCATGCAAATAATTTACGTTCAAAAGCCTGTCTTCTGTCCTATAACTTGCACGTTCGTTTTTTGTTCGAACTGAAAAAACAAACGTAATGAGCGGCCGACATAGGTGCCAATTCTTTCTCGAAGGCAAACGGCAGGGGGAGAGAATTTTTATGGAAACTTTGTTTTCTACGTTCAAAAAACGACGTTTCAAGGTACCAGTAGCATTGTAATCAGTGCCGTATTAAGGCCTAGGGGGGCCCCGGGGCTAATTTTCCGGGAGGCCCCCATGCTTTTTTGCAGACCTGATTTTGACGTTAGTATCGAACTTTTTTAGAGGCCGCCATTTGACGATCTTTTCTAGGGTGGCACACCCGCGTAAGCAGCTGTTTCAAGAGGCACGATTTACATAATAGGCCCCTTGCTTTGCTTTTTGCTGCTCTCAAATACACCAACCTACGTATCAGGCTACAAATTCAAACCTGAAAGATATTTTTCGCAAAACTCGAATTTGAAAATTTAAAATTTTTGAACTGAAAAAAATCAAATTTCGCTGAACTTGATCGAAAATAACACTGATGAGCTTAAAAATATAAAAAAAATCATAATTCTGACTAGTAAAGATCCACTAGCGTAGCCAGGATTTTGCAATGAGGGGGGTTTGAGAATGACATCACATTTGACCATATGTTGTATACAGAAGCGGATCCACAAAGTTTTGGTGGGGTAGATGTAATTTTGAATCAGTTTGAATGTTAACCAAATGCAAAAACGTTTAGACCCGGAAATGGGCGTAAATAAGATTTTTGAAAATGTTTTCACGTCAGGGGCGTATACGGAAATTTTTTCAGGAAGCGGGCACCAATTTTCGTCACTTTTTAACCGTAGGCTAGTTTTTTTGACAGATTTAATTTAAGCAACTTAGCCTAAGTAACAAAAACGACTTTACGGGGGTCCGGGGGCATGCTCTCCCGAAAATTTTTTGAAAATTTGCATACTGCAATGGCGATTTTAGTGCTTTTTGAACAATTTTTAAGGAAAGTTTGTCATAGTGTAGGCCCCTAACTTTGAGTGCTTCACCATATATGATGCATTTTGTCCGCACAGTTTTGATTGCGTGCTTAAGGCAACTAAGGCATATTATTATGTGGAGGTTCGAATTTATGGAAAAATTTTATTCATCCAAAACATTGTTGAAAATGGCTGGTCGGGGAATGCATACGCAGCATACCCCACATCCCCCCTGGATCCGCCCCTGGTTGAATAATAACAAAAGATGGCCTCAAATTTTAAGAGAGATGTTTTAAACCAGAAATAGCGAAGGCAGTTAACGCACGATTGTTGTAAGGAAGTCAAAGGAATGCTTTCTGGTGAAAGTGGTAAAACGATATTCAAATGTTAGCAATTTATTTATTTTTTGAGCTATACAGTACGTACATCATTTTTGCTTGAAATCGTCTAGCCGTTTTTATACGGAAGGTCTGAGGGGCCAAGGGCAGTTGCATATACAGGAGCGGCACTGCCTTGCTAATAAAACTGCGTCATTGCTTCAATAAGCATAACGGCAAAGAACAAAATTCAGGAAACAACGCTATCTAGTTCTTGTTATTATGACTAGGGCAAGTTTCTGCAACTTTTGCAACTTTTTTTACAGCTTCGGGAAGCTTCCAAAGTTACAAAAAAACTTTATTACAGCATGTATGGAGCTGTTTGCCTAAATTTTAATTTGCGACTTTTAGCAACTTTTTTGTTTTTTAATGGCAATTTTTTTGCAACTTTTACGAAATATTAAAAAAAATCTCACAAAAAAGTATGAACAGCCAAGTGTAATTTTACCGATAATTTCCCAGGTGTAGGTAAGTCTGCGTTACGTCTACTTTGTCTTAACGCAAGCAGTAATTGTCACAGAATGCGTAATGAATGAGGTCTTCCAGCGTCATTTACTCTGTAACAATACGCTCGCTGTATTCTGTAATTATGAGCTACAGCATGCTGAGCAAAGCAGCTGTTAGCTAAAGACCGTCACTTTGCTCAGGACGATGTTCGGAAATATTTAGCAGTGTATGTAAATAAATCATGTTCATGTCAATAATAAACACAAACTTTGACAACTGATTTCACTGCTCGTTATATTCTTTCATGCAACTTTACAACTTTCGTTAAAAATAATTGCAGCTTTGCAACTTTTCTTTAAAATAAACGCAACTTTTTTATTTTTTTAGTGCAATAAAAACTTGCCCTAATTATGATATTTACAAAACCTGATTATCAATGACAAAGCATCGAGCACTTTGATATAAATATCAGAAAAAGAAGTATGACGTCATTTGAGGCTCAATGGAGGAGAGGGGGTTGTAATCCCAATCCCCCCCCCCCCCCCGTGGCTACGGCAGTGTAAATATCTAATGAACTCGAACTTGACTACGCTAAAAACTGATCAAGTTTGCCGCCCCGCTAAGCCGCTACGACTGCTCTGTGCTTATCATCTTTACGTTCTGCCTGCACTTTTAAGAACAAAAATGCGGCACAGAATATGATTACGACAGTTGGAAAATTGAACACAGAAAGAAATATTGAATAGTGATGTTTATGATGCCACAATCGACTTTGCTCAGATTAATGCGCGTAGTGGAAAAGGCATTGTCAACATGTAGGCCTATGGGGTGTAAAAAATGAACCTAATGCACTTTAGCAGAAACAGCTAAAATAATGGCATTGTAGCGATAGCCACATGCGCTTGTCCGTTCTTCTCGAGAGGGGGAAACACGAATTTTCGATGTGTAAATGCGGTTTCTATTAAAAAATAATTACGCATAAACTGGGCTCCATATGTAACAAATAAAATCTAAAACATTAAAAATTCAAACATAGGCCTTACCAACTATTTTGAGCCCAACAGTCAAGATCAAACGGAAAGCGTCGCCAAGTAAAAGTGCTCTAAAATAAACATATATCTCTTAACACACGAACTACGAGAGTGCCAGATACAAGTGAAAAACGTAAACATACCTTGAATATTAAACCACTCTTTAACCTTTTCGTAGCGTAGGCCAACAGCTCAGAATATATAAAAACTGCGTTACTTATAGTGCTTTAAAAACGTAACAAATCTGCAAAATGATATCCAAAAAAGTATACTTGCATCTTATTCATTAAGCTCTACATTTATGTTCTTGATCAACCAATAACGAAAATACGGGTTCTAACAGTGCTGTCAAACGCTGCAGTACTTACTGCTTGCAAAATACTCTGTGCAATCTCCAATACAACTGCGTAACACTTTGAAAAACAAGCGCGACAATTTTAAAATTAATCAAAGAAAAAGGGGACCAACAATCACGTGATAGTGTCTTGTGATTAAATCTTGCGAACAAAATACATTAACATCGAGGGCGTTACGTCTTGGGTTTGGAAACTCAGCTAAGCGCTAAAACAAATATTCCAGAATCGCACAATATTTAACAGGCATATTCGCTAAACGCTACCGCTAAAATAATGGCATATTCGCTAAACGCTACCGCTAAAATAATGACATATTCGCTATGCTATTATAAAAACAGAAGAAGGGACAAACGTCTGTAGTGGTAATACACTAACAATACTTTATGTGCTAGCTATCAATGAAGTAGCGAAGAGCATAGCTTATCCACCGGACCACCTCGGCAACTTAGACTCTTCAACCCGGATAAATAATGACAGCGACGAGGCCAGCGAAAAACTTAGGGGGGTGCTGTACCCGGATTTAGGCAAATCATTAAGGAAAAAGATCTTTTCTAAAGAATATCTTCGCAAAGAAAAAAGGGGGGCCCCCTTCCCCCGGCTACGCCACTTGAGTAATGGTCAAAAAACTGTGAAAAAATATACAGTATGTAAAAATTTATACGTTCTCTTAATTTATGCATTTATTCATCTCTGGAATCGAACACAGTTTTTGTTTTTAAAGCTTGCGACACTGTTTTAGGGTATTCCCCGACGTCTAGTCGAAGCGCTTTTGTTGAACATTAAGTTCTTGCTTATTTTCGCAACTTACTTGGAAAGGCGTACATGTGAGCGTAAGACCGCTAGTTTGGTATATGTGCAGCAGTGCAGGCTTGCAAGATTGTGCAGTGTAAAACGATTTGTGAAGTGATAATGTACGATCAGTTATAGTCAGTTAATAATTTAATTCCTTATTTTCTATTTGAATAAGATGCTGATGAGTATTTAAATGAGATATTAATGAGGATTATAGCTTTATGCATGCACTGGGATCATTATTATGTTGGACTAATTGTTCATCTTTCGGGTATGTACTTTTATATTTTTGATTATTGACTGTTTCTTACGACAGTAAAGAATGATGTTTCTACTATCTAATAATGTTTCTACTATCTAATAATGATTTAAATGATGTTTCTACTATCTGTTGTTTCTGCATGACGCAATGATAGTCATAAGTGATCCCTTGATGTATTTAGCACGGCGCATTAATAACTTGTGAATTGCTTTAGTTATTTCCCGTGATCCCCAGCAAGTCGCTGATTGGTGGCCCAGTGTAAATCGGTGTTACTCCCGGCTGTGCATTGTTCGGTAAGCTGAATACCAGAGTTGGGCACAATTTCGTTAATCGTTAATAACGAAGCTAACTTTTTCATTAATTAGTTAATTCGTTAAATTTCTTGAAATTAACGGACTAAACTAACTTCCGTTAGTGCTTGATAACTTCCGTTAAATTTTTGTAAACGCTTGTTTCTCTCATTGTTGGTTATGTTTGACATCGATAAACTAGCAAAATACGACCAAAGAGGTCAAAAAGCGAGTGAAAAACAACAAAACATATTGCTTGTGAGCAAAAAAATTGCTTAAATGCTTACGCAAACGTTGATATTAAAAAATTTTAAGCTTCTTTTAAAAAGAATTGCCGTTTTAAGTCAAAATTAACGATTTAACAAATTTAATTAATTTCGTTAATTGGAGCTGAATTTAACGAATTAACGTTAACGGAATTGCATAGCTGTGTTAACGAAGTTAACGTTTTGCATTAACTTGCCCATCTATGCTGAACACTATTGCTGTTGTTTGCATGATTATTGGTTATGTTTGTGGATATTTGAATTGCCCGTGATTGCCTGCTGCATTACTACGTCTCCAAGTTCACATGTGTGTTTATTACGGAATTTCTTTGTTAATGTTAAAGATTTTTCTCTATCAGTATTCATAATCTATTTCCGGTTTAAATTTTGCAGTCATTATCATGAACTTGGATTGTCTATCGTTTGTTAATGAAGAGTGTTATTTTCTTTAGAAAACACGCATTGCTCCGCTCCTTTTTTGTTGTTTGGATTTTCCTTTATTCTACAATGCATTTTTTGGTTATTTCCGAGTTTTCATTTCAAATCTAGCGGAAGTAAGGCGCGTCAATCGTCAGTGTAGTCCGAGACATAACACAGAATGTGAAGCAGAACTAGTGTAAAAAATAACCTTATTAAACGCCGAAACGCTTCGCCGCTTCGCCGAAACGCAGTATTAAAACTTTTGCAGGGCTGCCACCTACTGATATCAATTGCTAAAATCTCAAAAAATCATCATAACATACAGAGGTGATTCAATGGTTATCTAAACTTTTCATGCTTCATTTGATTAAATTTGAAACCGAAGGGGTCTTTTTTTTGAGGACACCATTGACAAACTTTTTACTGATCGGGGGGCCCCGGGGCTATAGTTGGGCCAGTAGTTCCCTAGATAGGTTCAATCGAATATTTTTTATGAGGTTGCGCATGACTGATTTTGTGACGTTTTTCACTCTTAAAGGGCCACTGCAGTCAAAATCCACAGCTATGTAACAATTAGAGAAAATTTTACTGAATTCATAAGTGTAAACATCGCCTTTCAACTCCCCCTAGTTTTTGAGTAATCCCCAAAAAACCCCAATATTTTGGAAACGATTCTGATTGGTGGAAAATGTGATGACGTATGCGTATGTGTAGTCGCTTTGCTGGTACGCTAAGACTGTACGGAGTCGGGCAGTGTTTCGCGGTTTGTCTGATCGAAGTAGAAGATTTATTGAATAAGATTGATGAAAAAACATTGCAGGAAGATACTATGGTTACCTAGAAACAAGAAATTATTCAGTTAGCTATGATTGCAATGTCTTTTTTCCCGGTATAGGCTGATGCAAGGAACCTACCTGACTTGAAAAATGGGTCAGAATTGTTTAGTATCAAATAGCCAGTCTAACCAGGGTCTAACTTCTAATGATCTGTTAGAACTGTAGAATAATAGGCCTGCAGAACTAGTCAGTGAAATTCAAAATCATCCAAAGTGCGTGAAGTGCGTTGTACAAGGTAGAAGTTGGCTAAAAGTTACCACAATAAATAGGCCTACCTGTACCGATAGACTTGAAATAAATGGATCTATCGGTACCAGTAGTACCGGTAGATTGGGACTAAGGCTGTGGTATAGGTGTACCAGTACAGGGGACAAATCTAGGGTCGGCCGTCAGTATGGACGGCTGCGATGGTGACGTCACAACCTAACAATGTCAACGGCCTATTCTAGACATTACCCCCAGTACAGAAAGATTTTAGTAGGATATGACTAGTGTGTATACTGGTAGCCCCTAGGCCTTGCAAGTAGTACCGGCAGTTTTTAAAGCTACCGGTACCGGTAATCATTTAAGAACCGCCACTTAGAGGAGCATTAGTGCAACTGGTACCTACTTTGTTCTAATGATATTCAGTCATCCAACAACTTAGGTTCAGTTCACTCAGGGCATTAACAGTATCTTATATAGCCTACAAAATGCTTTGCCAAATAATTAGGCTATGCATGACTGTACTAGGCCGTTACCTTATGATGTTTTTGTCAGTAAACATCTATTATCTGCCATTGCTTGGGCTGTGCGATTATATTGGCAGTTAGGGTTTGGGAGTGACGGTTTATAATAGACATTACCCTTTTTGTCGAAGGGTGAAATGAGTATAACAAAGAACAGTGTTCTCTTTGGAGTATAAAGTAATTACAACTTAAGCCAAATACAAAATTACCAGTAGTTTACAAAATATTTTCCAAATACTTTTGCTTCTCCAGACACTGTTAGGTATAAACCAGGGTAATAGTGTGGTGGTCAGACACGTCGCTTCCGGTATGAGAGTTCTCGAATCCAATTGCCAAGCCTTTCAACTATTGCCAAGCCTTTCAACAATTGCCAAGCCTTTCAACAATTGCCAAGCCTTTCAACTATATCGGGATTAGAATGGATTAGAGTTTAAAAGTACTGAGTACCCTGATTGGCATTGGCAGTTTTTTCCGTGACAACATGTAAATCTTTTCAGTTGCTCTTACAAGAGCTTGAGAGATTTAAAATCAGGCTATTATATATGCAACAGCTCAGATGGCTGAGAGGAAAGAGCATTTAAGATGTAAGCTTAAAATTTGTTTGCAGCCAACTTGCATCCAATTGCAGTTTATGCTAGAAAAAAGCAACCGAAAAAACTTCAAATTCATTAAATTTGCCAATGTGTTATTTTGCGGAGTAGTTTAGGCCTATCACAATATTGTACGTTTAATACAACTGCGTTTAATTTAAATGATGTCTCAAAATATGATACAAGGATTTTTATTTGAACCACGTAAAGATAAAAAAGATCACAGTGATTATAGACAATCACGAGATGAAAAAGAAGATACTTTGGCTGGACTTGATACCAGTCGTATGAACAACTTGAAATGGTGCATCTGTGGTAATTGCTCGATTATGCCAACTGTCAAGGAGTCGGTGTGCTGCAAGGAAAATCCGACATTTTCTTTAGAAATGAAGGAAAGCTTGTGCATAATCAACCTTGGAAGCTTTGAAAAACTATGTCTGGATAGAGAAGTGTTGGAGGTTGTTTTGGCTTCAACGTGTGATTTTATTGGAGAACAGCTACCTAATGATATTTCTAACAGGTAAGTTGTGCAACTGCTGATTGTTTGATGTCTATGCTATTGCTATTCAAGTTTTCAATCGTGTGAAAAAGTTGACTGCCACATAATTGTCTACCGCATCTAATATAAAAAGATTGAACTGTTTGTAACAATGACGCTTTTCGATATTTTCAAGCCTTGTCACGCAGGGATTTTTTCTGTAGTGCGATTGCTTACACAGTTGCTGTGGTTTCAGAATGTACCGATTTGCTGCTTATAGAAGTTGCACACTATGGATTTATGGTAAATTGGGGAAAAAAAGAAGAAAAGTCATTCCTGCTTGTGCTGTGACAGCCGTAAGAAGAACATTTCCAGAAATAAACAACATGTACGAAGGATTTGAAGACCCTTATTAAATTTGCCTACAAGTTTGATTCGCCAATTGTAGGTCTACAGGGCGCTTACCACTGTGCATGTACTGGACCAATGGACCATGTCTACTATGATAGAGTGAAAACGTTGATGTTGCTTTTAATTAGCAATAAATAGAAAGTTTGGCGAATTTGTTGCTAGTATTGCAATGTAGAACATACTTAATAATATCACTCTTGCGCGCATCGAATGCTTGGTTAATAGTTAGCTTATTATATTGCTATTTGTCAACTACTTTTTCCCATCAATCAAATAAAATCTTCTATTTGTTTACTTAGTCATGCATTTATTCTCCTTAGCAAGAAAGCGATTTGCAGTTACTAACCACCTGTCTGACATTCAAATCCCCAGTAAGAACCCTATTAATATCGCAAAATCGATGCATAGTTTGATGGAAAAAAAAGATCCAACAACAGCATTTTGAGAAAAATTGAAACTTTTGGAAGAAACTGGAGCTGGCGTCGTAGTTACTGGGACCTGGATTCCTCGAATAATTGTATCAGGCACTTGCTGAATTCGATAATTTCGTTTCGGCACATCTCTAATGACGATTTTCCGGTGTGTCGTGTCCACAGGCACTGAATGAAGGAAACCGATAGTGTCATGCTTACGGTTTAATCGTTGCCCAATAAAACTGTCGCTAAACCTAACAATTCTGAAAATTTTTAATTAGGAATTGGCAGTTTGGTACGCATAATGGCCGAGGCTTAACTATTATCCTCGTTAAACACTGCGATTCCTATCCCATGAGAGTTATTTCCAGTGCATTTTGTCTTAGGTGATACTGCCAGAGGAGGGCTTCAGCCCCTTCGTGGTTTCGCCACTGGTTATCCCGTGCCGTGCATTAGAGATTGCGCGTTAGGCCTAGGTAATACTGATAAATACTTTGTGCAAGGCAGCAAGCACTCGGGGTGATGATCATTCTTTCATTCAATTGAAGCCTATTGTAACCTCTTTAAAGGTTATCAATGATGCAGCTGAACGTACCGTCAAGTTTGGCAGCAATTTTGGAGAGGTTATCACTAAAAATGAAATGCAAAGACAAGACACTCTACAACAAGTGGAACTGAACCAAAGAATGTTCCCAGAAGCAACAAAACTCTGTTTTTCAGAAACTGAAAATGTGATTTAATACAGCTGTAAGTTTGTGATTTGCTGTGTTTCAATAGCGATGTTGAAAATGTGCTAAAGCATTATTACGTACTGTATGGTTTGTTATAATATTCCAGTCTGCTTCAATTCTCTATTGTATTAGCGTAAAAAAAGAAGCTCAAACGTGGCATCAAAAGCCCACAACACGTCTTGACGCATTCATTGTATGTTTAGAACTAAATGACATAACACCAAGCAACATTCTGTCACAAAATCACTCATGCATGACATTTCTGCTATATGCAATATAAAAACGACCAATAACAATAAAACTTCAAAATATGCTGTTTGTAATCTTTCCAGGACATTTTAGCAATTTTCTTATTGCAAAATCACATTACACAATTCATTTGCAACATCTATGCCTATCTTAAGAGTGAAAAACGTCACAAAATCAGTCATGCGTAACCTCATAAAAAATATTCGATTGATGCTATCTAGGGAACTACTGGCCCAATTTCAAAAAAAATTTTTTCAACTCTTCAGCGATATGAACTTGTTTTAGACAACAAAGAAAAAAAGCAAAATGGGTGTTACTGCAACTCCACAGTGAACAATCGAGTCGAGAATCTAAGCCAAGCCTTTAGCGTGACTTGGTGCGGAAAGGAAGTACTAAGCTAGAGAATTGCAACCTCGTCTCTGTAGATCTGCATTTCCTGCTGCTGACGACCAATTTTCTTGTTTAGTAACAAATTTGAGCTATTTGTGTGCACGCTATTTAGAACGTAATTGCTGTATAGGATGTTGTAAGAATTGTATTTCTTGTATCACCGAATCAGATTCAGGTAGACGCTGTGAGATTCGGACGTGTTTTAGCTAAACTGTGTGAGACGTAAATATTGGGCGTGGTTGTAAGTTTAAGACTCTGCACTCTAGATAGAAATCTACCGTTTGAACGATTAATTTACTTTGGTATACTGTCAAGAGAAGTGTTGAGTTTAATGAATTACGTTACAGTGTATGATAGTGACGAGTACGTGAAATTACTGTTTTTTGATATGGGAGAGCACAAGAGTGACGGCATAATTTGTAGATGTTATTTGGGGCGATTTAAGTTAGTTAGCCGGGGGGTTTCTACTGGGTTTCAACTAACGACTTGATAGAGAGGATACGTCACTCTTGCAGTGGTGCATTGTAGTAGACTACATTCAATGAGATTTTACTGTTAAGAACACTGTTTAGATTACTGTTTCGAATGAATTGTAGACTAGTGTTGCTTGTAAGAAAATCTGCTGCAAAACAGTCGGTAAGTGTAAATTTGTTATTTGTGATTGTGACTGAATGCCGGCAATGATCGAATTGCAAAAACGTACTTTTTCTTATTCTCTTAGCAAAGCGTAAATGGTAGTTTAATCCGGTTCCGTAGTTTATGATCTTGCTCAATATGATTTTTGCGCGTTACGATATGGCCGATTAGAAGCTTATGGAAATTGTCATAAATTATTTGCGTTATTGATACTTCATTATTTTACTGTAATTTAATAATTATTTATATATTGTTTTGTATTTAATTTGTGTAGGCCTATCATTTTGTGTGCATATGTTACTTATCTGTGTTTATAATTGCTAGTAGAAAACCGCTTCAACGCTACTACGCGTCCATGCTTCGCTTCAGCTAGACTGACCACGGAAACAGCAAGCAAGCATTGATTATAAGAGCGCGTTTTCAAAATGGCAGACGTGCAGCAACAATGGGTTTTGGAAAAATCAGTTAACTGCAATTTTATCCATTTTTTGCAAAAATGGGCCTCAAAAAAAGCCGCGTTACACCGTGGATGATTTATCCAAACTAAATTTTACGCACATTTTTGAATTCAGCGCCACAAACTATATCAGGAAAGTCACAGAATGACTGAATATCAGAGAAACATGGGGGATTTGGGCGGTCTATTGTACACCTCTGGTGTGGGAAGCTCGCCAGTGTTGCGACTTGTTTTTTTTTTCGGAGTTCGAAGTTGTGTTGCACAGGTGCAGAGATGGGCTCCGCCACTCGTTACATGCTTCGGCGTAATACTGCCAGTATGATGACGATTTGATCTATTATCACAAATTGCTCACAAGCGAAAAACCGCAAAAATCAACACAATGTTTGGTAATTCTTAATTCGATTGCTTTACTCGTAAAATCACGCCGCTGACGCAGGCCACACACTTCATAGTTTTCCTCTCGCTTTATATATAGCAGGGATGGCGAACCTTTTTAAGTGGTGGGTCAAATATAAGGTCGTAGACCGAAAAAAGTGGGTCACGGATGTAGTGATGTTGATGAGAGCTTGAACTAGGAAAGCAAAAAACAAAATGAAAAAGGTCTTCGCGCCTTCCGATGTTCCAAATTCCGCCGAAATCTATGCAAAGAGCAAAAAAAAGGTCTTCACCTCATAAATTCCCAGCTTCCTGCAAAATAGGCTATTGGGTGTGAACAGCAAATAAAAGGTCTTCAGTGCCACAGCGTAGGCAGATAAACTTTTCTTCACTACGTAAATGTTCGTTACAGTTTTTGAAACTACTAGTGGGTCACTGAAATCTGCAAGTGGGTCACTTAGTGACCCGCAAGTCAATGGTTCACCATCCCTGATATATAGCATGAGCGCAAAATCTCGTGAAAACAATGCTAAGATTTTGCGCTGTTACATTTTGGAAGTGTTTTAGCTACTTCGTAATGTGCATGCAGTCAACTTTTAATACGGAAAAAAGAAGAGCGTTATAAACTTTCGTGTTTAAAAGATTATGTCGAGCAGAAAAATTTCACTGGCAGCTATTTTTAATTTTCATTACCTATTTTTAATTTTATAAAATAAACAAGTTGTAACAGGTTTCGCGAACCCAGAGGCGCTGCTGGGGGGAAGGAGAGCACCAGTGCACTGCCCCTCTTATTTTGACGCGAGAAGATGTTTTAGAAATCGATCGCTAAGGGCAAATCAAAACGAGACCTTCAGTTCCTGAGTCCTGCTCCACCCCCCCCAAAGTTATCGCTGGCTACACCCCTGCGTTGGACCCCGTGCTGTGGTGTATTAGTGGCTGATCAGCTGTATTCATACGGTCTGGACTTCGATACTGATGCACGGATAGGCTTACAGGTTTTCATTTAATCTTATCATATCCTACTCGGCCTCCCTCGCGCGCTAAGATAGAGCTCGATTGTTGCCGGTAGCTGCTCGTTATACACAAAAGCTTATCCCATAGATTTGCAAGTCGTGGCTCTGGCACTTTATGATCATTATTTTTGATATGTGATGTTTTTAGAAAACACAGTATAGCCCGAAAAAATAAAGTTCTATGTTTGAGTCAAATTTTGGTTATAGAGCCGAGTTTTGGATTGATTTCACGTTAGCCAATCAGAAAAGCTTTCATCATTCAAGAAGGCTTCTGGGATGCTTTCATCCTTTCAATCATATTCTTTGCATTTTGATTGGCTGGATCAATCTGCAGAGCTTGGTTCAAGGTCTATAAAAAAAGCAAATCAAAGCATAAAACTTGTTGTACGGTACAGTAATAAATGTGTTGCTTTTTTGAATGTGATCACTGATCAGCATTGTGAAGATGAAAAGGAAAAAAAGTTCTTCTTCCTTTCTTAATGCTTTCTGAATTCCAAATGAATTAATTGATTTGTTATTTCGTGCAAGCTTACAGAATGATTGAAAGCAGACTAATGCCTAAAAATGTTAGCATTCTGTCTATCGCAAAACACGGCTACTGTATATGACGTTGTAATCGACAAAAAAATTGTTTTACGAGCTTTCGAGTCCATCGTAAAGTAATGAAATTAAGTGATAATAATTTAAACACGACAGAATGCAGATCCTTAAAAGTACTAATGGTCTTCATTTCATAATGATTTTGAGAATGAGTAGCTTTCATTATATTTGTCATCACGTGATGAAATCGCCCAAAAAAAAAACTCGAGAAACAAGTTTAAAGTTTGTTATCGACATCAACGGCGTCACTCGTTCTTTTTGTGCTTGAATTAGATGTTTAACGATAATGACCTCTGCTTAATGGAATCTATCGCACATCAATCAAAGAAGCCAGAAGTAGGATGTGCCGAGTCGAGTCCGAGTACTCGGCCGAGTAATAAGGCATTACTCGGACTCGGCCGAGTATTAAACCATTATCATTTTGACCTTTTTTTTTCTTTTTATTACGAATTTGAGTCGAAATTGGGACTTTTACGGACGTGATGACCTTTTTTTTTTTGCTCTTCACCTAATTTTGAGTTTATATTTTGACATCGTAGATACTCGGATTCGGACTCGGGCGAGTAATATCGTAAATACTCGTTACTCGGCGAGTCCGAGTAATTTTCCTTGAGGCACATCCCTAGCCAGAAGCAAAAACCCAACCGGAAAATTCGAAAACAAGGTACTCGTAAGCGAGTATAGGTTCGACGTACGCCTATGTGTAGCGTTAGCGTAGGCTCATCATATTTCCGTTACCCAAAATGGGGACATGTTTCCCCAGCAACTATATGGATAAGACCATTACGGCAAAAAATCACATTAAAACAAAACAAATTTATTCGTGAGATTAAGCCTAACGTCTGATTACTCTTTTACTTAATAACAAAAAATCAGTTTTAACGTAAGCATAAATTGGTTACTCTAAGTATTATTGCAATTGTACACTCCCATGAAGATGTTAAAAATTGACTCAACTAAAAGGCTGTTTTTTCCCTTGCACCATTGTGAATGTACTGTATCATAAAAAACTTAATACCGGTAACGCAAAAGAAGAATTGGGCGATTTTTATTAGTTCTTATAAAACTCTAATGCGTTTTTCCAAAGGTTGAAATATTCTGACCATTTTTTATGGCTTCCTTTCAGAAAACCCGACTTCATCTGTTTCTATCCGACTTTGCACAAACTTGCACAAGTTACGGTATTGATCGGAACAGTTTAAAGTTTAAACTGATAAGAACAGTATTGGTAGAAAAAAGGACACCATTTTGGCTTCTTAGAGTGCCCTCGGATGACCATTCTTTCTTGAAAAAACAGGACAAATCCTCTAAACCGAGGACTTGTTGCAGCCCTAGTACAGCGCCACAGTTGCTTTTTCGTGACAGCGGGATAAAAATGAAGAAATCAGCCAATCGATTACATACAGTTAGGTGTTCCAACATTTTACTTGCAACCAACTAATGGTAAAAGCGGCTTATATTATTGTCCTACTTATCAAATATAGGTGTGCTAAAATTTGTCGATCCAGCTTTTGGTCTCTGTTGGCCCAATTTCCTTAAAAACTTTATAGCAGTTCAGATGGCCGAGTGTTAAGGGCGTTTCTCTCTGGAGCTGAAGACTTTAGTTTGATTCCGAGTCGGGCCATACCTATGATCTTATAATTGGTAATCACAGATTCCCTGCTTGACGCTTAGCACTCAAGGGAGAGTGTAGAGAAGAAGGAAGCCGTTAAGTTTACATGTTGTGTCGTTGGGAAAGGTACTTAGCGGGATTCTCCCATCTTGGAATGGTAGACCGATGGCCAGCAACTCCTATAAGCGAGCTTGATATAGATCTTTCATTGCTTTCTCCTGATAGGTTAAATATGCAATCAAATACAAAAATTAGCCAAAACTTCTCAAAGTTTTTCTCTAGGCCGATTTCGCGGAGAGTTGGTTAAGCCAATAGATTCTCTTGTGTTTATTTTACCTTTATGGCTATTTTTTTCAGCTTTTCAGCTTCTTTCATTTTTCCATCGTTGTGTAACTGCCAGCTTTGGTGCCATTCGTGTTTTCCCAATTCACTCAGCAGAAGAGATCGCTGGCTGTCGGATTTTGTACCGTGCAAGTTGACTCTTCGTCTCATACAATCAGATAATAACGCGATCGCCTGAAAGTTGTAGAAATTTAAAGTTCAGTTGAATAGGCATTGAGAGCTTGCGTAACTGCGTATCGAAATATTTGAAATTAAAAGATGGCATATTTGCATTAACAAGAACTTTTCTTCGAAGAACAATGTCTAAAAGTGTAAGTTTAGTCCACATGAAAGGCGGACTATTAACGATTCTGTTGCTTTATAATTTTTGACGAATCAATTGGCGTAAATACCTTACAGGAGTGGGAACTTTTGCTCAGTTGTATCAAGTTTTATTAGATACCAAATGTTCCTTTTTCTAGAAACAGCAACACCTTCAACATATTGCAGTAGGTACGAAAAAGCACTATGCGTGAGGCCTACTGTTTTGTGTTAAACCACCAAAGTTGTGGTAGGCCTATGCTTTTCAAGCAGGAGCGCATTCAGGAGGAGGGAGGCTTTACCATGCTCCCCTCATTTTGACTTTGCCTGTCAGTAAAAAGGAAGAGATTTTGCTGAGTGACTGAAATGTGCCCGACTGTTTTAATCGGAGGAAAACAATTTGACGCGAACAAACGTGACGCGAGCGACTTGACGCGAAGACAACTTGACGCGAAGACGATTTGACGTGAAACGAGTGTAATGGGGTCGGGGGAATTGGGGTCAGGAGAGTTGGGGTCGGGGGGGGGGGTGGGGGGTTAGGGTCCCGGATCGTGACGCCACCCCCCCCCCTACCCGAGCCCCATTGTTTTCCAAGGTGCCGATTCCCTACTTCACTTCACACGTTTCGCGTCAAATCTTCTTTGCGTCAAATCGTCCTCGCGTCAAGTCGTCTTCGGTTCAAGTCGCTCGCGTCAAGTTTGTTCGCGTCAAATTGTCCGCATCAAATTGTCATGTACCCTCCTTTGATGGCTTTTGTAGTTTATGACCTTTCCCCTTTTTAAATTTCTCGCTACGCTCGTGTTTGAGTATCAAAAGCTTGTGGAGAGTATAAAGTTGAAAGCTTGTGCGTATGGCATAGTTGCAATGGCATTCAAGTTTTAAGATCAACGGCAATTGAAGCATGATTGAAGAGCATATAAACCAAATGGGTCATTTTACGCATTACGCCTGCATAAAAAATTGCAAAACACTTGGATGATTTTTATTAAGAATATGTTATGTATAATATAAAGCCGAACAGAATTCACGAAACAGTGCAGCTACTTCCACAAGAGATGTTTCTTTGTTTACTTACAAATATCAAAAAAAAAACTAAAAAGTTTTGCTTTAACATAATCTGTTTGAGTAATAAATTTTAAAATATGAAACATCGCTAACAGTAACTTTCACACCTACCTAGGGTGGCCATAAATATGCTATGTCGTGGTAAGAAACCAACTAACACTTATTTAAGTGAGTTAACAACAATTGCAAAAATGAACGAAAATGATTAATACCGGTACCTTGTTGAATTCTTTCAATTTTCCGTACACCGAAGCTAAGTTTTTCCATACACCAGCGTATTCGCATTCTTTGTCCAAGTGTATGATATGTTGAAGAATTTCTTCGGCTTTGTCCACGTTCCCCATTTGAAAAAGCAGCGCACCCTTAAATATGTGTGAAATATGTCCGCATAGACGCAGAATATATACCGGTACACAAAAACTTTATTATGGAGTAGGACGTCAAACTGCTTCAGGATCTCCGGGATAATCTCGGTCTCGTCATTATGCTGTCTCGCAGATTGCCTAGTTCAGTTAAACACTACGTAACTAAACCCCAAGTCTCGACAAAAAATTCAGAGCAGAACCACCATAGGTACTTCCTGCACCAACCAACACTTGCCTCCCGAGTGCTAGAAACCACCACTTACGTATTCGTCTGCGCAGCCATACGTTACCGCAGCAGTCAAAAGTGAGACCATATGCATTATGCAAGACATTCATCGTCTTACAAGAAAGGAGGCGGCCGGCAACGAAACAGCAGCAATGCCAGCAAAAAAAAATGTGATAAGAAAATTCAACCAAACATATAGGCTAATATATGTTTGGTTGCAGCGTGCTTACACTGAACTTATATGAAAACTTCATATCGGTAACCATTGTCTCTCCGGGTTGATTAAGTGCGAAACTAAAAGAATAAAATTTTTCCGAGAACTACCGACTTTGTTCCCAACTTCCTATGGCCGAAGGAAGTGCCGCAAACGAATAAAACACACCTTTACATACCAAAGCAAAGCTGAGCTTGCTCCAAAGCCTTCATTTTATTCGTTAACCCAATAAGTTGCAGAAAGTAACTAAGTAATTATATTGCAGCTGCTACGCTGCTCTTTCGAAATAAGTTTAGCTGTATTATGCCTAGTTTTAATTTATGTCGCATTATAAATAACAGAATCAGACTTACATATTGGCCTTTGGCCTCAAAGTTTTGAGGAAATTTTCTGATCAATTTTTCGTACAAAACTTTGCTTTCTTCCAACTGTTCGTTTTGAAACATTGCAATTGCTCTGTTCCAGAGATCAGTTTCGCTACTGGAGCTGGTTTCTAGTCGTGGTTTAGTGGACTTTTGAGTCTGAGAACTTCATTAAAATAAATTAATGCTGTAGTTTGTATTGATTGATTATTCAAAATAAGATGGTTGGTATCACTACGCCTCAAAAAATATTTCACACATTTTTTGTTGCATAAATGTACGAAATAATGCGGCAAATTTTAAATAGCGAAAATCTTTAAGTAGTGTAATGCCTTCTTAGTTTTTACGTGCTTAGAGGCATACCTACTGGAACCACACAGACGCAGCCATGCCCTTTACCGACCTTTAGAGGCTGGGAAAAGGGTCAATTACACTTTTAGAGACAATTTGGCCAGCAATTCAACGCATCGTTGAACCATTTTATAACGAACAAATCAATTTAGCAATTGCTGTAATTTTATTAGTAGCTACAGATAATTCGAAAGTTTACTTTTTGCAGTACATAATGCAGATCATCCGACTATGTTGGCATGCTAGGAATAATGCAAGCCTGAGCTTGTCATTGCTTGATCTTTATTTATTGATGAACAGGATAAAGCTTAAATTCGAAAGTTTAAAAATGTGGCCTAAACTAACACTATTCACACTTTTAAAAAAACAACATACTTGAAATGATCATATTATTCACTTTTATTTTATTTAGACTGCAATACGACAATTAAACAAATCTTCTTACTCAACATGAGAAGTGGCTAACTAGGGCGAAAGCAAAAATTTTTAGAGTGGAGCGTAAAGAAGATTTACCTCATCATGGTACGATTTTTCATGGAGAATACAAGCAATATTTCCGGAATATAATAAATATGGGACGAAAATAGCTTAAGGAGGAAAAGTAAAACCCACAGTAAATGACAAAAATGGACATTTCGACAACATAAATTCAGCTGTCATCATCAGCAGTACGGAGAGCTGAATCTATGATGTAGCAACGCCCAATAATAACGACTTTTTAACGCGTATTAAAGGGATGCAAGAAGGCGCCTAGGAGCACCCGCGTACTGCACTGGTTGTTGATGTCTTACCTCATCATATTCCTTGACACTTCGTCAATGCTACTGCTTACAGCTAGAGCGTGCGCAAGCCGTTTCATTGCATCTGCTTTCAGGACATTGATATCATTAATTTGATTGTAGATCATTGCAAACCTTTGATTTTGCCCTAAAACACATAAGTAAGACCAAAAAAAGCAATAGTGGAGGAATCAGGACAGTATCGGTATTGTGATAAACTGGAAGCTGAAACCAAACTCCAAATGCGTCGGGAAAAGTCACGTTTGTGAAAGTTAAAGGTAAAATAAGCTCAGTTGCCAAGGCATTGCTATCCGGTGCGGTAGGTTTGGGGTTCAAATACCGGGCCGCTCAAATCGGACACAGGTCGCCAACGGCTCGCCTCCGCTGCTTCTGTAGAGCTTTGTTCTCCAGGCGCTATGAAGCCGCGGAGATGAGCCCCGCCACCCGCTACACCCTAATAGTAGTGCGATAGTATTAGTGCGAGTATAGTGCTAGTACAGCAAAGATTTGATTTTGTTAAAGGTAAAATAAAAAGGTTTGAAAAAAAATCCATGTTAAAAGCTGCCGGACTGCCTACTTAGATATGAACAAAACGAGATCTTGGGAAAGAAAAAAGTTAAGAAACACTACATAAACATGACTAAGAATGACTTGAAATTTCACCTCAAGCCGGGCTGATTCAAGACATGAGAAAGAAACGTCCTTTGCTTTGCCCCTAATGGGAAACCTTTTTGGAAATACACTTCAAAATTATCATCTCAAAAATGGAAGGTTTTTGTGAAGTAAAGAAAAGATAAGAGGGTAGGGGGGTATTGGCATAAATAATTTACAGGTTTTAAAACATGACAGCCGAAGCGTATAGAAAAGGCATGACGCGATTCCTCATTTCCTGGCATGGTAAAAACAAAAAAATGAATTAGAGAGAGAAAATGGGTGATGTACGGTCTAAGAGGTTGATTTTTTCCACTTATTTCTGTTGACAGAAGCAACACCGAAAAACAAAACACGTAGGGAGTAGCAAAAGACCAAATAAGTTTGGAGTGCAACAACCTAATGAACCTATTAGTTGAACATTTTTTCATAACAATAAATATATTGTCTTATAGTAAAATAACTTGACATAAGTAGTCCAGATAATGAGGAGATCGCCAATGAGGGATTACTGGAGGACTACTACTAAACTCTTAATACGTAACCTATGTTAAAAACCTCTTTGTTTGAACCATTCAGCAAGCGATTGTAATTCAGGAATGATGATGTTAGCGCACTGTCGGGCACGAGGAGGTTGATCAACTTGAAGACAAGCTCGTTGCAACAAAGCGAAATGTACTTTGTAAGCTTCAGTACTTGGACTTTGTTTGACCAAGTTGCGAACAACTTCAATTCCTTTTTCCAGTGGACTTTTATGTTCAATATTTTGGAGAGCTCGCTGGAGCACCTGAGTAGCTTCTTCGTTTCTTCCTTGATTTCTAAAAAAATGTGCATTTAATAAAATATTCATTTTAAAATCATTCCAGAAATTCAAACAGATGAAAATCTTAGAGTAGCGAAAATAAATTTTAACCTGGCACAGAGTTATACGTGTTAAGAGGCATTTCATTAATTTTGCAATGCATAATTAACATGATTTAGTCACTGATCTCTCCTATTTAGACAGCATTTGGTGCTCGTTTTACTTCAACAACACATTTGCACTGATGGTTAGTGGTACACATTTTTAACATAGCAAAGTAAAGTAACTTTATTCTCGAAACTACCTTTATTAAACTACCTTTATTTTAACAGCTCAGATGGCCGAGTGGTAAAGAGCGTCCGTCTCTTGAGCTGTAGACTTGGCTTTTATTCCGAGTCGAGTCAAACCAATGACTTCAAAATTGGTATTCACAACTTCCCTGCTTGACGCTCAGCATCGAAGGGACAGTGTGGAAAACAAGCCGGCAAGTTTACTTGTTGTGCCGTTGGGAAAAACTCTTAGCGGGATTCCCCCATCTTGGTGTGGTAGACAGATGGCTGGCGACTCCTAAGCGAGCTCGTATAGCGCATTGATCGCTTTCTCGTGATAGGAGTGATAGGAAGATAAATATGCAATTAAATAAATAAAAAAATATCCTATCCGACTTGCGTAAGCAAAAGGATCATTATCTGATGATACAGTCTTAAGATTAGCGGCTGACTCTAGTTGGCCCATCGGCTCATCTGGCCGGCTTTGTCATCGACTTATAGCCAATCAGCGCGTTTTTCTTCTTCTTCTTCTTTGGTATATAACGAGTATCTTCCTTGAAACAAACGATTGGTGGAACAAAATTCGAAAATGGCAGGAAGTAGAAGGTAAACATTTCCTATGGCTCATTATCTGATATTTTTTAGAGGAAAGCTTTAGAAAGAAAGATGAGAAAACTGAAAAGGCTCAAAAGCAATGGAAAGGAGTTCTGATTGGTTAGAAAGGTAAGAGTTCTGATTTGGTAAAAGAACTGGCAATAGAACGAGAGCTGCAATCATTAATTGGCCAAATGAGAATGGAAATTAAGAATTTTTTTCTGACCATTTCCCTGAAGATTATCAGATGAACGCAAAAGTTTATAGACTTGGGTCTTAACTCTCGTTGCACGAGACCGAATTATTCTGAAAAATTTCGTACATAACCTCATTTGAGTTGCACACTCCAGCTGCACAGAACTAACTATGACTTCCAGTAAATTTCTGTGATGAACAGCCAATTTTTTTTGCGCACTCACACATAAAGTCTGGCTAAATTGGCGTATCCAGTTTCGGCCTTAGGATCGGCCTTTGTCGCTTTAATGTACGCCTCTTCCACTAGTTCCTGCAAATAATCATGTGGAGTAAATCCTGTATTTGATGTCACTAAACAAACGCCTTAAAATAATGTTAGTTTCACGTCAAACTCATGCAGCTTTATATTTAGTCGTTTTTTCTGATGCGCAAACAGCGCAAAGAGTTTGTTTCTCCACTGCCTGTGTCCTGTGGAGGCTGTGATCATATTGCCTAAGTTTAGGATACGACTAGACCTACATTAAGGAGGTAAACTAAAGTCACAGTCAGGGGCGGATCCAGAAATTTTTGGTAGGGGGGGATGTAATTTCGAATTAGGTTGAATGTTAACTAAATACAAAGACGTTAAGATGTTTAGACGCGGAAACGGGCGTACATGAGCTCTTTAAAATTGTGTCATGTAAGGGGGGCATTCAGAAATTTTTTTATCAGGGAAGGGGCACCAGCTTATGGTACTTTTTCAAGCGTAGTTTTTTTCGGCAGAGTTAGTTTTAAGCAATTTAAGTAACAAAAACGATTCTAGGGGGGTCTGGGGGCATGCTCCCCTGTAAATTTTTGAAAATTGACATATATTGTAATGGCCATTTTAGTGCTTTTGAACAATTTTCCGGCAATTTTTGTTTATGTTTTTGGCCCCTAATTTTGAGTGCTTCACCAAATATGATGCATTTTGTTCGCACAGTTTCGATTATGCGTGCTGAAGGCGACTCAGGCATATTGTAATAAAGAGGTTCGAAATTGTGCAAAAATTTTATTCATCCAAAGCATTGTTGAAAATGGCTAGTGGGGGGGATGTATCTCCCACATCTCCTCCCCTCTGGATCCGCCCCTGGCCACAGTAAATCTCAAAACTGGACGTTTCGAAAACATAGATTCAGCTGTCATCATTAGCAGTGTATGCAAGGTGGTACAAAACTGCAAGACTCTTACTGTTTTGTAGCCTACGCTCTTACAGTTTTGTACTGCCTTGCATACACTGCTGATGATGACAGCTGAATCTATGTAGTCGAAACAACCAGTTTTGAGATTTACTGCGACTTCACTTTTCCTCCTTTAGCTATTTTCGTCCCATATTTATTTTAGACCTGCATTGTTTCTGTATCCCACAGAACAGTCAAAGTAATACCCATCATTCCATTACGAAATGCAGTTGTGGCAAAGGCCCCCAATCGGTGCGTGCCCAAATTTCTTACCCAAAATTCACCTCCCGTTTTTTGCCCAAACTTATTCTGAAATTGAAACGCACCAACCCAGCCTAGAATTTATTACACCAGAACAATAAAATTTATGGGAAAAATTGGAAACCGGCAGAAATTTCTCGGCAAGTGTAGATTTGCCTTACGCAATGCACTCATCACAACCAAGTAGTCCCTAGATGCACTAGCAATGTTTAATGTTTAATTTCTTCTGTTACATTGGATTGAATTGATATTATGTCCGATTACCCTTAAATGGCTATGGGCAATAGGAGACGCAATGGAAGGACAGCAGGGTTTATCCCTTATAGATGAACACGTAACATCAAAAAAATTTTGTGCCAAATTTCGGTGTAACATTTAAATCATTTTTGCGAAGTCATGCTTTGTCTCACCGGCCGTACAGCATATAGTGGTAACGACACCGCTAACCGTTCGGGAGGTACGGGATAAGATTTCTGGGCCAGTCAAATCGGACACAGTGTCAGCAACGGCTCACCGCAGCGACATTTTCTCATAGTTCGAAACCGACGAGCATGTTGCCTAGGCTCTAATTGCGGCGAAGATGGACTCTGACACTCGTTACACGTTTCGGCGTAAATTAATTCCGCGAATACAAGAATGATTTGATTTTTTTTTATTTGATACAGTAACTCCTTACCTTTGGATATTTCAAGACTTCGTACATTGACCCCATGTTGTTCAAAGCACTAAAATAATCTGGCTGTAGTTCAACAGTTTTCTGGTATTCAGCTAATGCATCTTCATAGCGATTTTGCTTTTGTAAAAAGTTGCCCCAATTGTAACGAATTTTTGGGTTGTGTGGGTATGTCTCTAATCCGGATCTGAAAATCAATTTTTCGTGTAGTTTTTCCCATTCATTTGGCATATGCATAGTCATTTGTCAGTATGACGCAAGTTGTTGAAAAAAGAGAAAACAATTTTCTGATCATCTAAGATGGCATTAGCCGTCGAAAAGCAAAACCCGATACACCATTGTGATGAATTAAATTAAAGCGTGCGTTTTACTAAAGTGCAATAACCTACTACGTTTTTGCATGGAATGTTAATAAAACATTTCTCTGGTGTGCAAAATGAGACCCAGTTTAGGTTTGAGCGCGGCAGAAATGATTGTTTTACTCACTTGAACAGTCTTTCTTTTGATGTCCACACAAAACTTCGAGCGACAGTTTGAAAAAAATAAAAACAGATGAGCATAACCATTGCGGCTTCAAACCACTGCTTCATAAACCAAAATTTCTTCAGCACTATACAAAAAAATAAAAACATCACATGCTTAGAAAAGCAAAAGCAAAGCCAAAGGGGTTCTACCCATTGCACAAGTACGTAACGATAAAAGATTACTCAATACCCTGGCTGTAGCCTAATCTTTTTTCTTAGAAACTATTCACATAGTTGCCGCTTGCATGGTCGCAAGCTGAGCGAAGAAAAAACAAAAATAAATATCAAATCCAGGGGGATCTAGGGGGGATGTGGAGGATGCATTTCCCCCTGGATCCATTTTCAACAATGTTTTTGATGAATACAATTTTTTTATGATTCCAAACCTCTTCAATAACAATAGTCCTTACCAGGGATGGAGGTCTCGAGACTGGGTGAAAAATTTGGATCTCGGCCTCGAAGCAACTGGATCTCGGTCTCGAAGCAGAAATTGTGTCTCGAGACTTCTTTTATTGGTATCGCACTTTAGTTGTTTGCATCATGTCAGCGAAGAAGTCGCGCTTCCATGTTGATTACTGAATCAAAGCCAATCTTACTATTGCGTCATTTTCTACCCGATGCTGACCCGTGAAAATATTTTCAATAAGACGTTTGCCAGAATTATCCTATCATCCGATTTGCTCTCAATGTTACTTTATTTAAAGTGCAACAAAAACTCTGTTGAATTGTAATTTTTGCGTTTAGTGTTCACTGTTCAATAAAAAAATTTCGATTTCAAAAATTTTTTTTGTTTTCGATTAGGTCTCGAGTCTCGGTCTCGGAACTGTTTCGTCTCGATCTCGACTAAAAGGTCTCGAAATTTTCGGGTCTCGATCTCGGTCTCGAAAACATAAAAAGGTCTCGATCTCGGTTTCGGACTAAACAGTCTCGACTACACCCCAGGTTCTTACACCTCAAGCACGCCTGAATTGAAAATAGGCGAACAAAATGCATCATGTTTAAAGAAGAACTTAGAACTAATAAGATGCATCATGTTTAAAAAAGATCCAAGTCCCAAAATAACGGTTTTGAGCTAGAAGCAGTTAAAGCTTTTAAATGAAGATTTAAATACTGCGCAGTTACATTTTTTTTTTTCGATTTGTTTTTATTATTGGTATTGGTTGCAGAAAAGATATTACCAACAATAATTATTCGATCAACTTTTATGAAAAAAATTTAATAAACAAATAAACTTTTGGACTTGTTTATTTTTGTTCCAAATTGCGGACTTCGTCATTTAAAAATAAAATTCAGTTACTCGCAGTTCAAAGTGACGATGCATACGAGGTCTGTTCAAAAAGTTCGTAGTCTGTTTGAACTGCGCAGCTCTCATTTGTTCCAGATGCATTCGCTTGGTGTCGCAAGGTTCGCAGAGATCAGCTGATTATGACGCCATTTTCTGATTGCAGATATCTTTATTTTAGTGCTGGTTATGTTCAGTTAAGTTAACGTTAGTTTTTTAGTTCGTCGGATTTTAAGTTTTACAAATTTTTTTCAAAATGAATAACTTGAAAGAGCAACGATTTGCTGTGAAATTTTGTGTCAAGCTGGGAAAATCTACTTCGAAAACGTTTGCCATGCTTAACACGGCTTACGGTGATGTTGCCATGAAACGAACGACATGTTTCAGGTGGCATAAACGTTTCAAGAATGGTCGGCTGTCTGCTGAAGATGATGAGCGTTCTGGACGTACTTCCACATCAACTGATGACCCACACATTGGTGAAATCAACACTCTGGTGCGAGCGAATCGACGTCTGACTGTAAGAGAGCTTGCTGAAGAATGTGGGATTTCGGTGGGCTCTTATCACCACATTTTGACGGAAGAATTAAAGATGCATCGCGTTGCTGCAAAATTTGTGCCACGTCTGATGACAAGTGATCAACAAGCTCATCGTGTTCAAGTTTGTCAGAATTTGCTTGATCACTCAGAAAATGATAAAGAATTCTTGTCAAAGATCATAACAGGTGATGAGTCATGGGTTTACGGTTATGACGTGGAAACAAAGGTCCAATCTTCACAGTGGACGAGCAAAACATCCCCCATACCCAAAAAAGCTCGCAAAGTTCGATCCAAAATCAAGGTGCTGCTCACAGTTTTTTTTTTATTCTAGTGGAGTTGTCCACCACAAGTACTTTCCTGAAGGCTCCACAATGAACCAGACCTACTACATTGAAGTTTTGAAACGTCTGAGGGATGCCATCCGACGGAAAAGGCCAGAATTGTAGAGGAGTGGTGACTGGTTTTTCCATCATGATAACGCTACAGCCTTCAGAACTCGTGACGTTTTGGCCAAACATTCCATTGCTGTTCTTCCCCACCCTCCTTACTCACCTGACCATGTGATTTCTTTTTGTTCCCCATGCTCAAAAGACCTTTGAAAGGAAGAAGATTTGAGACTATTCCAGAGATTAAGACAAATGCTACGAAGGAGCTCAAGGGCAATAAAAAAGAAGCGTACCTAGACTGCTTCAGCAAGTGGAAACACCGCTGAGATAAGTGTGTGCGTTGGGAAGGAGAGTACTTTGAAGAAGACCCATACCTGTAACTGCTGTAGAAAGTACATTTTGTGTTATGACTTCAGTCTACGAACTTTTTGAACAGACCTCGTATTTGATGGACTTCTCAAACAACATCTTGTTTTAACTTAAATGCTTGCCAGCATCATTTCTACGGTTGAAAAAAAAGTGAGGACAAGGATGCAGTGCCGAATTTGAGGGTGGAGTTCCCAAAATCCAGATTTCGTAGAAAGCACCAACGACGAACGCAAAAACTTTCTTTTGTTTTGGCAATCACTTTTGTGGGACCCCGCAGTATAAAGGGAGCCCTGGAACTCCTTGTTCCCCTTATGTCTGGCCGTTCCAGGACGATTTTATACTAATGCTAATGAAGGGAACCCTCAATGGAGCATTTGCCTTTATGCCAGCAGTGTTTCAAATGCTGAGAGCCCGAGATCCGGTGATACCCCTCCAGCTTCTCAAAATACTGGCAGTAACAACACTGCGGTTTTATTGGTTTTTCATAGTCTGTACTCGATTTTCACAGGCGTTAATGCACTGCTATTTCATGCACAAGTTTTCCTGTTCGGGCCAAAGCAAGACTTCAAAGCAGTTGAAAAAGCACAGCGAACTTCTCACGAGTGTTTTTAATTTCTTATTCTAAACCAAACGACATGTCAATTTTCATCGCTTTATAAAATCCCTTTCAGTTTTGACTGGGTGCATAGCTAAAAAAGCATTCGTTGAGGTTCCGGTTTTAAAATATGGGAAATTTTTTTATCTCACCTGCACTACAAATTCTGCATTGTCTAAAATTGGGATTGTACTGATACTCGAAAGATTTGCCATTACCTATGCCGTCCCAGTTATTTATAAGACTTAAAATAGGCAACGAGGAAAACTTTTGTTCTAAATACGCTACTGTCAGGCTCAGTATCAACCGGATGGTACCAACCGTATGTTTTAGGCCTAAACAGTACACATCCTTGCTCGAATTAGAAAAAAAATGATCAGTTTAACTAACTACTCAGCTACACTTTGTCCCCATAACTAGAAATCACCGACCCACTCGCGCATTTGTGCAACAATTTCATCTCCCAAACTTGTATTGAATTTCTTGATGACTAAGCACAAACTGCTGTTAAGTCACACGAATGGGCGATTTTGATTGGCTGATTTGGACTTGAGTACTTCTAGCACGTAAAACGTTGCTCTCAGAAAAAACGCAATCTCTGGTAAATGGGGTTACTGTAGGCAGTTCTTTTCCGAAAAATATATAGCACGTGTTGTTAAGAACTCAAAACAAAATGCATTGTGGGTGAAATCTCAAATTCGATAAAATGTGACTTCGTCATTTTTAGTTTTAAACCCTTCAATTAAAAGTAAAAATTTAAACAAAATTTGCCCCAAAAATTGTTCAGAAAGCATCAAAATAGCCATTACAGTATGTAAAGTTTCAAAAATTTTCGGGCGAGCGCGGCCCCGCAGCCCGCACCCTCTAGAGCAGATTTTCTTTCGCAGTTTGTTTCACCTTAACTCTGCCGGAAAAAACTACGTTTAAAAAAGATCAAAATGTGGCCTCCACTACAAAAATTCTGAATACGTCCCTGACATGAAATATTTTCAAAGTGCTTATTCACGCTCTTTTTCCGGGTCTCTACGTTTAACGTCTTTGTGTTTAGTTAACATTCATCCTAATTCATATCAGCATCCCTCCCACCAAAATTTTCTGGATCCGCCCCTAAACAAATCCCAAAACGAGTATTACTGCTGGAGACAAATGCTTGCAGTGAACATTTTTCGGACCTTCAAATCTCATTAGTGCAGTTGTTGTAACCGATATTTACTTAAAGAATTATAGGTCTATCTGTTGAGATGAACTACAGTAGCTGCATATGACTTAAGTAAAAATATTGAAGTGCAATACAGCAGTAGACTTATGCTTTCATTGCAACACATTTTGAAATAAACAAGCAGAATGACTTGGTCAGTTAAAGCGCAAATGTAAAGGTTAAGGCTTTCGATTTGCTGTTCCAACCAAAATAATGCGCATCAATCATCGTTTTTGAGTGATCCTCAGATGTGAAGGATTTATTTTAGAATTTGTTTAAGTAACCTGTAGTGGTATTCACCGGAGACGCAAAACTTAAGCAGATCACAGCCGTTTGCACGTCCTAGATTAGCATTATAATGAAACTGGTTCAGCATATAATGAAACTCAAATTAGTCGATATTCAAACTGTTAGGCTAATAATATTGTATTATAATGTACAAGTAGTAGTGGAAATAATTGCTTATACCTTCATTCCAAACCATAACAACAAGAATTATAAAACCAGCGCTCGGCAGATACAGAACTCTCTCCGCTATCACAAATCCCACAGGAAATAAAAGATTAGATGCTGGAAGAAAGGTGAACACCATGATCGAACATCCTATTACAAAACCTCCGGACCATTCTGTCTAAACAACAGTCTTTGCCATAATGTTTTATAAGTCAAGCCATTTACTCGCTACTATATGAAAGTTGTAAAATTTTGTTGATAAAATCGAGCCCTGCCTAAATACACCACAGCCTTACCAACATAAGTATTGTTGCAAACCATATTTAGTTACAACATTGGTGATAATATCGCAATCTAAAGCAAAGACTTTCAAAATTCTTCGTTCTGCAACGCCGTTTAAAAGAAAGATATTGTTGACGACCCACTAAGTGTAGGCCTGCCTTAACGCTTCAGTAAACGGTGTTTACCACGCAACAATTTCGTGGAAGCAATGTTTTCAGAACTTAAAATTGCAACGCAACCTAATCGGGGGTCGAAACCCACTGTTTCAGAAGCACCAATCTAAACGACGCGCATTGCTTATCTCCTTAATTGCGCAAACTTGATCGATCATTGAAATATAAAACGAACTAATCGAGATTACACAAGTAGCCTACGCATCGTACCGGTAAGGGATGCTGCAAAAGCATCACATAAAATGATAAAACATCCGCATAAATTCGCAGAAAACGATGAAATACCTTTTATTCAAACCCAAAGCCAGAGAACGTTATAACAAAGGTTTTTTTTTCGTATCTCAAACTTGCTCTTTCTGAAAAGTCGTTTACAAGCTAGTTTTTTTTATTTGGTAAATAAAATTTTAACCTCATTTATAACTAGACCAGATAATACTGTCGTTAAATAAAACGTGCGCGAAAAGAATTAAACTTTTAAGAGCTTGATGAATATGAGCCATAGGCTAAACGTACCTTTTCTTTCAAACATCTGATGAATACAGCTGCTCCGCCAGCGCACAAGGATACAAATGCTAAGGATAACAAGTTTCTTGCATCCCATAATGTTGATATTAGTGGAATTGTTCCCAATGAATAGTCATAACTCAAATTTACCGGCAAAATAAGCAAATAAAAATTCATCCAGCTGAGATACAGATATGTCAGAAATCTGAAATAACACTGCGTGTTTTAAAACCTGATGATTTACCGCACAAAGCACGAATCACGCAATTGCGATTTAAGTTTTTTCCCATCTACGACTAAAAGCACATTATAAACATTTATAAACGTCATCAATGTTGTTACAGCATGTCAAAAACAATTACCTAGTCAGTCTTTCCTCGGCGTATGAGGCTGGGTTTTCATGTCGGCTGTATGTGGGTTTACCAAACCCCATAATCCAAAATCGAAAAAGAACTAGTAAAATTCCCTGCAGACATTCAGAAGAGAACTCAACAAATCAGCGAAACAATTACTGTTCCATAAAAATAATAATTAACGTGCATCAACCTGTCTTACACCCATGTATTCATCAGAAATTACTCATGCGAAGAGAGTAGAAAAAAACTGTATTACCAAATACTGATGATAATCAATTTGCTCAGACCAATTTGATTTAAAACCTTTCCTAAAATAGCCAAAATCTGTGTTTTCTAAATCCATTTGGTCGTGAAAAGTCTTACTTTGTATCGGCGATCTGTAGTAATCTACAGTGTATAACTACAGAATGCCGATACAACGTGAATACGGATAATATACATCAGTCGCAGTGTTATCAATAACCAGGACAAATAAGGCAAAGTCTATTGCATGAACTGTGTCAAATTATTTTGGATATCATTTGGTAATAGTTACCTTATATTTGATTTTTAGCTTTCTGTATCGTAGATCAGGGGTGGCCAACAAGTCGATCGCGATCGACCGGTCGATTCCGAGCTATCAAGTGATAGATCGCAAAAATATCATTTGTAACGTGTTAGAATGTGATGTATAATAGATATCATTTGTGAGGTGTTAGAAGTAAAAATGGAACGAATGTTTGCTGATTAGCCCTAACAGTCAGTAACAAAGTGGTAATTCATTGCTTCAGTTAGGGTGTGTTGGTCGTATAGTGAACCCTCGTTTATCGTGGGCGATACGTTCCAAAAATAACCCGCGATAGGCAAAATCCGCGAAGTAGTCAGCCTTATTTTTTACTGTTATTTTACAATGCAATATTGTACTCTACAGCAGAATGAAACAATAAATAACCCCATAATACGAGAGAATGAAACAATACAATACATAATACAAGAACGGTGTTATAAAGCAATATTTACAAAACAATTTAATGAATATTTACAAGCTAATCAGGATTCACTCTAAAAAAGAAACTGTAAAAAATTTCGCGAAGCAGCGACAGGTGAAGCGCGATATAGCGAGGGATCACTGTAATTTACTGTATTTCTGTTGACAGCACCAATATGCGTTAAAGATATGAGGTAGTACCGAAAAAGTTAAAAGAAAGTTTTGGTTTTTTTGCTACGCATCATTGACCGGTCGATCGCGAGCTTGTAAGAAATTTTGTAGTCCATCTGGAACGATCTGAAGTTGGCCACCCCTGCTGTAGGTTAAAAGGTTTATTTCAGTGTATTTACATTTCAACCTTTTAAACTTACTTGTCAAGCATGATTTATTCTTCTTTTAATTAGCGGCAAAATTTTTCTAATTTCATATTAAGGTGAAGACATAACAACTCTTTGCACATTTACATACTCAAAGAAGCTAATGTTTGATACCAGAGTTGGAGTCTACTGGTAGGGGAATTTAATAATTCTTGGCATATATTTTTACGTGATTGATCCTGGGCTTTGACAGTAGGTAATCATAACATTAAACGTGCAAGGTAAGCCCACGATCTCACCCATATAAAAATTGTTGACGATCTTTTAATAAATGCGACATCAAACAGACTGAAGATTGTTGATTTTTTTGGGTCTGTTCTTGACTGTCTTCTGATTAGCTCGTATACTACCAGAACAGCCAACACCGTCATTCCTGAGCAAAACAACTGCGGCAATCATTCCTGATGTTAGTAAATCAATTTATTTCAAACCATTTTTCCTTTTGCACTATATGATGTTGCCATAATATGATGCAATGCTTACTGTTCAGTTAAAAATGATCATTGCAATGGCGTAACAGGCACAACGCAAATTCTAGTTAAATATTTTACTGGCTCTTAATGAAAGATCTAGGATCCTCACAGTGAAAAATCTAGGATCCTCAGAAAAAATGCCAAACTGCATTCAAATATACATCTCCTGTGCAAATACGGAGAAGACAAGGGGCTTTCCGAGCCAATATTTTTTAAGAACAGATGTTCCAGGAGCAGGGCCGCAGTCAGCGGAAAGTTAGAGGGGAGGCAAATTACAACCGGGCAAAGATTACAAAGATTGTGGTATTTTACAAGAATGTTCCAAACACGCTTCAAATTAGGCTTCATTATTCTCGCGTTATTACGCTGAAGCGTATAAAGAGTGGTGGGGTCTATCTACGCAGCATAGCGCCTGAGTAACACAACTCCGAAGAAGCAAGGTGGCGAGACTGCGCCGATTAGACCGGCTCGGGAATCGAACCCCAGACCTCCCGCACTGATAGCAAAGTGCTTAGCAGTTGAGCTAACCGGCCGGTTAATTTATCAGTAACTATACAGTAATCTATCACGAGTCATATACATGAAACAGTGAGAACAGACCCAGATGAACAACTCTTACCTGATTCCTTGCACAACATCGCTGCAGTTGCAAGCAACAATGATACTATTGTTGCCAGACTCGAATACTCCTTACAACTCTTGATACTGTTTTTGTTCTTTTCCTTTGCTCTTTGGGGCGTATTTATCTCTTTTGATTTAACAGCGTTTTTGGAAGTTTTTCGATGTCTCAAATGTCCATTGCCTATCAAAAAAAAAAATGAAGTAGGCTAGTTAAATGAAAAAGTGGTGATATACAATACGGGACTTTGAAAAGCTTAAACTTTTGTAAGCAACTTGAGCTAGAAGGTACAGAGAACAAATTAAGTGAGAAAAACACGTCTCTTTTTACGAATTAGACACAATGCAGTAACATCAGGGATTGAAGACTATTGTTAATACGAAAATTTTGCAGGCGGCAATTCCGAACACCCTGCGTTATAGAGTCGTATGTAATTAATATCTGTGGAAGCTCACTTTTGGTATCATTGGAATGTTTTCTGGTTGAATCTGATTTATCTGCGGAACTGTTGAAATTCAAATTGTTCTGAGAGAGTGGATACGAATAAGCAAGAAGTGAGAGCATAAAACACATTCCTGACAGCAGTTCTGCACATCCAACCGCTCCACACACCTAGACAAGTAAAAACAAGTTGATAATTTTGAAATAATGAAGATATCAGCGCCATGTCACTAAAAATTATTGCTCAACTTCGTTTCGGTAAATCTGTTTCATTGGTAGTTAGTTTATTGGTTGACATGAAAATCTTTCTTTTGCAGCTGGATACAACGTGCTTACAGCCTGCTTTAAGTCTTAGCACAGCTGGCTTAGAAATTACAACCGCGTTAGTTTGCGCTTTAAATTCTATTAGACACTTTTTATCACCAAATTTTGAGTTCGACAAATTTCATAAAATGTTTGTTTTAGAGTCTTCAAACATAGCTAAGCAATTGTGGAAGACATTTGTAGGCCTATAGAAAACAATTGAAAATTGTTGTTTTGTGAGAACGAGGTTATACCCGTTAATTGACGAAAAAATGAACGCTTTAAGGGTTGTGACAAGACTTACCGCTTCGGTGTGAATTGGGTGCAGACTGAATAACAATCCTGCCACTAGAGGAACTATTTTCGTTGATGGACTAAAGACAATTCTTTGGCAAACAAAAAAGAACAAAACGGATACAATTGAATGAAGAATTATGTTTGTCACGTGATAAGCTGACGACCAGTTTTTGAATTGAGAGTGTAAATATCTAAATAATTAACACTTTTTCTGTCTCCATTCACACTAAACAATAACGATGGCACAATTTGCAACATTTGTGTTCAATTTATATTCAGATGTTGAATGCCATAGGTCCAACAGTGTTTTTTGTTACCGCACCGTCAGCATACAACAGGTAGTTAACACGGTAAACTGATATATATATTCAAGGCATAAATGATAAGTGTTGCATATTTACTCTCTTATCAAGAGAAAATGAAAAGGCGCTCTAACGAGCTCGCTTAAAGGGTGCAGTCCACCTGCCTATCACTATAAGATAAAAAACTTCGTTACGTGCTTCTCCCTAAGGAGTAACGAGTAAATTTGCCAGCTGATTGTCGTTCATTCTGTACCTTCAGGGCTGAGCCCTCTCAAAAAAAGTTGTAAATGCCAATATTTGAGATTTTAGTTTCACCCAACTCAGAATCAAACCCGAGCCTACCGCTCCAGAGACAAACGCTCTATCTCTGCGACCCCCTTGCAGCAGCCAACAAAATAGTTTAATATCAATCGAATAGCATACATGGTCGATGTTAGTTGCAGCAGCAGAAGTTGAAAGCAATGCTTAATTTTGAGGTCATCGTATCGAAAAAAAAACATGGCTAGCGGCACGGCGCGCGGATCCTGTGATGCAAGTTCCACGCTTACTGAAGATATTTATTTGCAAAGCAAAAAAAGGAAAATTCAAGGTAAACATGCCATGTCGCCTGTACTGCTGCGCAGTTGAAGTTTCCCTTCTTTTCTATATAAATCATCACCGAGCGTTCGCCTTGGAAGCTGGTAGGCTGGGGTCTATTCTCAGTCCGGTCAAACCAAAGACTTTAAAACTGGTATCTGCTGTTACACTTCCTAAACGCTCAGCAATTAAGTGTAGCGCGGAGGATGAAATGAACAGCGAATAAAAATACGTCAGTGAATTCTTGACAAAATTTAGTCCTGGCGCTAAAGGACCTTAGTAGTTGTAAAGCGCCAAAAAACCACACAACATTTCATTTCAACATCACCGTTTTCAATTATTTGTAGCAGTTATATAGAACTAGGTGATTTAGTCTCTTAAAATCATTAGCTTTAAATGACATACCTGAACATTAAGACTGTAAACGGCCGGTAAGATTTGTGACTAGTCGGGCTGGACATTGGGTAACCCCAGAAATCATGAGTCCAAATGTCGGAAATATTGGTTATTTCCTGTAATATTGAGAGAAATTACTGCACTCTTTTGTAAATTTTGTTAGACGGAATAAACTATAAAGAGTGTAAGTTATTTAGTTGCATATTTATGTTCCTATCACGAGAAAGCGATCGAAGCGCTATAGGCCTAACGAGCTCGCTTAAGAGTTGCCGACCATCTGTTTACCACACCAAAGTGGGGGAATCCCGGTACTCAGCTCACGTTGCTGCTTAACCCCACTTCAAAATAGATTTTTTTATCTGGTAAAAGAAAACTTGTTAACTACAAGAAACTTCGGAAGGCCCATGCAGTTGGCCGACTGGTCGAAGCATTGGACTGCGAAACTGGTTTTTCGGGTTCGTTGCCCTACTAGACCATCTTCCATGATGCATATACTTCACTAATATAAAAACTTAAGCTGCTATTATGTGATTTAAAAAGAAACTTTGTTCTCAAGAGAAACCTTGGGTTTTAAAACTATTTGCAAAATCGGATCGAAATTTAGCACCTCTGCAAGATTTTTATTACCTTTAGAGATTTTTTGGCTGAATTCTGATAAAAACCACAGGATTCAACTCAAGTTTGTAGTCTGCAACTTGACTTGGAATCGCTTGGACAAGATGGTCCATAAGTGACTAAAACCTGACTTTATAAGACCAGCTGCTTAAGCTAATTCGATCATGCTACGCTTTACTAAGCTGGCATGGGAATTAAGACAATCTTCTGTTGAACAGCCTACACTACATAATGTTGAATAGAATACTGCATAAAGCATTAATTAGTAGTGTTACGTATTACCTGAACATCTGGATTGTTCAATACTGCAGCAGTATCATCGTACAATAGAGGTGCATTTCTAACGTATGAATAGGCAATGCAAGAAACCACACCAATGATCAGAACAGAAAATGTCGTGGAAAGTGACGACCATCTAAACACAGGCATTAAACTAGTTTAGTCTCGTAATGTGCTTAAAGCGTGTAAGCATATCACATGAATTCAAAAATTCTGTAGTGTTATTGAAACCTTGCTGCTACAATATAATCACATCCAGTGGTGTAAAGTAACGAAGTAGTTTTACTTAAGTAGATTACTTAAGTATTATTGCTTGGTAACTAGTACTTACTTAAGTGATTTAAATTTCGACTACTTCTACTTTTACTTTTCAATCAATCAGAAATCAGAAACTGACGCTACTTAAGTGGCTTTAAAAATGGTAAGTAGTTAATTTTAAGCAATGTATCACGCAAATGATAAATAATCATGCTTGATAATAAAATTGGCAACATTAGTATTAGGTGTATTATTTTATTTTATATATATAAGTTTTACAATAACCGGCCGGTTAGCTCTGTTGCTAAGCGCACGCTATCAGAGCGGGAGGTTTGGAGTTCGACTCCCAGGCCGGTCAAATCGACACTGTGACGCCTGTAGCTCGCCACCGCTGCGATGTTTCTTCGGAGCTGTGCTGCCCAGGCGCTAAGCCGCGGAGATGAGCCCCGCCACTTGTTATACGCTTCGGCGTACTACCGCGAGTATAGTGAAAATTTGATTTGATGTTTTACAATTTTGTGATATTAAGTGGTATTTTGTTGTTTGTGTTTGGCGTGGACAATGAAATTGCATTTTGCAGATTATGACACACTTCACTTTTTTATTTTCGTCAAATAAATGTGCTAATTATCCTAAATATACTTAAGCATCAGCAAAATATATGTCAAGTTTGAAAGTGAGCAAATATCTTTTTGTCAAAACTCAGCTTTATGGCCTTAGTTTTGCAAACGCTACTTTTTACTTCAGCAGCTTCATATTGCTGGTACTTTTTTACTTGGTTACTTTTTACATCCCCTACTTTCTACTCTGCTTCAAGTAGTTTCCGCCATCAGTAACAATACTTTTGCTTAACTAGATTTCTGGAATACTTTTTACACCACTGGTTACATCTTCGCCAAGCAACACGCTTCAAAAAGAAGATACCTTCGGCCTGATAATATAAAGATTGAAAGTAGTTAATCTCTGCACTAACATCACATTACATACTCACGAACTTCAAAACAAAAGGTAAGCTTTTTGTAAATAAATTGACATCAAGATTTTGTTGTAGTGGACAGCAGATGAATGCTGTATCAAAACCTGCTTCTCCAATACGCCTATACGAAAAAAAATTTACTGTAGGCTACTTACTTGCTTCGTCTTTTGATATCTAGGGACTCCATTGTGGATAGAATGTTTGTTTTGCGTGTTAATCAAAACCAACCGTTCGCAAAATTTTTCAGCTTGTTTTCACGAGAAAAATACCGTGCATTGTAAACTCAAATAACGCTACAGGGCATATTTCATACCACGATATCATTTCACTTTGAATTTGAACTGCATTGAGCGCCTTAAGGCTATCTGAGTGCCACCGACAGGTTGCACGGTTCTGCTACTACGCTCATCCCAAATCTTATAATCTTACCCTAGCTTTGTATAATAAAACTGCAAGCTTGCATGTGCACTCTTCAAGTTTTCAATCTGAGATGAAAATGATATCCTAAAGCTGTGCTCATAGGAGTAGGCCTATTTAGGGTGGGGGGCATTGTGCCATGGCCCCCTTTTGTCTTTCAGTAAAAAAAGAATGGATGCTGCTAAGTGAGTGAAATATGTCAGACTCTTTGGATGGTTTTTGTAGATTATGCCCCCCTTTTTTGTTTAATTTCTCGCTACGCCATTGACTCTACTATTTTCTTTAACGAACTCTTGCGCTTACTCAGGCTCAAAGTAGAATGGATTTCTAATTAAAAGTTTGCTGCCAGTTAAAATGGCATTACAGTAGAACATCAGAAAACTTAACACAATACCAAGCTTTGCCTTGTGCTTCGCGTCAAAGCAATATTTTCCTTTTCAATAGCTCCATTTGTATTACTCGTATAATGTCATTTTATATCCTGAATCCTACATGTGCAGTTCGTACGGCTTACTGCGATTTCGCAGTTTGCGAAATTACTTTAACGTCTGCTTGTGCAGTTGCGCACGCTTAGCAATACACTTTTTTGATTAATTAAGATGCTGTACATATTATATGAATTATTTAGAAATAAACTGCATTCAAGGACATGACAGTCAGAGTTTAGTCAAGTCGCTTATTCAAATTAAATTTTAAAATCGTTTTCGACAATTTAGTCAAAATGTGTGAAAGTTTGCCACAATAAAGTTCTATTTCAAACTCGGGTTAAAGGAGTTTGAAAACTGAACAGGCGGGGAGCATGCAATTGCAATATGTGTGGAATAATATTGGCTTGATTATAGGAACTTAAATCTGCGCCCATTTTGATTTGAAAATGACTACAGCAGCCCCAAGGCAAAACGCAAGACGAAGCTTGGTGCGTTTATACTCGATTTTTCTGAAGCTGGAGAGAATAAAACTGTAGTAAACATGATGAGTATACTTGTCTGTCTGTCAATAAAGATAGCAAAAAGGTAGTGAGCGACGACGATACAGTAGTTCTTGATGGCGATAAATACAGCTAGAGTGAAGCAGAAACATGAATTGAATAGTCTTCTCCTACCGGCATCCTTTTTTTTTATAGATAAAGGTGCTTAAGATTTTTGAGTGATTTGGCTTAATCTAAAATTGAAATCGTACTGCTTGTTTAATTTTTTATCCAAGTTTTGTGGCCATGAGGGTAAATTCAGTTAAGAGCACGGTCACCATGACCGTCAGCGACATGTACTTGAGGTACTGCATCTTTGTGACTGATTCTTCGAACAGTTCGATTCGCACAGGATCGCGTTTGACACATCTTGCAAGTGGCTGCTTAGAATGAGCTTTAACAGCTCAGGTGGCCGAATGGTAAGATTGTGCGTCTCTGAAGCTGCAGACTTGAGCTTGATTCCGAGTCGGATCAAACCAGTGACTTAAAATCAGAATTCACAGCTTCCCTGTTCGACGTTTAGTCGTTCAGCATTAAAGCGACAGTGTGGAGAACAAGCCGACAAGTTTTCTTGTTGTGCCGTTGGAAAAGGCGCTCAGCGGGATTTCCCCATCGTGGTGTAGTTGGCAGGTGGTAGGCAACTCCTAAGCGAGCTCGTTATAGCGCTTTGATCGCTTTCTCGTAATATGAAAATAAATATGCCGGTAAATACAAAAATACAAAGTTGAAGAGGACTAGCACAGTTTCTCTCAAAGCACAATTGCATTTCAAGTTCAATACTTTTGAAAATAACTTCCATATGTGGCATTTCATCACGGAGTGCGGCTGATACAAGACTAGTTCGGAGTGTTATTCTATTCAGCAACTTTTGTAAATTTCAAAGAATCGAAAAAAGCAACCTTGTTTTAAAAATTGTCTTGTGTAGTGTATATGCCTTAACAGGCTGGATTACCAGATTGTTTGCATAGCCGAATGAAGGTCATGTCCGTGAAAACTTTGATTCCCCTAAAAATCGATGGAAGCTGCTTCATGATAGCCTAAGTTTCTTTGCGGTAATGTCAGCTGAGGAGTGGTAGCACTTGGAGAAACTGTAACTGCCCTGGCCAATCCAACATGCTTGCGTTGCAACTATACTTTCTGTGCAGTTCAAATTTGGTAAAGACCGTACAAGGGCGCTGAAATATAAGGTCCCCCCGCTGAAATATAAGCTGAAATAGTGGAGACAGGACATCTGAGGACGCGTTGACCTTTTTTCTTGGTCTCCGCTTGATTTTGGGGGGTAATTGGACGTCGAAAGACGTGAAGACCTTTTTTGGGGGGGCTTCATCGATATTTTCAGTGGAAATAGAAACAGCAAATTGCGGCCCTCCCCCCTTTTCAAATTTCTGGGCACGCTCTGCCGTAGAGTAGATATTCAATGCTGTTCAGCTTTTATTTCCGCTCGCTAAAACGTTAAAAACACACATGCACAAAAAGTCAACAAATATTGGCTGGGAAAACAAAACAACGCATGAGCGTTGAGGCATGGGATGGCTGTGTGACAGATAAATAGATAGATGATCAATTGATCACATTCATTTTTAGTAATTTAATGTCGAAGATGGGCAGTGGCATTGCATTGATACTGCATGACGAACGTAGGCAAGTTTTAATAGTTGCTTTAGCTGCATGTTTAGTTTATTGCAATGTCATCAACGCACCATTTCTTCATGACGATGTTCCTGCAATACTGAGCAATCCAGATGTACAGGTAGTTTGATCAGGCCTACTGAAACGCACCCCTCTTAATTTGTGTTTTTTTCATAGTCACAATTACTAGTAATTTATTAACGTTATAGCTCAGTCGGGGGTTCTCAGCCGGGCACCACTGGCCCCCGAAGAGGCTACAAGACACTAATCAGGAGGCCGCCAGCGCAAGATTTATTAACGGTAATTAACCACTAAAGACCAAGGGACGGCTGTATGCTGCTATAGATAAAATAGCGACAGAAAATTTTATTGCTGAGAATGGGGCCACTGGCGTTGAGGTCCTCAAGAAGGAGGCCATTAATCATGAAAGGTTGAGAAGCACTGGCCTGGTGAAAGTTTAATGTTTTGGTTTATTTTTATTGTATTGTGTTGATATTTTGATTGTTACCGGTATTTTATTACAGGGACGAACAAAACTTTCGGAATTATTTGTCAACGACTTCTGGGGTGATAGCATGAGAAGTAATGTCACACATAAATCTTATCGGCCAATCACAGTGCTGCTGTTCAGGTGAAAGACGATGATAAAAGTAATTACAGCGTCGCTTACAATTTTTACTACAATTACACGAAAACAAAAAGTCTGAATTACAACTATAATTGAAATTACATAAAAAGTATAATTAGTTATATTCAATTACAATTACTTGACTAATATTACATCATTGCTTGTAGTATAGCTTGCAATGAGCTAACTACGGACCTCAGGTCAGTTGAACCACCTGCTCTCTTTTTTGCGTAGAATTAACCAACATAGAGTAAACTCACAAAACGTACTGCTCCTCAAGTATTTGCCATTTCCAGGTGTCTTCACAAAGTCTGGGAAAATTGGACCACTCCTTATCACGTGACCAACATTATATTGCACGCCATTGTAGCTGTTTTGTTGTTCTTCGTTTGCAAACGAGTTGTGTTCGATGTTTCCAACAAACTCGCTCCTTTTATAGCGAGTTTACTTTTTGCTTTACATCCTATTCACTCCGAGGCGGTGAGAGGCTACGAATACAGAACTACTACAATTTGTGTAGCTGTTTGGAAATGATAAAAGTACCGGTAGGCCTATATCGAAAGTTTCATAACAGATTATGATGTTGTTAGATGTTGTGTTGTATATTTGTGTTTAGTCGCATATTTATCCTCCTACCACGAAAAAGCGATCAAAGAACTTAAATCGAGCTCGCTCACGAGTTGCCGGCCACCTGTCTGCCGCGCCAAGATGGGGAAATCCCGCTAAGTGCCTTTCCCAACGACTCAACTAGTAAACTTGCTCGCTTGTTCTTCACACTGTCTCTTAATGCTGAGCGTCCAGCAGAGAAGCTGTGATTACCAATTTAAAAGTCGTTGTTTGACCCGACTTGGAATTAAAGCCAAAAATTGCAACTTCATAGCCGGACGCTCTTAAGACTCGTCCATCTGAGCTGTTTTAATGTACAGCCTAGACAATATTCATGTGACATTTTTGAGGCGATACTGGTATCTTTAAATTGTTTTTTTTTTAACAAGGTAATCCGATTTTAACTTAACCACTTCATTACGATCGTCAGGTGTGTGGGGTCGTTGGATGTGCCGAACTACTTTCTGCGATATGTTTCATGGCAGCGATTCTAGTATTTGCTGGAAATGAAGAAAAACCAAATGAAAACACTTTTGACGAAGTTTTGGAGGAAAGAAATGCAACACAAGTGCATAAATATTCTCGCTCAAAAGGTAGAAGAATCGTTTGAAAAATCGCGAAAGCGGATTTACTTCAGGCAGCAAGCAAGGGCTTTTACAGAAAGATTTACAAGGAAGAGACAACCGTAACCGAGATTATTTTCTAATTATATTAAACAGAAAATTTAACAGTAGGCTAATGGAGGGAGATTGCGATCAAGTAAACTTGCTCTCTTTGAGTCAGCAGCCACCCGGTATATACCGTGTGTCAAATGCGATCGACTTTAGCCATGAGTCGAACCCGTCACGTAGGATGTGCAAGCTGCGCGCGGTATTGCTAGGCCATAATTTTACTGGGAAGCCATGATTATAATAAAAAGTTCAATTTTTCACATAAAATGCACTACAATATAAAGTTACTGCTAAAGTACGGCCATTTCCAGGGACAAAGATTTTCCCCTTGCCCTCCGCATACCCCCATGATAGCAACCATTTGTTGCAAATGTGAAGACGCTTCGTGTTCTTTTCCATTTCGTTTTGATGTGATTTTTGGACGACGAAGTTTCAAGAGACGTTTGGTGGCACAGATTTTGAAAATGGCTTAAATTGGAAGGTTTATTTTCCTCATCGTTTCATCTCACACTTTTCAGGGAAAATCGTCAGAAAAAAAGATTCGAGAGTCGAGTTGGATTATAAGTCTAAAGAAGTTCTTACTGGCGGAGAGAATCGGCCAATAGAAGGAGAATAGCCATTTGAACCTTCTCCTTCTATTGGCCAATTCTTTCATCCAATTAGAACTTTTTTTTTAACCAATCAGAACTCCTTCCTTTGCTTGTAAATCAGTTCAGCTCTTCTATCCGACAATTTCCTCTGAAGAGTAGCCTATCACGTGAAAAGCTCTGTCAATTGAACCTTTTACTTCACGTCGTTTCCAAAGTTTCAAGACCAAGTGCTTGCAATCGCTTAGTTATTTCACATTAATTGAAAAAAAACTCATTATTATATGCAGAAAATGTTGGTCTACGTCAAAGAAGAAAAGTCACGCCAAGCAATAAAACATATTTTGAAAAAGTCGAAAAAAACTCAAATCATGCTACATACAATTGTCGTTTGATTGTTTGTTTGCTGATAGCAACAACTGGAATGTTATGCAAAGAATCAGGTGAATAATTCAACAACGTAATCTTGGAATTATGAATTTGATTTCAATTTTATAATTTTTTAGGGTTTACAGTGTTGGGGATCCTGCTGGTTTATGATGTTCTTGTCAATAAATTAAACGATAATTCAACAAAATTGAAGATTTTTCACTCTTTTTATGGAATATTTTCTACCAAGAAAATCACTATTGTGTTATGGGTAAAGTGTTTCATATTTAACTTGCATTTTGTCATAACTATGGTTGATCAGAATTTTTAGTTCACATTTTTGCTACCAAAAAGATGAAATACCAGCAAACCAGACTGGTTTGAAACCCGGGGATGTAGTTGATGTTTTAGGGCTTAGTCTAATTTCTTTCTTCGACTTTGAAAACCTAGTGATATTGAGTGACGTCATACAGTAGTTTATTCACAGTTATTATGGAATTAGGGATGAGTTTTTACAACAGGGCTGGGCATTGGTGATTTTTCGACTTTGGATAATGCAGTGGACAAAACCTCTTTATTTTATCGAAGAAAATCCAGCGTCATACGAAAAAGAAATGTTAACAAGGTGAGAAGGAGGTCTTTTAGTGAGAACAAGTATTGAAATGCTATTAAATTGAACTAAATTTAAGTTTTGTATTCAAAATTTTCATCAGAACCAAATTCGCCAAGAAACGCTGTTAAGCACAATCAATTCACAATGAAGACAACCGATGTGTGCATTTGGAATAACATACTGTACCTACCAGTTAAGATGACCTAGTTGAGCTTAAAACGAGTGAACCTAGCTTCGTTGCTCCATGCGCTGTGCAGTCAGTCGGATAACTCCATGCACATTTGGACAGTGTACTTCCCCACAGCTCAGATGGCCGAGTGGTGAGAGCTTCCGCCTCTGGAGCTGTAGACTCGGGTTTGATTCCGAGTCAAGTCAAACCAATGACTTTAAAATTGGTATTTACTGCTACCCTGCTTGGCGCTCAGCATTAAAGCGACAGTGTGGAGAACAAGCCGGAAAGCTCACTTGCTGTGCCGTTGGGAAAGGTATTGAGCGGGATTCCCCCATCTTGGTGTGGTAAACAAATGGCCGGCAACTCCTGAGCGAGCTCGTTATAGCGCTGTAATCGCTTACTCGTGATAGGACGGTAAATGTGTAACTAAATATAACAGGGCCGGCGCCAGAGCAGTCGACTTAAGGGGGCCAAGCGTTTATCCGGGGAGGCCAAAATTTGAAATTATGCACAAAAGCTACTGCCTTCAAAAGAGTAAGCTAGTTAATTGGGCGAGCCAAGCAAGTCGATTGGGGAGGCCCTGAAATACAGTACATATGTGCAATACAAATACTAGCCCATAGGCAATGTTATCTCGCATTTAAACAAATTAAATTCCTGCGTCAGATAAGTTGGTTGATTTCTGTTACTATTTTTTGTTATCCCACACACACGTGTTTTAATTAGATTTCTCACTTACTGGCATCTCTGTTGGTTTAATTTTCGTTTGCTTATCTGGCCGGTTAATCTTTCGTATGATTATTCATACGACACAATTCCTTTGATAACTACAATATGGGATCCAAGGAACGTCGCCTCTCTGATGTTTTTACTTTTGAGCATTTCAATGGGAGTAATTGCACTTTTTGGATTTTACGCGAAGGTAAGAGGCCTTTTGATGCAATGGTATACGCTGAAAAAACATTTGAAATTCTTGTGAGGTCAACAACCATCACCTTGACCAGCATTTTTCAACAATACTGTTCGTAGCTTCCAAATGCGTTTAACAAGTTCGCAAAAATGGATGAGATAGTGGTACATAAGTGGCAATCGTCAGTGCAAAAATGTTAAAACAGCGAATTTGAGCAAATCGTTTCGATAAATTGCAGAAAATTTGGTCCAAGCAATACATTATGGGTATTTCAATGATGATATTTCCATTTCTTCCTGCTTCTAATCTGTTCTTTCCTGTGGGATTTGTAGTTGCTGAAAGAATCCTCTACCTTCCCAGTGCAGGGTTTTTAGTGCTTATAGTGCTACTCTGGTCAAAAGGTGAGCGAGTTTAGGTTGATGCTAGTAACTTGTTACTCTCAGCTTCAACCCTATTAAGAAAAAGCAGACAGAAGTCAAGTTGAAAACACACCAATAGGTTTATTTATTAAAAAAACAATTAAGGCAAATGCCCTAATTTTTTTTTCGACAGGATATGTGGACACGACAGCAGGATGACGAAGGCTTAATGTAATTTTTGCTTATTTGCAGCATTGCAGGGGCATTCATTGACAAGGCGTCTTTTGCAAGGAGGGATGATTATGGTCATTTGTTTATATTTTGTTCAAACTTTTAACAGAAATTTTGCGTGGACTTCACAAGAAAGGCTGTTCAGGTGAAAATAATGATTAAAATTACACCAGAGCCGGTGCCAGAGCAGTCGACTTAGGGGGGGCCAAAGTTTGAAAATAAGCACAAAAGCGGCTGTCTTCAAAAGAGTAAGCTTGTGAAATGGGGTAGCCAAGAATGTCGATTGGGGAGAGCAGGCCCCCTGGCCCCCCCTTGGCTCCGGTCCTGAATTACACATTATATATTTTTGCACTTACTGCTTTTCAACACCGTGAATCCGTGATCCTATACCGGTTGTAGACAAAAGAATTGGATAGCGACTGCTTGAAACACACAAAGGCCATTACATACAACAATTTGGAACATTTGTATGCTATGTGGTATTTGGTTCTGAAGACTTTCAGTAGCTTTTACTCAGCTGTTCCATTTTGATCAAGGTTTTCAACTCTTTTCAAATGGAATACGCAGTCCTTTGTTTGAAGAAGTACCGATATTACCAAGTACTTCCACATACGTTTGTCAACGTTTGATAGCGAAACGGTTACTATCATTTCAAGTTGGTATGGCCAGACCGGGAATGATATCCAGGTCTCACGGCAAAACAGCAGCCTGTAGTCTTGACCGAGACTTTAATACCCTGTCCACATGTCCAGTTTTAGTGGGTTTTAGGCTGCGGTTGTGGGTTCTAGTTTCTGCGTCACAATCAGTTTTTTGATGTTCCCAAATTGATTATGATGCAGAAACTAGAACCCACAACCGCTGCCTAAAGCCCATTAAAATTGGACACGTGGACAGGGTATAAGTCGCCTTCAAGTCAAGTCATATTTAGCAAACGTGTACAGAGTATAGGCCGTGGGACAATGCACGTACGGTTAAAAAGCAATTGCGTAAAGATGATCCGAAGACTCAGGAAGAAACTTTGATAAGGGTTTCATTGTGATTATCGTTTATCACGCTTGATTCTGCTTTGCCTCGCTGCCGATGGAAAATGTTGTTTACTAGCAAACTAATACCTTTCGGCTTTCTGTCATTCCAATTAAATCAGTGTCATTTGTGGCAAAAGTAAAAATTTAGCCAATTATTTTAAAAAATAAAGGCGTATTATGTCAGTTTGAAAATTTTTTGTCGCAACTAAAGTGGTGATACCCGGGACGGGCCTCCACCCAATTAACGACGTTACTGTTTACCAGTCTGTGTTAGCAAATTTAGCTGTCAAATCACAAGAAATGGATGCTTATTTTTTTGAACTTACCGTCATACATCAAAACTATCTGTATCAGCCATAAGTTCATAGAAGCACAAAGACTCCTGACACGCACTGTTTCAGTCTTAGAGGTCTCACAAAGAAGCAAATTAGGTCTCATTATGCAGAAAAGCTCTTAGGATTTTGGGAAAACTCTTAAAAAAGGACCTTCGATGATTTTTCGTGCATAAAGCATAAGGATGTACTATCTCATTCGAATTGAAAAAAAATATGTATATATCGGTGTATTTGTAAGTACAGGTAAACTCATCTAAAAGCCGCTCATCGTGGTGTTTGCTTCAGATCAGGAATGGATGTCTATCCACAAAATGCTAAAATCCGTTATAATTGGGGAACTCAATTGCAAACAGATGGAAGATGGTCCGAAGCTGCTGCCCAGTTCGAAATGGCGATAGAACTGTATCCTCAAGGTTATTATTCAGCCATAAATAATCTCGGCATTGCTTACGAAAAAATTGGAAAACCTTTGGTAAGATCATGAAACATGTCACGAAAATTTTGTTACTGTTTATTTGGTCATTTTGTTACAGTTGCTAACAGCAGCTGAACAAATCAGACCAGGTTTAAAATCAAATACTTTATTGCAGATAAAAACCCGCGTCTAGCACCGGTGCCAATGCTAACTGACTATCCAGTCACATTGCAAAGCAAGACCATTCCGATCAACACGTCATTACGTCATTACATAAAAAGCACAGACTCGCGAGAAAGACGAGCTTCCACCATCTTAACGTCATTATGTACCAAAAGCACAGCTTCGAGTTTCTACCATCTTAACACAATGTTACATCCTCCCCCCTCTTAAGAAAGGTTTCCTGCTCATCAATTCACATAATCGCATTAGTTGCAAATAGCCATAGGTTCCACAACAGCGACCAAGACCCCTCATAAAAAACAACAACAACAACAACCGTGACAACAAAGTGAAACACGTGAAAACAATTAAAGACACACAAATTACGCGCAATAATAAGTGGGCCGCCTCAAGGTGTGCCGTGGTCGAAGATTTACTCCTGTGCCCAATGTTTCATTTGATTGTCGAACGGGACCACGTTTAACAAAAGTAACGCCACCTTTACTTATCAAATTGTTCTCTGGTTTTAAGTTCGAGGGTTCAGATTCAGCGTTCAATTCAGTGGGCACATCAGGTTGAAATTTGCCACGGCTGCGCTTAAGACGGTTAAAGTGCACAACTTTTCTGCAAGTTTTATGCATGTTTTCAATAACATAATTAACAGGTGGCAACACTTCAACAACACGATACGGACCATTATACGGCATATGAAATTTTCTTGGTTCATTAGTGTTCAACACAGTGCTTTTTAACATTACAACATCACCAACTTCATATGTGCTAGCAGATGCGCCCTGATCATAACGTTGTTTCATGGATGCTCTTCGCTTTTCAAGCAGATCGGATATAACATGTGTCGATGGAGCGAATGATGGTTTGCCCGATATTAGATCAGCTGGCAGACGGAGATCCCTCCCAGTTAGTAGGAAATGAGGTGAAACACCAGTTTCTTCGTGGCGACTCGCATTATATGTAGCACATATAGCCGACAATGACAAGTCCCAAGTCTGTGCATCGCGTTGCACATAATTTTTCAGCATAGAAATGATTGTCCGATTATTCCTTTCAACACCCCCGTTTCCTTCAGGGTGATAGGCTGTCGTCCTGGATTTTGCACACCCCATCAACTGTATTAATTCTTTAAACAGTAGACTTTCAAAATTGCCAGCTTGGTCTGAATGAATCCGCTGAGGGACGCCATGTACTGTAAGCCAATTGTTGTACAAAGTGAGCGCCGTCTCTTGTGCCGTTTGCGTGCGCATAGGCCATGCTTGCATGTACTTAGTGTACATATCACACGCAACCAGTATGTAGCGATTACCAGAGTTAGTTGTCGGAAGGCCCCCAAGAACATCGATTTCAATTCTCTCCATTGGTTCCAGTTCGGAAGATGGCACAAGAGGTGCCTTAGGTCTTTTGGGTGGTTGCTTCCTCTGATCGCACATTGCACACTCTGTGCAAAACTGGTCAACGTCTGATCTCCAACGAGGCCAGTAAAAACGTTCTGAAATCTTCTGTGCTGTCCGTTCAATGCCTAGATGACCACCGCCATGAGCCGACTGGTGCAAAGACTCCATTACATCCGCCTGCAACGCACTCGGAACAAGCAATTGGTAGCGCTCCGTCATCAAGTGATCTTCATACTTTCGATAAAGGCAGTCGTGATGCAACGATATTTCACCAAACATTGACCAGTAATGGCGAACCTCGCTGCTCATTGTTTTCATCTCTTTAGCCTGCGGCCGGTGACCCTTGCGAATCCAATCAAGCACCACAGACAAATGCTCATCATTCTGCTGAGCAGCAGAAACATTCATCGAGGTCCACCCACAGCACTCGGACATATCAATGGCAGATATCTGCTTGCAACTGGTAGCGTGGGTCGTGCTATAATCTTCGTCTACTTCGAACGAGCATTTTTCTGCATCGCATTGTTCATTAACATTAGGCAAACGGCTTAGGGCATCAGCATTCTGGTGTTTGGCGCCAGCTCGGTGAACAAGTTTGAAATCAAACTCCGCCAGTAACTCAAACCAGCGAGCGCATTGTCCATAAGTATCCTTGGCCTGCCATAGCCATCGGAGGGATGCATGATCAGTTCTCAATAAAAACGGCTGATCGAGGTAACAACGAAATTTCTGCAAAGCATGAACTACTGCCAACAATTCTTTACGAGTTGTGGAATAATTGCGTTCCACTTTATTAAGTGCGCGACTAGCGTATGCAACAGGATGTTCAAGGCCATCATACACTTGTGACAAAACACAACCCACTGCGGTATTCGAGGCATCTGTGTCAACGATAAACGACTTAGAAAAATCAGGGTACTTTAGGACAGGCGCAGTTGTTAAAGCATTTTTCAAAAACACAAACACATCATTGCACTCTTTTGACCAGCAAAACGATTTCGGTGAATTCTTGGTTATATCATAAAGCGGTGCTGCTAGTTTAGCAAAATCTTTTACAAATTTTCGATAATAAGAAGCTAAACCCAGAAATTTTTGAACATCTTTAACGTTCACAGGTGTTGGCCAATTAACTATGCATGAAATTTTGTCAGGGTCACAAGACACTCCTGATTTCGATACAACATGTCCCAAGAAATTAACTTCAGTTTTCAGAAAATTGCATTTTGAAGGTTTTAACTTCAACCCATGTGCAGTAAGACGTGACAAAAGTGCGTCCAAATGTTGCAAATGAGCATCAAAAGTTCGTGCATACACAATTATATCATCCAAATACGCTAAAACACCATTCCATTCAATTCCATTTAAAACAATTCGCATTAAGTGCTGAAACGTGGCCGGGGCATTGGCAAGTCCAAAAGGCATTACATTAAATTCAAACAGCCCCTTATGGCAGGTGAAGGCAGTTTTCTCTTTATCCCCCTGGCTCATGGGAATCTGCCAATATCCCGCTTTTAAATCAAGTGTAGTGAAATACCCACAACCAGATAATTGGTCAAGACTCTCGTCAACCCTAGGCAAGGGATAACTATACTTTTTGGTGCAATTGTTCACAGCACGGTAATCAACACAAAAACGGAAGCAGCCATCCTTTTTCTTAACCAACACTATTGGGCTAGACCAGGGAGATTTGGATGGGCTTATAATGCCATCTGCACACATTTCATCAACAAGTTTATCAACCTCCACTTTTTGCTTATTGGACATCCGACGTGGATGCTGCCTAATTGGTACAGAATCACCGGTGTCAATCTTGTGACTCACCTGGTCTGTTTGACCTAGATCATTCGGTGACAAGGAAAATGCTGCAATGTGTTTTTTAATAACTGCCATCAAGGCATCCCGTTGGACCTCGGACACGTTCAACTCATTTAGTCCTAGTTCATCACACAAAAAAAAAAACTTATCGTCTTCATCACCGTTCACCACTTGCGGGGTTTCCGTCAATTCTGAAACTGTACACAAGGTAAAGTCACAATCGTTACAATGATTTTCACAAATATTGCTAATTTTAGCCACGTTTGTTCCAGCGGGTAAAAATTTACCTATAGAAGTAAAATTTGCCAGTTTTACCTGAGCGGTGGTATGATCACGAATTTTAGTAACAGCACTTGCGGATAAAATTTCGTATTTATCAAAGAACGCTTGATTTCTTTCGACAATAACTACATCGTTATCTGAAAAATTATCCTTTACTCTGCAGGACACAACAATTTCAGTGAAAGGCGGCACGAAAAGTGATTCAATTAAACTTGCGCATGCAAACCGAATTGAGTTGCTGCTATCCGGGCGCCGTAGCAACTGCACAGAAGCGTTTCCGGCGGCTAATGTCTTATGCTTATAATCAACAATGCACTGATGGTCTTGTAAAAAGTCTAGTCCTAAAATGCAATCCTCAGTCAAGTTTTTACACACATACACAATCATCTGGGTTCGGATACTGCCAATCGCAATATTTATTCTAGCCATTCCCGTTATCGAAAGAGGTTCTCCAGCTCCAACAAATCTCACATTCATCGGGCGCTTCATCAACTCGCTATGAGCACGAGATTGAAAAAAAGACTCCGACACAACAGTAACCGCTGCGCCTGTATCAATCAGTGCATAAGTTGTAGCACTATTAACAATAACTTTTGCGTATTTGAACAGTTCCCCCGCAACTGTCGAAACTTTATAGGTAACTGAAGGACTTACTGGTTGAGAAGCGGTTGGTGCTCCACCGTCTTGCTGAGGTTTATCGCCCTCCCTTTCGTACACCCGATGTCTGGACTCTGGACAATATCTTCGAATATGTCCTTTTCTTCCACAACCATAGCAAGTGACATTTTCTAAGCCATGAAATCTCCCGTTGCGATTCGGTGAATTATTTGCGTAAGATCGAAAATTGCAACGCTCTCGTAATTCTTGTACTTCCTTTCGGAGCTCTGCCACAACATTCTTCAATTCTGCAGTCTCGGTTGTTCTAACTGTATCAATCACTGACACAACATTGCTTTCAGAGCTGCCGTCGAAAGTAAGCAAACGCTTAGCCGTCTCCAGAAAACTTGGGGAGTCTGTCTTCCCAACGTTTGAAGTTACCAGTCGATCAACATGATGTTTGTCTCTCAAGCCAGCCAACAAAACGTTGTACAAGACATCATTCTTGATTCTGGAATCTGCTTTTTCTGGATACGCCAATTCTCCAAGCTGATGCAAGGCAGTGACGAAGCTTCGATTCGACTCTCCAATTTCTTGACATCTGGTAATCAATTTCTGTCGCGCATTCCTAGATTGTTTTTCCCCAACTACTTCATTAGCCTTTTCCAAAAGGTCGTCAAAGTTCAACTCGTATAATTGCCGATCGGGTTCCTGCATTTCAAACTTCATCTCGCTCGGTAAACTTGACAGAAACACATGCTTTCTGGTTGCATCTTTCGCGTCTATGCTTTCACAGAAACTCTCGAAACTGGCCAAAAAAGAGGTAAAACTTTCTCCCAGTCGGTATTGAGGTGGTTGGCAAAAATAATTCATGATCCTGGCGTGCTCGCCAATGTTACAGTTGCTAACAGCAGCTGAACAAATCAGACCAGGTTTAAAATCAAATACTTTATTGCAGCTAAAAACCCGCGTCTAGCACCGGTGCCAATGCTAACTGACTATCCAGTCACATTGCAAAGCAAGACCATTCCGATCAACACGTCATTACGTCATTACATAAAAAGCACAGACTCGCGAGAAAGACGAGCTTCCACCATCTTAACGTCATTATGTACCAAAAGCACAGCTTCGAGTTTCTACCATCTTAACACAATGTTACAATTTCACTTTGCAAAGTTGAGTTAAAATTACTCATTCGTAGCTAGGACAAACAGCTTTCCTCTAATAGCTTCACAAAAGAATGACGTAGCATTTCTTGAAGCCTACACCGGCCGGTTAGCTCAGTTGTCGGTGCGAGAGGTCTGGGGTTTGAATCCGGGCCAGTCAAATTGGCACAGTTTCATCAACGGCTCGCCATCGTTGCGACGTTTCTTCGGAGCCGTGTGGCGCAGGCGCTAAGCCGCAGAAATGTCCACTTTTATGAGTTTCGGCGTAATACCGCAAATCTGACGAAGATTGATTTTTTTTATTCTTGAAGCTTAACGCAGAAACAATTTTTTTCAAAGCTATTCTTAAGTTTTGTATCGCCGATTAATCATTCATTTATTGTAAAATTTCATTTTATTTACCTATCACAGGAAGTTTTGGAGAGAATATTTATAAAAGCGATAAAACTTAAACCAAATGCTGGAACAGCTTACTACAATCTGGGTGGAATATACACGTAAGTTCCCTTAAGAGTTATAGGCTGAGGCCTGAGACTTGTATGTTTTAAAGCTGAAGAATGCCGTCATTACCGACATATGGCTGAGCTGATGTGAAAGCTCTTGAAGATTGGAACACCGAGTTTTATACTCGGTTTCGTCAATTCAAAGCCTTTGAAAATGGAATGGTGTGATGCCAGTAGCTCACCTATGTTCGTGGTTGCTAGTTCTAACAGTCCAGGACTAGGTCGCGGTTTCCAATCTCTCTCATTGGCGGACCCTTTTAAAACATTATCAAGCTTACGGACCCTTAAATTTTTAAGAAGGACTCTACAAGTCTATGAAGGATAAAACTCATATCATCTGGAAATACGTTTAAAATGCTGTATTTTAACTGTTATGTCTTCTTTTTGCAGAGTTAAAAATTCAAATTAAATTTTTACAGGAAGCAAAATCGACCTAACGATATGCTGAGGGTAATGGCAGATGCTGCTAATAAAGTAAATGAGCAGTTTTCAAAGTTGATTCCCATCACAAGAGAAGCTGCGAAACATTATAAAAGTGCAGAGCTACAACATATTCATTTCAAATTACTCAAAAATTTTTGCTTTCGAGATATTGGAGCAAGAATCAAAGATGAATGCTGCAGTAATGTGATACCGACTCTGTACGATTATGCGAAGGTATTGGCTGAGAAAAGTGAGTTTTTACGTCACATTAAACTGTCTTGTGCTGGTAATATTAAAAGTGCTTAGCTAGGGCTGTTATACCTGTAGCTTAAAACTATACTTCTTGAATTTAAAAGTCATAGTGAAACAAAAAATAGCAAAAATTGGAACACAATAGTTTAATGGTTTAGCAAATCAAGATATAGTAAAATCATTGCTCATCGCTTAGATCAGGACTTCCTAAACTGGGGGTCGCGACCCCGCGAGGGGTCGCGTGACAAACTTCAGAGGTCGCAGGGAGTATACGCCTGTACAAATTTTACGCAAAGTATTGCGTGTTCAGTATTATGCAATTGCATAGTATACTGTGGTGATTTTTGTACTTTTAAAACTGGTGCAATTGCGCAAACATCATTCTTAATTCTGGCCTATCTCTAGGCTAAGTACGAAATGGTGAGGCAGCGGATGAATGCTGCAGTTCTATGTATAACTATAAACTGTTTTGTTTCGTCACTTCGATATCACGTGACACAGCTGTATGCATCTTTTTGTTTCGTCGCTTCGGTTGGCGACGCCATGTAGAACTCTGCTGGCAAGAGGCTATAGCACCGGTAACTAAAAATGGATAGCTGGTTAATCAATGGTTAGCATTGCAGCCGAATATTCATCATCATCGGACTCGGCAGTAACCGCATTCCGGCCATTTGTCTGGACGTGTTTGCGAGTCTGCATGTTTAACGTTGACGGCAAAACATCGTTCCTGCAATACGCAACATTGAAATCGCCTGCAGACCGGCATTAACAAATATTGAGCCGTGGCTGGATTTGGCTTGTAGTGGAAAGCAATCGCACCCATCACATTACATAAATGCATAGATGGGCAAGTTAATGCAAAACGTTAGCTTCGTTAACCACTACTGTACTTCGTTAACACAGTTATGTACTTCCGTTAACGTTAATTCGTTAAATTCAGCTCCAATTAACGGAAGTTAATTAAATTCGTTAAATCGTTAATTTTGACTTAAAACGGCATTTCTTTCTACGAAAATAATTTTTTTTAAATCAATGTTTGCGTAAGCATCTAAACAATTTTCCTGCTCACAAACAATATGTTTTGTTGTTTTTATCTCGCTTTTTGACCTCATTGGTCGTATTTTACTAGTTAATCGATGTCAAATTTAACCAACAATAAGAGAAATAAGCGTTTACAAAAATTTAACGGAAGTTATCAAACATTAACGGAAGTTAATTTAGTCCGTTAATTTCAAAAGGAGATTTAACAAATTAACTAGTTAATGAAAAAGTTACCTTCGTTATTAACGATTAACGAAATTGTGCCCACCTCTGCATAAATGTATTTGTTTTTTTTTGTTTCTAACAAGCTACTTAAGTGTAATCTAGTAGGCATTGCATGCATCAACAGCTTGGATGGCCGAGTGGTAAGAGCGTCTGCCTCGGGAGTAGGGTGTCCCAAAAAAACCTTACTTTCGAAAAACGAGCTGTAACTTTGAGAAGTTCCTCCTTGGGGTGAAAAACTACCAAATCCAAAATTTTTTTGAAATCCGACCTCGTTTCACGCTTGATCCATGAGGATTTTTGTTCCGGATGAGTGATTTTCCTCAAAGTAGCCATGTGTTGGTAACTACTTGACCTAGAAAGCTGGTTTTTGGCTTAAATGATGCATAATATATGGTTTCCTATCTGTTTCCTATACATTTGTGTGGTCTAAAACGTGTGTAAATGGACATATATGAAAAAAACTGTTTTTTGATGGCATTTCCTTCTGAAGTACTCCAAATTGAAAAATTCGTTTTATCACATTTTCCTGTTTTTAGTTAATAATTTATTTTATGTAATAAATGTAATTATGAGTAAGCGAACTCGTTGTGCAATAACACTGTGGCCATATGAAATAAGCTGCGTGTTTACCGACAATGAATTTCACTCAACAAAACCTCCAACAAATGAAGAAGCTTTTGCAAAATTTAAAGGAGTCCATGATTCTTTACAAATTATTTCCAAAAGGCAGTCAACAGTAAGAGAAGCAGCTTTAAAAACGGTGACGGAAATTATGAAATGGTGGACACAAGCTGGGTATAGCTGCCAATCAACAAACGCTTTAACTAAGAAAATTTTGAGGCTGAATGATCAATGGAAAGAGTTAAACAAACAAAAAAAAAAAAGATCTGACTCTGGAAAAAGAAACCCTACTGCAAATTTTTTAAACCGAGTAGAAGAGTTTAAGAAAATGGGAAAACAAACATTTTGGGAGGTGACAAAGACTTATGAAGAATACTTAAGTGAAATTAGCAATGCGAGCAGATTGAAAGATGCTTCAGTCATTGAAAAGATGAAACAAGATTTGGAATTTTTAGAAAATATGAGGAAACCTGAAAGATCTGGAGGTACTGCTGGCTTTGACCGAGCATATTTTAAAAAGATGCAAAAGAAAACTTCAAAAAGTACCAGTATTCAAGAAGCAAAGGTACCTGCAACACTATCATCTGAGGAAGGCTCTAGCACTGATGATGAAAAAAGAGATGTCGAGATGTATCAACCACCCTTGAAAAGAAAGAAGCAAACCAAACCAATAAACAAGCAAACAATGACAAAGTCGAACCTTATATCAGACATGTCTGGTATTAGCGTAAGGAACCAATTTCAGTATACAGCTCAACTGCTCTCATCCGCTGGAATGGACATTAATGAAATTTCTCTTTTTAAAAGCACTCTGCACAGGCAGAGAAAAGATGCAAGAATCAGCAAAGAGAGTGAAATATTTATCAAAAATCAAGAGCTGCTTCGAAATGGTGAATGGAATTTGCATTGGGATGGAAAAACATTGAATCCATTAACTCATGCAAGTGAGAAAACGCACATTATAGCTGTTTTAATGACAAGCGTTAACACAGACAACGAAGTTTTACTGGATATTGCTGAAATGCCTACTGATGGCAAAAAGAGTTCTACAGAAGAATGCAATTTAATTTTGAGTTCCTTGAAAAACCATGGTGTTGACTTCGATCGAGTTATTGGAGTCGTGTTTGATACTACTCCACCAACAGTGGGCTTCATAATGGTGTTGTAGTTCAATTGCAAAAGGCTTTCGGTCATAAAGTAATGCAGTTAGCTTGTCGTCACCACATATTGGAGCTTCTGTGTGGTGCTTCATGTAAAGTAATTTTTGAATCTACCGAATCACCAGAAGAACCTATTTTCAAAAAGTTTGCATTCGTCTGGAAACAGCTTGACACTTCTCAGTATCAAGTGTTTTCTACTACATGCAGAAAACTCATCACTTTGAAAAATTCAGCTTTGGAGTTCCTTCAAAAATGGCTCGAAAACACGAAAACCTCACGCGATGATTATGTGGAGGTAGTCCAGTTGGATTATATTTTTCTTGGCGGAACACAATTATATGACTTTTCTATTCGGGCACCTGGTGCTTTCCATCATGCTCGCTGGATGGGACGTATCATTTATTGCATAAAAATTGCTCTTTTTCGAAATCAAGTGCTGGATTTGGAGTTGATTAGTGAAGAAAAATTGAATCATATTTGCTCTTAAGCAAGTTTTCTTTCATTGTATTATGTACGGTATTGGTGTACAGCTCCGTTTTTAGCAGATGCTCCTGTTAATGATTTGGAACTGTGGAAGAAATTCAAGTCTTTGAAAAAAACATCTCCAAAGCAACAAGGTTCATTGCCATCTAAATTTATTGAATTTGTAGATGCTGCTCAAACAAAATTGGATAAACACCTTTGGTACTTGACCGAGAGAAATGTGGTGTTTTCGTTTTTCAGCAACAAAGTTAGTCCGAAAGAAAAAAACGAAATGTGGAAAAAATTGCAAAAACTGAAAAATGGCACAGATGAAGCTACTATTGGCGAAGGCTTAGTACAAACGCCTGAAATTGATGAAAACACCCACTTGAAAAATCTGATTGGCCGTGACTCTTTGGCATTTCTTGAATTACTGCCGCTTGCAAAATTTTTTCTGCGTGAACCACCTAAAGGTCCTAAAGCTTGGGTTGGTACAGAAAATTACAAAATTGTTCAAGCATGTGTAGAAAAAATGCAATGCACCAATGATGTTGCAGAAAGAGCGCTAGGAATGGCTACAAGCGTACATAACTCAGCATCAGTTCCTAAAGACTTAGGTTCGAAAAGAGGCGTGATGCAAATAATCCAAGACTACAGGCAACAAACCAGACAACACAATCAGAGTTCCATACAAAATTCAAGTACTACCACCAAGAAATTTATCCACAGTTTTCATTGGCAATTATCCTGAAATCGTTTACCTTTGATTGTTTGATGTGCTTTGCAGTATTGTTTCTACCGCCATTAGCTGCTACGGCAAGCAATAAGCTTTTTGTTTATCATTGAACTACAAACTGAGTGTGTACATTGATTTGTCATAGCGAGTTTTTATGATTCATATTGGTTATTTTGCTAATTGAAAAAAATATTGCATCAATCTTTCATTTCTCATTAAGTATTGCTAATTTTCGTCTATTTCTCAAAGCATAGGCTATATAGCGGGTAAAGTATGGAAATTTTTTAGTTATCAGTATTACTAAACTTTACTGATATCACAAAACTTAAGTTCAATAGCGTCGTCAAATGCCAATGTAAATTGTAAAAATGGCGAATTGAAGACACTTCATTATTGAAATTGAAATTCCAGTGGTCATTAGGTAATTTTGTTTACAAGGTAATGTTCACAGTGCATCAGTATCATTTTAGCTCGTGCATAATATTTCAGTAGTGTAGTTAAATGGTTGTTAACAGAACTAAACTTACAAAATATAAACAAATTCTTGGAGCAAAAAATAAAAACTTCATGATTTGAGGGCATGGAGTGCTGAAAAAAGCTTTCTAACCAGTTTTTTTCCATATATGCCTATTTATACACATTTTAGACAATATGAATGTATTGGAGACAGGTAGGAAACCATATATTATGCATCATTTAAGCCAAAAACCAGCTTTCTAGGTCAAGTAGTTACCAACACATGGCTATTTTGAGGAAAATCACTCATCCGGAACAAAAATCCTCATGGATCAAGCGTGAAACGAGGTCGGATTTCAAAAAAATTTTGGATTTGGTAGTTTTTCACCCCAAGGAGGAACTTCTCAAAGTTACAGCTCGTTTTTCGAAAGTAAGGTTTTTTTGGGACACCCTACTTTGGAGCTGTAGATTTTGGTTTGATTTCGAGTCGGGTGAAACCAATGGCTTTAAAATTGATATTCACAGCTTCCCTGCTTGACGCTCAGCATTAAAATGAAAATGTGGAGAGCAAGCCGGCAAGTTCACTTGTAGTGCCGTTGGGAAAAGCTCTTAACGGAATTCCCCCATCTTGGTGCGGCAGACAGATTGCTGGCAACTCGTAAGCGAGCTCGTATAGCGCATTGATCGCTTTCTCGTGATAAGAGGATAAATGTGCTACAAAAATAAAATAAATAAATAATTGAGTAACGGTAACTTTTTTTTGTTTTCGCTTTTCAATAATTATCACAAATGCATATTTCGCACTGATTGTGATTTTTACCGTGATGGGTCACGAATAATTTTGGAAGATTAAAAGGGGTAGCGAGCAAAAAAGTTTGGGAAGTCCTGGCTTAGATTCTGTATGAGTTTTGCAATTGATTAAGTACAGCTCAGATGGCCGAGGGGTTGGAGCGTCTGCTTCTGGAGCTGTGGATTCGGGTTTGATTCCGAATCGGGTAAAACCAATGACTTTAAAATTGGTATTTGCAGCTTTCCTGCTTGAGGATCGGCATTTAACGGGACAGTGCGGAGATCAAGCCGGTAATTAAGTTTACTTGTTGTGCCGTCGGGTAAGGCACTTAGCGGGATTCCCCCATCTTGGTGTGGTGCACGGATGGCTAGCAACTCCTAAGGAAGCTCTTTGTAGCGCATTGATCACTTTCTCGTGATATGAAGATAAATACGCAACCCTTCCCCCCCCAAAAGTAGTGGAGTTTCACAACCAAGCATGACATTTTAGAAAATGGTTTTCGGCTGACATGCCTCGGCCAATGGGTTCTTAGTCATTCCAACGCAATTTTTTAAACATTTGAGTGTTAAGTTCAGCATTTATCTTTCTGCTGTTTTCTAGACTATTCGTTTTGATATACAGATGTCAAAACAGTTAATCGCTATATGAAAGCTTCTGACTTCAAACTTCTCCCGTTAAGTAAAAATAACTCGGTTGATTATTGAGAATTGTCTACTGCAGGACACTGCATATTTCTGTTTTATGAGAGGAATTTACTTTCATGGTTATGCGGCATACAGTAATAAATGGATATTAATCAAGTCATTTCATGATGCTGTCTGGGCCGAAACTACGCAACGAGAGACCCTACGCTAATTGATCAACGAGGCTCTGGTGATCAATGATCGTTGATCAGACTCATCTCTACGTATATAAAGGTCTTGACGGTCGATTCCCTAAAAAAGAAAAAATCTTGATGGTTGATCTTCAAAAAAAGGTCGTCGTTGTTCGTGACGAGGCCTTTTATTTCTCCGGCAGCATCCCCCCCCCAATATTTTCATGCCCCACATCAGCGAACGTGATGACCTTTTTTTGGTCTTTACTTAATTTTGGGCAAAAAATTGGACATCTACGCGGGTGTGTCAAATCATCCCCCCCAATCTCGAAAAATAGCAAAAAATCGTCAATTTTACTGAATCATCCCCCCCAATGCTCAACATAGACTTGCACCCCTGTCTCCGAGGCCCAAAGATTTAGCCTGCCTAGTACCTAGCCTATTGGTAAAACTGACCATGGTGTCATCCACTCGATTAAGATTTTTTTGTTTTGGCTTTGGTATTTCAAGGAGAGACAACAAGATTTCAAATTGTTCAGCAACAAATTGGACATCTACGAATAAAAGATGAAACAACAATCCAAATTTTGCTACAAAGTTTGCCGCTTGTCAGGAGTATAGAAGAGTTGTCTTCAATCATGGCGAAGTAAAGCTTGTAATTTTTACGATAACAGAAAGACCCTCATGCTTATTTTGGGTTGTGTATGATTCTTAATTGCTGTGTTCTTGAAAAATGGGCAGTAAGTTGCATTTCAAGTAATCGACGTCTACTAGGAGAGTCAAAAACAGCATTTTCGTCCCCCCCTGTTTTTAACTAACATTTGGTAATAGTTTTTTCTTTACCACATAAACTAATGGAATCTTATATCTTGGAAACGCTCCAGCTGACGTCACGCTTTACAGTAAACCTTGTTAATAGCAAATTCTTAGGAAGTAACTTCTTGAGGTCAATATTCACTTTGATTTTTCTTAAATTTATTTTCATTATTGCAAAAGCGCTGCCACTATACTGTTTAGTAGACATACACGCTAGAGAAAATCATATTACTTTTAGAAAGTTTACTAATCTGTAGTTTGTGTTCAGTGTAAATGTGTCACTTTTACACCAGTTAAAAAATAGGCTTTTGCAACTGGACTCAGTGTACAAAAAACAGTATTACTACTATTATTATAACAAATTTTTTTGCAATATTGCAGAAATGGACAGACACAGCAAAATCGGCTGAAATAAGTACTGGATGCTACAAAATTGCGTAACAGCAAGAAAGAAATACTGTAATGGCGGTGGTGCATAGTGTACTGACGTCATATTATAACAGTATGACTCACATTGTTTTCAATATTATATTTTGCAAGCGATGAACCTGATTTTATGTGTGCATAAAAATTATATTAGTTTTGTTGTAAATTTACATTTTAGTATTTAACATGAAACTGTTAGTCAAAGATATGATGTTTTTGTGCAAGTCGGAAGATTTAAATATACTGTCTATTTAGAGCAGAGGTGACGAACATGCGGCCCGCGAACATTTTTGCGAGACCAGTACTTTTAAGCATTTTTTTCCCCGTCTAATCTTTGCGATGCGATACCAAAAGCTGAGCCCCTGATTTAATCAAGCGCGTATCACACAGTAATTATATAAACGCTCAATACAAGACATCTGTTTCAGGATTAAGCAGTTCATCCATTGTTATGAAATAATAATAACATAACTCGAGTCCGTTGCAGCTTCAGCATTGTGCACCAGTTTACGAGTAACTATTCGAGTGAGAGCTTAGCTTGCCTTACAGTTGTAGGAATTATGTGAGTTTGCGGAAATGAATCGGTGAGGTAGCAGTACCATTTATCATATGCAAATTTTACTGCTTTTTTCAGGTATTTGTTATTCTTTTTTTTAAGCAATATTTAATTAGCCGCTTGTCTTCAGCGAAAAAACGAAATATTGTGGATGAAAAAAGAGTATTTCAAAAAGATTGGACCGATATCCGATATGTTTATGACCAGGAGCGTATTCAGAGGGGGGCCATTGTGCCATCCTTCCCCCTTTTTGACTCTGCCTTTTAGTAAAAAAAGAACAAAACTAATGGTGCCAAGTGACTGAAACATGCCAGACTCTTTTGATGGTTTCTGTAGCTTATGGCCAGTGGCTAATCCAAGGGTTAGAATGAGAGGTATGCATCCTTCCACCAGCCATTTTCAAAATAGTTTTTGATGTATACAATGTTTCCATAACTTCGAACCTCTTCGAGAGCGATAAGCCTTACGCCTTAAGCACGCATAATCGAAAATGTGCGCGCCAAATGCATCATATTTGGCAAAGCATTCAGAATCAGGGTCAAAAAATTTAAACAAAATTTGCCTGAGGATTATTCAAAAAGCACTACAAATAGCCATTACAGCATGTAAATTTTCAAAAATTTTCCGAGAGAGCATGCCCCCGGACCCTCCAAGAGCTTTTCTTGTTTCTCAATCATTTTCAAATTTGTTCTGCCGAAAAAAAACGCTTTAAAGAAATATGGAAATTATGGCTTCCCCCTTTTAAAATTTCTCGCTACGCCACTGTTTATGACTAAAAAGTTATGCGGCCCGCTTGCTTATTGGTAAGTAACAAAGTGGCCCGCGACAGCAAATAGGTTCGTCACCCCTGATTTAGAGCATCAGTAAAAGCAGCGCAAATAAAATGTCACTAAAACGTTGGCAGTCTTTAATGTTACCGATTTCATTGATGATAATTTTGTGAGATACAGCTACAAATTAGCAGCTTTAGTTCAGACGTGTTGATAAGCTTACGAGTACCACACATTTCCCAGTACGATGCAGAGCCTAAGATTGTCAACAGCGTCAAAACAATCCCAACATCATCTGTATTTAACCTTTGGAATGTGATCACTTGTACCAATGTGATTGACCAACTGGAAAAAACAACTTTTGGTTCTTTTTTAGGAGGATTCATCTGCATAGGCATACGTGTTTAATCCAAGCGTTTTTGCATACGTTAAGCGTCACTTTTTAGTGTAATCAAAAAACAATAAGGCAAGATTTGCAATGCGCCGTTTTCAAGCAATTCAAAGGTCTTGCCAGTCGTTGTGGCGACGTAATTCACACTACAATGAGAAAAGTTCTCTGGATTATTTAGTTTGATCAGTTATTTGAATGCATGATATATAACACAGAATATTGGACGGGTTCAAGATTTGGAGACCGCCCAATCCCCCATTAAGTAAAAATCCTAACTCGTAAAAAGCAAGCTCAAACCAGATACGTACTCGAAGATCAAACTCAAGAAATTTTTTTTCAAAATTGGCTCAAATTAATCCAAACGTACAAGCATGAGCCCGCCAATTCGCAGTCCCCTGTGCAATATCGTTTGCAGTTTTGTTAAAGAGAAAGGTTTTGCTGTGAACGCCTTCATTACTGGATCAGAGCTAACAAAAGAAACGAGTTTAATCTAAAATAAAAACCAAATCAAACTGTAAATTCATCATCACAGATGCTTAAATCTCTTTTCAGCATCCTAGGAATGAATGGTTTAGATCTGTTCCGCTTTTAAGGCTAAAGTTTTAACTTGGTCTTGGCAATGGCCTCTCTAGGAATTAGGATTGATGTCACCTGAAAACGGATGGCATTGGCTAATTCAAGGAGAGCCAAAGAAGCCTTGATCCCCCCCTTAAATTTGCGATTACGCATATCAGTACATTAGTGGTTAAGTACTTCGATGCTTCTACAGTAAATCCACAAAATTTGAAGATAAACATTTTTCGATAGCAAAACCTCCTAAAAAAATTCTGGACCTGCCTCTCGAATGAAGAAATGGAGCACATCTTAAGTCAGTAATTAGTAGGCTGCATCTTAAGTCAGTAATTAAAGCAATTTAGAGAGTTTTCAAACATTTTTGAGAATATTAATGCTTAGGTAATTGTTATTGCGAATATTAATGATTAAGCAACAGTATTGGCTGATTAAATTCAAGCATTCTGAAGGCTGAGTGTACCTTTTGCCTAAGTAAGGCTGATGAGGGCCAAAAGCCCGGAACAGCGCTGTCCCGCTCTGTGATTGAGCATTCGTTGCAATTTGGAGATCATTTTAGTTGAGTGAAACGAAATGGTCACTACTCGACCACAAAATGATGCCAGCGGATGTTTAATTTCCAAAAATTCAAACTTGGTTTTGAACTACAAAATTGTTGAATGTGCTTCAAGTTTTGCAAAGAAATGCGTGAAATTTAGCGTTGCTATTAGTAACCATCAGCGAATACTTAACTGCCTGGAGGCAAATCAGTTACGCGGCAATGTTGCGTCGATATGCTGATTCACAGCCAAAATATTGTAATCGAGATGAAACATTTTGCAAATAATCTAAAAACCTGATATAAAAATTTTCTAGGTAGATGTTTTAATTTTAAATCGGTGAGTTAACAAAACCAGAGCATTACTGCTTTTTCTCACAAGCAGTTTTTTAATGAAGGCGCAGCGGTTAAGCGTGGGCAATCAAAATCAAAGCGGCTTGGCTACTTGATTTGCCTCCCCCCCCCCCAATTCAGAATTTCAAAAGATTCATGATCAGTGAAGATGTGATGGTTAGACCTATCGTAAGAGTCAGAAGCAGATGTTGATTAGAAAAGAAAGTTAGAAAACGTTGTAAATGATTATTGGAGTCATTCCTCAAGAGTACAAAGTTTGCATTTTATTTTGATTTAGGCCCAAAGAGTGTTTTAGTTTTGCAGGAAAGAAAACGTGCGATACCGCTTGTCAGGCGTATAGTAGTAAACGACATCGCTATCGGTGAGGTAGGTCGCGGGCTCAATTCCTCGGCCAATCAAATCAAACACAGTGTCTCTAACGGCTTGCCATCAAGGGGTTACTACGGTACGGTACGAAATTATTTTCCGTACTATTTTCCTCTAAAAATATACCGTACCGTAATTCCTCGCAAAAATACCGTACGCAACAGTACGGTACGGAATTTTTTCCGTATCGTAATACCGTACCTTTCCGTACCATATTTTTTCAACCAGTTTACGTCAAGAAAAATTCAGCAGGAAACTTTTTCCATTGCATTTTTTTATATTTAGTTGCATATTTATTCTCCTATCACGAGAAAGAGATCAATGTGCTATACGAGCTCCCTTAGGAGTTGCCAGCCATCTGTCTACCACACCAAGATTGGGGAATCCCGCTAAGTGCCTTTCCAAACGGTACAATCAGTAAACTAATCGGCTTACTTAGAATTTTTTCGTTCTTCCGGTAACTTTACAACTAAATCTAGTCAGGCTATTTATTTGTTGACGTTTCGTTGGTACTGACGACCAACATCATCAGAACGATAAAGCACTGACCTATTCCAACCTGTGCAGCATTCTTTCTGCTTTACAAAATTTAATGAATTTTTACATATTTGTTTAACCTTAATTGATTCGGGCATGCAATTTATATTTCGTTATTTTAATGATATAAGATCCTAATTTGGTTTTTGGCCAAATTAAAGATTTTGAAGTGAACCCGAACCTGAACCGCGAACCGGCAAAAACCGCTTGTTTTCGGTGAACCCGAACCGAACCTGAACCTTTAAAGTTTGGTTTTAGTGAACCTGAACCGAACCTGAACCTTAAAAATTTGGTTTCGATGAACCCGAACCTTTAAATTTTGGTGCAACTGAACCCGAACCGAACCTGAACCCAATTTTTAAAAAGTCTTGAACCTGAACCGGAACTGAACCGTTAAAAATAAAATTTCTTGAACCGGAACCGGAGCGATATTTTAAACGGTTCGACTCCCTGATTCAAACATGAGAACAATGAATCAAAGAACAATAGTTGCAGCAAAGGCCCGGGCTACAGGCCCGCAAAAATATAAGGGGTCACCCTTCCACTAAAAAGCTTTGTTCTCTCAAAAAAGGTAGGCTTCGTATGCTATTAACTAATACCTATTGGTAGATTCGTATTTTGTTTTATTGCTTCTTTTTACAATAAATAATAATTGTTCTTTCCATAGATCGGCACAATTTCGATAATTAGAACTTAACGGCACATCATGAACTGGCTTCACTATACGCAGGATTATGATTGAACAATCGAACTATAATTTTGGCATAACAATTTAGCTTGTTCACAATATTGTTACTTAAAATATTGTGGGGGGTGACTGGTGGTGAGTGTGAGCGGCGAGCGCAACTGACAGGATAAAGTCATGGGCAAGAAGGAAAAGTGCGGTACTTGGAAGCAAAAGTGCAAAGCGTGCGTTACTGGAGTACGGAAAGAGTACGGTACGGAAAATATAATACCGTATTACCGTACCGTACTTTTTCTAAAAATTCCGTGCGTAATTCCGTATCGTACTTTTTGCCAAAATCTAACCGTACCGTAATTCCGTACCGTAGTAACCCCTTGCTTGCCATTGCTGTGATGTTTCGTGATAACTGTGCTGTCCTGGCCTGCCACGCCTTGCCACTCGGTACACGCTGAATTGGCGTATTATCGTGAGTATAATGAAGATAGATGATGACGAAAGTGCAATTGTTTGCGTACATCACAGGTTTTGTAATCAAAGTATGGTGTATCTGGCTAAAAGAAATGTTTCTGTTTACCATGCAGTTGTTATAGCGATGGCTTCATGCCTTGTATATTCCAATATTTCCACAGCACCTTTCTTACATGATGATGTTCGGGCAATAGTAGAAAATCCTGACGTCCAGGTAAAAATGCGTGGTTTAATTTTAAGCGTCGAAGATATATATATAGTTGTTGGTGATGTTGTCACAAATTTTAGCATGAAAGCGTTTTACGAGAAACACAATAAACATTCAATGATTATTTTCAAAGATTTGAGTTGAAATGTAATGACAGCATGGGAGGAGAACTAGCATTTTAAGTCAGCAGCATCTGAATCATACGTTCGGTTTAGGACACGAATCAAGCCCATAAATAATGGAAATTCACGCGCCGCCGCATATACTAACATATTGCTGATTCAGGAAACATCTCTATCTCAGGAATGCTAATTTTGAAACAAGTTATTAGTTTTATTAATAAAAAAACCTCATGGCTTTCATTCTTGTGTCTTTAGGAAATGAAAGGCTTTTATCAAATTTGGTTCAACGACTTTTGGGGAACTCCAATGCTCAGTAAAAGAGCTCACAAATCCTACCGTCCTTTAACTATTTTGATGTTCAGGTAAATAGGCGTCATAATTGCTGTAACTGAGATAATAAAAACCAACGTTACAAAAATTTTTACAGTCAGTGTTTATTTCTTGTTTACATGAAGTTATAGACATCTTGTACACTCCACATGTAGTAGCCTAGGCTTTATAATGTGTTTTTGCAAGGTCGTGGTTTCAATTTGTAGCTACACTATACATCAAAAGGTAGGCTATTTTATTTTTTCAAAATTTCAGTAAAAAATTATGCAGTGAGATGATTGTTACGATGCGAGCATACCGGTGCTGCATTAGCATAGGCCTAAGCATCACCATTTCTTATGATGTAACCATAGCCATGACATTCAGCCCTGAAAAATAAAGCAGTAAGTTTCAAATTGTTGCTTGTTAGGTTTATGCACAAAATATGGGGCAATTGGCCAACTCCGTATCACATCTCCACCATTATTCTTCATTCCATTGTATCAGTTTTGTATTACTTTGTTTGCCAAAAAATTGTATTCCATCCATCTTATGAAAACGCGTCTTTGGTGGCCGGGATCTTGTTTGCTTTGCATCCCATTCATACTGAAGTGGTAAGTACCAAAGTACAACAGCCAAGTAGTATCGGTGGTTTCTATAAAAAACCGTTATTTACGATGAACTCTCAGACGTTTATTTTGCAATATAATCTCGGTAGAGAGGTGCTTGTTATAAACCACAGAGCACCTAGTGCAAGTAACACCACAGGAATTAACGTACTACAGTGCTTTACTCAAAACTTGAAAGTTTTTGGCGATACATCTCGCCCACTTCAGGATCTGCAATAAGCGATATTTAAACTACTACACTGCAAAACTAATTACTGGCAGTTCGTTTATTATGCGCACGTAAAAAATGCTCAAGAATTAGATCAAGCAGCGTGCGCTGGACTCTCGTTAATAGTTATGCATCTACAAAAATTTTGCTTGTTTGCGATATTTCTTCTGCATAATCTATCCATCTGCATTCTGACAACAAAAAGAAATACGGAGAATCGTAATCAAAGCATGCTAAATTTAAACATTTAATCGTATCTCTTTTTTTAAGCGTCTCATTTTGATTTTACTGTAGGTTTGTGGAGTGGTGGGAAACGCTGAATGTCTCGCAGCAATATGCAGCTTCATCGCATTGCTGATGTACTGTGGAGAAACCAGCCACCACGTGGTGGAAAATGAAGAGTCAAGAGGAAAAAATGTATCACCTTCCATCAGAAATGAAAAAGAACCTCCAAAACATCAAAACACTTCAGGTAGAAAGCAGCTTAAATTTTTGAACTTTTTAAGCGCTTTCCTGTAGCCTATAGCCGCACTGTAAATCAAATTGGGTAACGTAGACCCAAAAAAAAAAAAAAACTTGGGTTATCATTTTGGGCTCGAAGGCTGAGAAACCCAATTTGCCAACTTGGGTAATAACGACCCAATTTACAAAGTTGGGTTTGTTAACCCAATATCCATAACCCAAGTACAGTGGGTAACTTGACCCAAACTACAAACTTGGGTCTTTAAACCTAATTGAAAATTTTGGGCTCGAAGGCTGAGAAACCCAATTTGTCAACTTGGGTAATAACGACCCAAATTTTTAATTTGGGTGTTTAACCTTAAATCTTGTAGATCAAGAAAATTGGGTAATTAATACCCAAGCTGAAAATTTGGGCGCTTTGTCCCAAAAGCTTTTAGCTAAGGAAAAATGCCCAATTTTCAAATTTGGGTTTTCCGATTAATATTTGTGAATGCGTTTTTGCTTAACTCGTAATCACAACAGTCGTCATAATCACTTAGTAATGGAGGGTTCACAAGAAATGCACAACAAAATATTGCAATAATGCTTTATATTGTCAAAAGAAATAGGTACAAATTAAATGTTCAACAAATAACAGCATTGATTATTTGAACATGTTTAGGTTCACATATGAAGCGATTACAAATAAAACTGATCCAAACGATGTAAATATTATGCGACCTCAATTTAAATGAGAATTGCAAGTAACCAATTCCTGCAAGCACAAATAGAAATCTGCCACAACCATATGCAAACCCAAGCATTTTTAACTCACAAATGTATGTAAAAAAATAAACAATCATAGATACGGAGCAGTTACAGTATGCTACTCAAAGAATAAAAAATGAAGTGCATACGCAGAGACAATACAAAATAATGCTTTTGCAAAGATACAAAATAATGAAGTATTATGATACATAAAATTAATTAATTTCAGTTATTATCAACAATTTACTGTGCACTTTAAGTGCAAACTATTGTGCGCTCACAAAAACAAGGTTAGCAGCAATCAAGTTTAACAAGATGTTAAAAGGCAATTACAGTAGCTCTCAACCATAACCAAGAGCTTGTGTCACGAAGGTTTCGACTATGCCTAATTATATTTACGTTATGTCAGTCAGATATTTCGCTGAAGCAAAATTATGTCAATAAGCAACCAGCCACAGTCATGATGTTGCATAAAAACTAACCAAACAAAATAGGCTAAAAAAACATGACACCCATACGTTAGAATAGAACACAGGAAACAAAGACGGGCAAACAATGTTTAGTGCAAATGTTATACAATCGGTAAGCAGCAACACACTTCTTTGGAATAAATTCGACAAGTTATCAGTTCAAAGTTTTCCCCCTAAAACGTCTGTTTTCGCATATTATGCATCTGAGAAGTTTTTATTTTACCATTTGTCTCAATTGTTTTTTCCGTTCGCTTTCATTCAAGCCTTTTGTGCTATTCAGGACGCATTAGATAGCATCAACTGTCTGCAGAATTTAGTGTTTCGATGCACATTCTTCGCAGAATTCCCTAAAAAGATGGAGCAATTGTAAGCCCAAATATTGTATATAAATAATGAGCCAGAAAAGCGCATGATGAAAATGAAAATTTCCATCAGATTATATAAATTGTAGTATTTGAGAGAAACCGTTTAAACTTGGGCTTATGTCCAGCAGTGCTTTTGTTAAATTTCAACTATGAAAAACAGTTTGGAATGACTGGGTAAGAAAAAGCAAACTGGAGAGCCCGCGTATCTGCTTTGGTAGGCTTTCATTTAAGGTCAAATCTTCAGCAGTTCGAGTGAAGGGGTGTCTTAGATATAGAACAAAAGAGACAATTCGGTTTTATTGTAGCGTGAAGCAATATGGTAATAACAAGACATATAGCGTTTCAAACCAAATTATTATTTACTCCGATCTACAGTGCGAACAGGTCTTTTGGAACTGAACAGTTTTATGCGTTGATGAAAACCTTTTGCGCGTTATAGACAGGCAAGTAAACCAATGCCATAGAAAGATTATAGCCAGTATATTTGCAATCATACTCACAAACGTTTCGGTAAAAACTTATACCATCATCAGTGTGAAACTACATAGGCACTAGGCTAGAATAACCAGCACAAGAAAGAAATTATTTTAAATACAGCATAACTATTACGTCATAAACAAAGTAGTTGGGATTTACGTAAAATATAACTAAAGGGGCAAATTAAACAATTACGTGCAACTGGAGTGACTAGATTAGTAGTAGGATTATTAAGTACAAACACTGTAGGATTAATTAAATCATAACTAAAAAAAGACGTTGAATATAAATGGAAATTAAACACGTTACTAATTGCGATTTAGGCCTACACGAATATTGTGCGAAGTGAGCTAAATGTTAAATAGGTAGATGGGGTTGGAAGAGTCATCAATATTTAATTGTGGTTGAAGATTTTGGATGAGTAGAGTTTCTTTGATGCGGAGTTTTCGGATATTATTGCTGTGAGCTAGTATTTCGGGGGAATGAAAGTTCATCGTATGGTCTGGGTTATTTTTCAAGTGTTGGGACACATCAGTTTCATTCTTAGTTGAGTTTTTTGGCATATGGTCATTGATTCTAATCTTCAAATTTCTTTTGGTTTGTCCAATGTATGATTGTCCGCATGAGCAATTGAGTTTATACACTACTCCTGAGCTGTGTAGCAGTGTTTGACGGTCCTTGTACCTGAATTTTTGGCCAATAGTTGTTGTTTCGTGTACCATAACAAATTTTGATTTTTGGGAAAGTTTTTTGAATAGATATTGCCGAATTTCTTTTTCAATTTGATGAGACATGTCTCCGATATACGGTAGTTTTACAATCGAGAATATGGGTCTTGTTTTGCTTTCAGAGTCTAGTTTTTCTTCGACTTCTGGAGTTTTTACTTTTTCATGCATTTTGTTGAAAAAAATTCGAATTTGCTGATTAAGAAATCCAGTCGGATAGCCGTTTTTCTCTAGCATGGTGGAAATAATTTTGAAATCTTCGTGGATAAGTGAATAGGAATTGCAAATTTTGTAAGCTCTGTGCAAGAGGTTCCTCACTAAATCAATCTTGTATTTCAGAGGCACAAAGCTTTGCCACTTGATGTAAAGTCCGGTATGAGTGGGTTTACGGTACGTTTTTAAGGCTAGTTTTCCATCTTGATTACTAATCCATACATCCAAGAAAGCCAATTGGTTGTTCTGGGCCAGTTCATAGGTAAATTGTATGTTAGGGTGAATAGAATTAAGATGTTTGTAAAATTCGGTAATGTGGGCGCGTTTTTCAAAAGTAGCAAAGCACGCGTTTTTCAAAATTATCCACGAAGATTTCAAAATTATTTCCACCATGCTAGAGAAAAACGGCTATCCGACTAGATTTCTTAATCAGCAAATTCGAATTTTTTTCAACAAAATGCATGAAAGAGTAAAAACTCCAGAAGTCGAAGAAAAACTAGACTCTGAAAGCAAAACAAGACCCATATTCTCGATTGTAAAACTACCGTATATCGGAGACATGTCTCATCAAATTGAAAAAGAAATTCGGCAATATCTATTCAAAAAACTTTCCCAAAAATCAAAATTTGTTATGGTACACGAAACAACAACTATTGGCCAAAAATTCAGGTACAAGGACCGTCAAACACTGCTACACAGCTCAGGAGTAGTGTATAAACTCAATTGCTCATGCGGACAATCATACATTGGACAAACCAAAAGAAATTTGAAGATTAGAATCAATGACCATATGCCAAAAAACTCAACTAAGAATGAAACTGATGTGTCCCAACACTTGAAAAATAACCCAGACCATACGATGAACTTTCATTCCCCCGAAATACTAGCTCACAGCAATAATATCCGAAAACTCCCGCATCAAAGAAACTCTACTCATCCAAAATCTTCAACCACAATTAAATATTGATGACTCTTCCAACCCCATCTACCTATTTAACATTTAGCTCACTTCGCACAATATTCGTGTAGGCCTAAATCGCAATTAGTAACGTGTTTAATTTCCATTTATATTCAACGTCTTTTTTTAGTTATGATTTAATTAATCCTACAGTGTTTGTACTTAATAATCCTACTACTAATCTAGTCACTCCAGTTGCACGTAATTGTTTAATTTGCCCCTTTAGTTGAGTATGATTGCAAATATACTGGCTATAATCTTTTTATTGAAGTTGAGTTCGAAAACCCATCTTAATGTTCCAATGCCATAGAGTTTGTCTTAAATAACAGACAAGCATTCAAGGACTCTAGCGCTTTATAATTTATGCTTTCTTAGCGTTAAGCACATAAAAACCTTAGCATGGGCTCCCATGGCAGTCTTTAGGTTGTTCACACCTTTGCATCCCAACTAAATAATTATCATTTATGTTTAACTGTACCAAACAATCAATTTCTGAAACTTCACAAAAACGTTTAGCAATAAACCACTTGCTTGGAGCAGGCTTGCTTATGTGGAATTACATTTTTAATTTCTTTACCCAATAATAACCATTGGATAAAAACTGCTAATTGAGGTTTGATCATTTTTAGTAACAAGAACAACAGCTACAAAAAATTTAGCCAGTCTATAGCCTTTTCAAATTTTAAACATTATTTCAAATTTCCAATCAACAAAGTTCATTAACGCCACATTACTTGATTTAATAATAATTTTTTATCAAAGACACAAAAAACAACATGCAACAGCTTGACTAGCATCAAATTATGCTGACCTGTAATTGTCACAAAATAAGTTTGCTGATTTTCATGAAAGAGGTTGATGCAAAAATAATCCACTGTGAATTATTTTATATGCATGTTGCCCATGTGTCATAACCACTGCTTTAACTTTACATAATAAAAGTGAAAGAGCAGTATACTATCATAACAAGTTTCCAACACACAGCTGCAGGGAGCTATGCAGTGCATGTCAAGCCATATTTTTTGCACCAAGTTCTTTGATTTTACTGCTTATTGCATACGTAAAATCATGAAACCACTCACTACATAATCACGTGTCACTTTCTATGAGTTGCATACCGGGCCTATTGGTTAAAGCGCCTTAGGTAGGCAAAAATTTATAAATAGCAGTATGAAGTAGAATAATCACAATGCACTTGATTGGTAACATACTCATATTCGTATTGATGTGCATGGCATATCGAGAAAAAGTTTGAACTGCTCTTCTGTCAATATTTTAAATATATGATGGCACATTTTTGACTGTTTCACAAAACAATTTAAATGTTTATCACTGCCACATGGATGCCTAACAAAACTGGGTATCATATACAATCAGTTATTAGTGTGAAGCATTACATAATGCCTTAGCATTTACAACACAACATGCATAAGGTTTACTGTTTATCAGTCACTTACCTTGATTCGTTGCATGTCTGTTTTGGTTTCACACACAAAGGTAAATACATGTTATGATGAATTGATGATCAGAAACTTCAATGACAATGCGACACAGTAGTTGTACATACATCACATTAACAGCATGAAGCATCAGCTATATAACATGACTGCTAGGCCCATTCTCTAATTCTGAAATTTACCATGTTTTTATATCAATAAATGTACATTGCAAGCTATTTGATTGCTTATATGTCCAGTCAACACTTTGGATAAGCAAGATCCATACCAGTATCAGTGTAATGGGTATTGTGGTACTTTAACATAAAATTGGGAAGTGGCAGCCAGAGATGGGCATTTATCGCGATAATTTATCGGCGATAACTTTTTATCGATTATCGTTATCGCACAAAATAGTTTGGATTTATCGATTACCGTTATCGCTTTTGTTATATATTTTGTTATCGCCGATAAATTATCGCGATAAACGATTTTTTATGCGCGCAGTGTTTAAACTTCAAAGTTAGTGAGTTGGCGCTATGGAAAAAACGCGGTGTCCATTAAGACTTGCTGTAATTTTTAAAAATTATTTCTTTGTTTAGCTTAATTTCACGGCAGAGTTCGTGAACTGCTCTCTTTTCTTGAAAAATCTAGAAAAAACATTTTTGCAATTCGACTTACAAACAAAAAACTTCGTCAAACACATCGAACATTTACCGCAACATTTATCGGAAAAATTTATCGGCGATAATTTATCGATTATCGATATCGCTTTAAGAAATTGAGATTTATCGATTATCGGTATCGCCCAGGGCTTTTTTCAAGTTATCGATAATCGTTATCGCTTTAGTACAGAATGGTTTATCGTGCCCATCACTGGTGGCAGCAGTGTCATTTCCAAATCGGTTTTCTCCACATGGAGGCTCATTTAGATTGACTCATTTTTCTCAGATCAACTCAGCTTCAGATTTCCCCAAAACTCTTATCAACTCCAACCTCTAATGGTCCAACTTGCAACTACTAATAGTGGGTTTACACGAACAAAAAAACGTCAATGGAGCAGAGCTGAGCTTTGTTTGTTCTTTGAAGCTTGCAATGAAGCTTGGCTCCACTTTGCTCAACTAGCAAAGCCAAGTTGCATGACATTAGGTCTATAAAATAAAAGCTCAGCTTCTCACCGTTTTGCACTATTTTTTTAGCTTATGTAAACCCAGCTTAACAACTCTAAATTTGAACTGTAGTCACTCCAATCTCCAGTTCTACCATTCCTCCGCACCTGTACTAGTGCACTCTGGGAGTTAAGAATCACTGAAAAGGGTCAGTACCAGTAGACCTTGAAATTTTTTTTGCCTTCTGATAAGCTTTTCCAAATTCAAATTATTTAAAAGTTCGTCAAAAAACAAGTTGTTTTAATTTTCTATCCCGCCATTAGCAGACCTAAAAGAAGCATGCGCAACCAGTAACTTACTGACATCTGACTAGGCAGCTAGGTCTTAAGTCTAGTAGCTAGTAATAAAAAGACCTGCGGACTACTAGTACTTGTGGTCTTCGCAGCATTTCCAAATCTGTAGATACTGCATGCTATGATAGCTCACTTCAGCAAGTTGAACACATGAATCTGCAGATAACTTTAAAATCATTGTGTCTACATAGCCTAACTAAGTCGTTACCGGAACCTTTAGATTTTAAATTAGCTTTTTACTCCAGCGAGAAGCAGCAGTTTCAGTTCCGACGCATCAATTAATTCGAATTTCGATTATTTTGGCGCTCACTGATTGCGCTGATCACTAAACCGTAAAGTTTATTGAAGCGTAAAGTAAAATTTAATTAATTTCTGAAAAGTGCTATTTTATTAGAATGATGAATTACATCATGCACATTTAATTATTATTAAAGTCTGCCAGCAAAATTAATAAATTACGCTGACAAACGATGGTATACTGCAAGTTGAAAGCTTAGGTTGTTTGGTTTATGCGGTAGAGTGAAGGTTAGCCGCTTGCGCAACTGTCTATCATAATAATGTTGAACTTGAAATTAAAATGACTAGACACAGGTATGTAACTTAAAATTGCTATAGCATAAGTAGTGAGAAAAAAGACAACAATAGCTTATTAAATGACTTGTGAAATTGGGGTTGTCATCGGTTTTATTTCAAGTGGAAATATACTGCAAAATTTAACTAGGCCTATATCAATTTGGGGTAGATGACGCATTCTGAACCGGCCCTTAGCTCAGTTGCAAAGCGCACGCTTTCGGTGCGGGAGATCTTGGGTTCAATTCCCGGGCCGGTCAAATCGGCACAGTGTCGCCAACGACTCGCCACCGTTGCGGCGTTTCTTCGGAGCTGTGTAGCCCAGGCGCTAAGCCGCGGAGATGGGCCCCGCAACTCGTTACACGCTTCGGCGTAATACGGCGAGTATAATGAAGATTTGATTTTGATTTTTGATGACGCATTCTGTCTCATCAAGCAAAACAGCTACACAAATGCTAGTTTATAATGCTTAGCATTTACGTCTAAGCAAAATTTAAGCGCATGCGCGTGGTAAGGCCTTGAAAAGCAATAAATCGCAGACTACTATGGCTTCCGGCTTTCCGTTTTGCTAATGTAGCAACATTTACCAATGCCCGTAGATAAATGCTATAAAAATTTAAGATGGCTTGCCCAGCTCCAATATCTGCCAAACACGCAGATAAATCTCAGAAAATTTTTAGACGGCTCGATTATCCTACAGACCAAGTGATCAACTTAGATAAAGCATGTAAGGTTTTTGGTGGTTGGCCTTAGACCAGGGGCGCCAAAGTTTTCTCCAAGAGGAACAAATTTCATAATGTAAAGTACCCGAAGGCTAATAGTCTTTTGTGGTTCTATGTGTTTTGCTGCTCTTCGTAACATAAATGGTTTCTGTCGCAATTATGACGTAATAACGGTTTAAACTTTTCTCGCCGGTTTTTGTCGTCTCAATCAGATAGTCTTGTCGCATTTACAGCGTAAAAAAGCAACCTCCAGTTAGATTGGACAGGCTATCTAACTTTACATGTGCTTGTAGGCCAAAAATAATACATTTAGCAGCAACAAGCGCGGGCCGTATGAAAACTCATCGAGTGCTATATGAAACAACTGGGTTTTGCACTCAATGTTTCCTAAACTAAGAATTGTTTAAAGTGCAACCCGTTTTTTGAGTTTGAAACCAATCTATTATTTAAAAATTTTCCCCAAAGATCTTAGTTTTAAAATTCACTTTCCCAAAATAAGTTATTTAACATTTCCCAAAAATTTTTTTGGCTTTAAAAACAATATACACAAGTTATTATTTCAGGAATTATTTCCCAAAAAAAATTAATGGGTTTAAAATCCATTGACCCAAAACAATAGTCATAACACTCACCCAAAAATTTAATTTGGGTTTGCTACCACATTACCCAAATTAATATTTGCAAAAACGATTACCCAAAATTTATTTTTGGGTATAAAATTTTTAACCCAATTTACTTGGGTGATGTGCTTTGGGTTATGCAGAACCCAAAATCGACTTTGGGTTTTTGCTTATCATACCCAAAAAAAATTGGGTTTTTGACCGTTTTTTTTGGGTAATGCATACATTTGCCCAAAATTGGGCAATGCGATTACCCAAAATTTTTTACAGTGCGCTTAGTGCTTGATTGTAATGATTGTAGTGGCATTGCGAGCTGGAACTAATTGTCCCATAGTACTTTGAATTATTAAGTTAATTTATCCTTACAATTTTAGTATAGTGATGTATTTTTTTGTAGAAAATTTTAATCTAAAGCATCGTAAAACCACGAAAAGCCAAAAAGCTCAGCTGCTTGATAATACGTCAAGCTCTTCCAAAGCAATTCCTCCAGACACAACCAAAACTGTCGGCTACTTACGCGTATTGTGCTCGCTACTTTTCGCCGGGATCGCCATGCTCTGCAAAGAATCAGGTAGCCTAACTTGTTGAGGTATTGAAACTTAACTGTCTGAGTGTCTGTTTCACCCACAACAGCGATCATCAAAGTAATTTTATCCAAATTTCCGTTCCTTTTTTCTTTTTTGGTAATGCGTACAGTGAGCATTTTCTTTCCAGCAAGAACTATGATATTTTAATTGTAACCTGGGCTGTGAACTCGAACTTGAACACGCTGAACTCAACTTTTTGCCCAACTCGAAAAACAAAATCCCTGAACTTGAACTCGATCTCGAAAAAAGTTGATGAAGTTTTAAACTTATCCTGAACTTGACAAAAACTGCCTAAGCTTAGCATAAATTCGGTAAAAATCACGGAGCTCAAACTTGAGCTCGCAAAATTAAAAACAAAGAACTTGACTCGAAGTCGGCTTGCAGATTTCTGCTGAATTCGTACTTAAACTCGATTAAAATGCTGGCGAGTTCGCATCCTTGGTTGGAACTGCATTACACCTGGATGGTACTGACTGTACATTTCATTCGCCAAATTCTAGCGAAAAGTTCTGTGTTTACGAATGCATAAGATCATAGGAACGCTTCAACAAAGTCATTCACCAAATTTAAGGGCATCGTTTATGACGATGTATGTGGTCTAGGTGTTACAGTCTTGGGAGTTTTAAGTTTTTACGAATGCACTAGAAGACAACCCAAAATCAAACGAAGTGTTGTGGATATATTTGATGCCCAGTTCTTGACGAGATTCCTCTTCATATTACTATGGGTTCGTATTGCTAGGAACATTTTTTGTGTAAAAATGGTTAATGTTTTGACTAAACTCTTTCTTGAAACAGGGCCTAGGTTTGTTGTGGTTTCGGTTGTGGATAATGGGATGGAGTCAACCGGAGTTCAGTGTGGTAGAAAACGCTGCATCTTTTGCTGAAGAAAGGCTTACGAGGTTTGCTGATAGGATTTCATCAAAATAAAACAAATAATGATGTTGTTTCAGGAAAATATTAAAAATAACCAAACTTGTAAATTTCTACTGAGGCTCGTTAGCGTACGAAAGCTGAAACAAAAATTTGTTCGTTTGCTGCTTTTGATACGCAGATCGTACTTGACAACTAGCAAACGTAGGTTAGCTTTAAACCTATGACAACAAAACACGAATCAAAAAACAGTATTGTCAATCATGCAGTTATTGTCTATGAGGGCTGTAACACGTTGATTCGCACTCTTTAGGCATACGCTAACAAACGAAGTGTAGAGAAGAGCTGAACTTTGTTCCCTTTATTGTGGTCCACATAGTTCCACTTGCTTCGATTTGAAAATTTTAAAGCTCCGCTTCGCTTTTGCCTTAACACTTCTCTCTAACGTGCATTGACGTAACTGTCTCAGCTACTAGGGGCGTGACTAGCAAAAAATTTACAGTAGGCTGTGGGCAAATTACAATTGACCTAAGATTACCAATATCACGATATTTTATCATAATGCTTTAAAAGCACTTCAGATCAGGGATTATGAAAAAGGTTGGGACAGTGCCCCGGTGCCCTCCTGACTGCGCCACTGTCGGTTTTACTCATTTTCTAAATTACACGTTTCGCGAAGTTGTGAGCCCTTCATTTTCAGTGGATATTCCCCACTCTGCTTTGCACCATTTTCCTCAACTCCGCTACCCGTTGCTGGACTTGCACCAGCTCTGCAAGCGAGCTTGGTAAATAATTTTCGCAGCGTAAAACCGACATCAGTTTTCTTTGAAGTAGAAATCGGATTCATAGCTTCCGACTCAAAACAAAAAATAGGCCTTCTGCTTCACTGATACTTCTACAATTTTAACAAACAAGCGGTTTTTCAATGATTCTATTTTGCAGGGCTTTAACATATTTCTATTTGAGTTGGTTCAACTTTTGGTTATTGCTTTGGCCGATTTATCTTTGTTACGATTATTCCTTTGGTACTATCCCTTTAATTACGTCAATTTGGGATTCAAGAAATCTTGCTTCTCTGCTTTTTCTGTCTCTATGCATTGGCAGTATGATGACAATAAAGTTTTGTCTCGAAAATAGGGTAAACAATTTTTTACTACTGATCCTATTCCTAGTACTCATCTCAGCGCACTATCTATTCATAGCGCATTAATCAACCGATCACAAAGCCTACGATGCTTTATAATTGATACCATGTAAAGATAAGCTAAGATTAAGCATCTACCTTTGGCTGTCCTAAGTAACCGTTAAAACATTTTTATATCATCTTTGACCTATTGTAATTTTCCCCCTCGCTCAGCTTTTATGAGGCAAAACCCCTGACAGTTATATATCTTCCCCTACAATTATTGAACTGTAAAATCAGTGTAAAGATTGATACATGATAAATGACGCGATGTAAAAACATCTACGTCTGCGATAATACCGTCATCAGGCTAATTGGTGAACCTCATAATGAAAAAAACGTACTACTGTATTTAGAATAGCATGTTGATGTTTATTCAGAATAGTATGTTGATGTTTGTTGTTGTTTAAAGCTCGTTATTTGCTTATTCTTGTCATATGTAGACAAACTGGTCAAAAACTCTTTTGATGGGGTGGAGCTTATTGGCTTTTCCCTTTCTTCCCGCATCAAACTTGTTCTTTCCTGTTGGTTTTGTGGTTGCTGAAAGAATTCTATATCTTCCAAGCTCGGGGTTTATAATTTTATTTGTACTGCTATGGTGCAAAGGTAAGAGCAACAGGTTAGACTATTCAGCCTAGCACAAAACCTAGTCCTCTTTAAACAACAGAGTTGCTAATCACTTTGACATGATTACACTAATAGAATGCTTTCCTCGTGTCAAAAGCTTGGGAAAAGATTTGGACCACAATCTCAGTCCTTTCACTGCTCCATATCGCCTAATGGTTTACCTTCATTTCATCATACGAGTTGCACTAGAGTTAAAAGGATTATTTCAATTTTAATTCAACCAGGATTACTTTTCCACATATGGCTTTGATAGAAATCAGCCCATAGTGAACCTTGATTGGTGACCATGCTATTGAGGCATTTCTGAAACAAAAGTTGTTTTGCCTCATTTGTCGTTTATTTAGATTAAGTACTAATAAATACACTTGATAAAGGACCGACAGCTGGTAAGTGAACCGCAGGGGTGCCTTGGTGGAGAAGGGAGGGGGGGGGCTCGGGGGGCTAGGTCCCCAAGTTCTAAAAAATGCTTTGAGGGGGTATCGGGGGGCCCAACTATTCAAATCATAGTAAACTTTTACTGCTAATTAATATTCAGTATTTTCACATTCGAGTCTGTCGAACAAAAATTCGAAACCGAGACTACCTTGAACACTGTTCAGGCAGTATTCTACTATTCAGAGATGCAATAACACCACACCGTTTGTGAGATGTTTGTGGGAGTAATTTTACAATCACATCGAGAGTTTGCAGACAAAACTGGCTGCCTATGTCTTGTCAAAAGCGGAGTTTAGTTTTTCAAACTGATCTTTGGGTGGTTAGGCTTTTTTGTTCCCAGTTCAATAAGATATCAAAAGTTGGAGTATTTTTGATGACATTTTAAGAAATTTTTTTCATTGTTGCTGCATCGTTCATGTGAAAATAATTGACTGCTGGAGGCTGCTGTTGCATTAGCATAATGATTCTTGTTTTTTGATGGTTTTTGTAGCTTATGGCCGGGGGTGGATTCAGGGGGTTAGGATGAGAGGTATATGCATCTTCTCACCAGCCATTCTGAAAACTGTTTTTGATGTTTGCAATTTTTCCATAATTTCGAGCCTCTTCGATAGCAATAAGCTTTCACCATAAGCACGCATAATCAAAAATGTGTGAACAAAATGCATCACATTTGGCGAAGCACTCAGAACTAGGGTCAAAAAATTTAAACAAAATTTCCCTAAACATTATTCAAAAAGCATTAAAATAGCCATTACAGCATGTACATTTTCAAAAATTTTCTGGGGGATCATGCCCCCGGACCTTTTAGAGCAGGGGTGTTCAACCTTTTTGGCCAAAGGGCCTCATGCAATTTACGAGTGATTGCGCAGGCCACCGGAGTGTTTACTGCTAAGACGCTACTAAAACTCTAACCTTAGAAATGACATTGAGTTCTCTGTTTGGTGCAACGGTCAAACCACGTTTATATTTTGCTCCTTCCCTTGGTCGTTGAGCTCTCTCATTGTTGAACCCTGGCGTTCACTAGCATGGATATGGCAAAGTCTATTGAGCTCTCTGTTTGGTGCAACGGTCAAACCACGTTTAATCTTAGAAATGTGTATTTTTACAATTATATGAACAATAAACGTACCAACAGTAAATTTAACAAAGTTTTTGCTACGCGTCGACACTTCAATGTCAAGTTTGGCACTGTTTTTTTCTAACAACCTTGGTAATATTCGGCAAGATTGAACGATTTTCTTCTCGACTAAGTCGGTTTCCGACCAAAAAATTCGAGATTTTCACGTCTTAGACAGAGGCGCACCCAGGATTCGGCAAAGGAGGGGGGCACAACCGAAGGTGTGGGGGCAAAGCAGGCAAAGGGGGTCGGTTTTCACATGAAAAAACACTCATTTTAGCACACTTTTTTAACGAAAAAGGGCATGCAGTGAGTGCAGTTGCTCGTGACAATACAAAAACATTTTCGCAGCTTAAGGTATGTCTAAAAGCAGAAGCATGGCCAAAATAAGTGAAAGAAGGCTGCAATCATTATCAGTTTGAGAAATTATAGACTGAAAGCTAGGTTTTAGCACCTTGTTACAGAGCCAAAGGGGGGGAGGGGGCATGGCACCGTGCTCCTCCTGCGGGCGCCTATGGTATAAATTCGGATCGCGACCGAATCAAAATCAAATCTTCGTTATACTCGTGGTATTACGCCAAAGCGTGTAACGAATCACCGGACCCATCTCCGCGGCTCAGCGCCTGGGATACACAGCTCCGAAGAAACGTCGTAGCGGTGGCGAGCCGTTGGCAACACTGTGCCGATTTGACCGAGCCAGGATTTGAACCCTAGATCTCCCGCACCGATAGCGTGTGCGCTAAACAGTTGACCTAACGGCCGGTCCCACCTAGTTTATCACTGACTAATTTTGAAGCACGAACACGATTGTGTGGAAAGGATGTGAACGTAACAATATCGAAAATGTGATGCGAAACAATTTCCATTGTGATGCAATGAAATTAACTTACAAGAAAGCAAACATTAAATGACAATTTCTCGGAATGTAAGCTCACCATAAATTACGTAGCAATTAAGTTGATAATATTGGTAATTTCGGAAAAGTCCCGCGGGCCACTCAAAACCTTTCCTCGAGCCACATCTGGCCCGCGGGCCACGGGTTGGACACCCCTGTTTTAGAGCCTTTCCTGTTTCTCAATCAGCTTCAAATTGGTTCTGCTGAAAAAAAAATCGCTTGAAAACATTGTGGAAATTATGGCTCTCCCAACCCCTTTAAAATTTCTCGCTACGCCACTGAGTGCTGTGTAATGAAGTGAGTAAGTTTCGTAGCAAAGTTGCAGTAAAAGACTTCCAAGATTGTGACGCCAGTGGCGTAGCGAAAAATTTTAAAAGGAGGGGGCATAATTTCAACATTTTTTCAAGCGTAGTTTTTTTCGGCAGAGCTAATTTGAAGCAAATTAAGAAGCAGAAAAGGCTCTGGGGGGAAGGGGGTCCGGGGGCATATTTTCCGGAAAATATTTGAAAATTTACATGCTGCAATGGCTATTTTAGTGCTTTTTGAACATTTTTCAGGCAAATTTTGTTTAAATTGTTTGACCCTGTTTCTGATTGCTTCGCCAAATAAGTTATGATGCATTTTGTTCGCACATTTTCGATTATGCGTGCCTAAGGCGTAAAGGTTATTGTTATCAAAGAGATTCAAAAATACGGTCAAAAATACGGAAAAATTGTATTTATCAATAACATTTTTGAAAACGGTTAATGGAAGAATGCACACCTTTCATCCTACCCCCTGAATCCGCCCCTGGCCGTAACCTACAAAAACCATCAAGGAGTCTGGCATATTTCAGTCACTTGGCACCATAATTTTGTTCTTTTTTACTAAAAGGCAACGTCAAAAGAGGAGGCCATGGCACAATGCCTCCTCCCTAAATCCGCTCCTGTGTGTATTGTGACTCAATCATTCCTTTACACGTTTGTCCGCTTTTTGCAAATTATTAAAAAAAAAACGCTTACTAAAGTTTGACCAAGAGCTTTCAGCGTGTTGAAATAAAAAGCTACGTTTTACGCTATCGATTACCAACGCACTGGTAGTATTTTGCTGGCAAAATTTCGGTGAATTTGTTTGGAAGCGGACGCGCTGAAAGCGGAAGCGATAGGTGTGGAAGCGGAAGCTGTTTGCAGATATACCGCTTCCACATTCCTGGTTACAACTCGAAGACCTAGCTGTCACTTTTTCACTATCTTTGACACTAGGTCTAACTCTCTTCTGAGTTTTGAATGTTTAGTGATTGTGTGCTTGTAACTACATGAACTAGGGTTGGGCAACTTTTCTACTCGGCGGGTCATATGTGGGATAATGAAGTCCTTGGCTTTGGCTGGCCGGATTATTGGGTGAATCGTATTTAATATCATAAACAACTGCCAATATTAAGGCTGCACTGGTTGAAAGAACAAAATAAAAAGGTCCTTGGCTTGATTCACGGTAGGTGTTCAAGTTTGTGCAAGTGCCGGCGGGCCGCATAAAAATGGTCCCGCGGGCCGTATCCGTATGTTGCCCATGCCTGACACAAACTAATGTCTTGGAATCGGAATAAGCTTGTAACAAACGTTATAAATCATACTGTGGGTGACGGAAACCGGAGCAATTAAGCTTTACACGATTCAAATGCTATGGATTGTTGGCGTTTAAAACAACTGAATTTTTAACTGTGAGCAGGTCCCCCCTAGTTCGAGTTTTACCAAGGCACCCCTGGTGAACCGTCACCGGCATGTTTCTGAAAAAGAAATTTGTATTACTTCATTGCATAGAATTTTATTTTTGCGGAATAGCATATGTCACGACATACGGGTAAGTTTGAAATAGTTGAAGAAGCGATAAGTGACACTCAACTGGGCATGATGAAAAAAATTCGAATAGACTGTAAACTTGTCTTTATAGCTGCTTTCTCGCAACAACTGAATAAAGTGAGAAATGTTCACATAATTTGTACAAAATTTCAGCTTAATACATCGCGTATGATCTGAGAAACAACTACGTTGATATTGTTGGTGGACTGTAACTTAAAAGTGGAGTGATTACAGAGTGGTTATGAATAGTCATCAGTTTCTGTTCAAAAGCTTTTGGTGCCTGTTATTATTTTTATTTTATTAGATTATAAATTAAAATAGTTTCATTTTTCAGGACTCGATTATTTTTCAAGGAAACGGAAGATTTTGCATTTCGCCATGATACTTTTATTCTGCGTTTATTCTTTTTATACGTTCAATAGAAACTTTGCGTGGACTTCAAACGAATTACTATTTAAGTACGTATAGTATAAGTTTATTCGAAAAACGTGCAGCGTTGAGATGAAAAATTGAAAAAACCGGAAAAGGCATTCCGGTCAATGCATATTTAATTTTATTCGTTTTCAGCTGGCTTGTAACCAGGACCGGATATACCAGTAGGCTAGACAGGCTGAAGCCTAGGGCCTCGGAGAAATAAAGGGCTTCGTCATGCATGACCTTTGAAGACTTTTTTTTTCGATTATCAAGACCTTTTCTTCGTTTGGAGATCAACCATGAAGACCAATATATACTGAGAAATGAGTCTGATCATTGACCACTAGCGGCGAACGTGGAATATAGATAACCTAGGGCCTAGATCGCTTATAGGGACTCTCTATAAGTACTCAGATCATGCACAAAATCCGGCCCGGTTTATAGTATATCATACACAGACGTTTCGTCACTTGCAGCGTTTTTGTTAGTGTAATATTTCACGCATTTGTTTACATTTAACCTTTATTAAGGCTTTAAAAGCCTATTGTATGACATCTATAAATAAACAAAACTAAAGCACTGAACTAAACATCTACGTTACTAACAAAGGCACATCTGCTCTACAAACTAACTTCCAACAAATGCAAGACAGTATTGCACAACAAGAAGCAGGTGAACAACGCCCTACGATCACGTGACACAAATGATTACAAAGTACAAAACAATAATAAACATAGGTTCGAAACTCACGACAATCACCCCCATTGTTTACAACACATCAATATGATACAGGATCACCATGGCGTTCAACAGGACGCCGCACTCGTGACGAACGACGTAAAGGAGGGGTATTAGGTCTACGAAAAGTACTTTCATGCAGTGAGCTATGATCAGGATTTTCAGCTACATCAGAATCACAACTAGGCTCATCAACAGAAATTTCAACATTAGTTTGCGCATCATGAGATACAAAACGCGTTTCATTTTGAGAATAACCGTCTGTTTCCATATTTTCAGTAACATCGTGACGCTGTGTAGGCAAGGCTGGGTTCGGGGCAAGATCTCGAAGAGAAACCGTAATTTCTCTTCCATCCTCCAACCTTACATGAGCATAATGAGGATTAGCTTCAAGTAACTCGGCTTCTTCGACAAGCAAATCACACTTATTTCGATTATGACGTTTGACATAGACAGGTCCTGGTTTTATCCAAGACGGCAAAGCAACACCGCTAGATGATTTTCGAATATGACAAAACATGCGTTCATGCGGAGTACAATTAGTAGCCGTGCACAATAAAGAGCGTATGGAATGTAACGCCTCTTCTAAAACATACTCCCAGTGTGTGGCGGGCAATTGTTTTCAGCGCAATGCCAACAACACTGTTTTCCGAATTATGCCATTATAGCGCTCCACTTGCCCGTTACCCCGTGGGTTATATCGAGTAGTTCTACTGGTAGGAATACCCTTACTATGCAGCCACGATTTAAATTCATAAGACATGAAATTAGAGCCTTGGTCAGAATGAATATAACTAGGAAACCCAAAAACACAAAACAGAATTCATCGATTGGTTGTAAAGTGGCTGAGCCCAGTTTGTTTTTTATCAAACAAAATGCATGCGATGCTGCTTCCGACAAAGGAAATGAATCAGCATGAACAAGAGGGCGTATAATTGCTGAATAATTAGGTACCCACTTAGAGTAGTAACTGAACAGACCTAAAATTCTTTGCAACTCTTTTTTTGTAGCAGGTGCTGGTAAATTATTCAAGGCGGCAATACGTTCAGGATCTGGCTTAATAACGCCATTGCCAACCAAGTGTCCCAAAAGCTGAATTTGTGTACAGTTGTATTGACACTTATCTTCATTAAATGTGAAATGATCCTTTTCCGCAGCTTCTCTTAGAGCTTTCAAATTGTCATCGTGAGATTTTTGATCCTTTCCCCCAACCGTTATATTGTCCAAGTACACGTTGACGCATTTTAACTTATGCCGTTCGATAAATTGATTCACTACTCGCTGAAACACTGGTACGGCATTTGTCAAGCCAAAAGGTAATACTTTCCACTGGTACAATTCAGACCCTGATTGAAAGGCTGTGTACGGCCGGTCTTCAGGTCGGATTTCAATTTGATGGTAAGCAGATTTCAAGTCGAGCGTGCTTATACAATTCCACTTAGCAACTTCGTTAACAATTGACTCGATACTGGGTAAAGGGTAAGCATCTAATTGGGTAAATAAGTTAATAGTCTGACTATAGTCGATGCACATTCGTTTTTTTCCTTTACCGTTATCAACGATGAGAGGTTGGGCCCTCCAGGGAGAATTGCTTGGCTCTATTCGATCTTCATGTAACAGCTTTTCAGTCTCAGCTTTTATAATTGCATAATCAACCGACGAAAACTTTCGTGTTTTAACAGCAACAGGCTTACAGTTTGAAGTAATGTTACTAAACAAATGCGGAAAGGGCACATGAGCAACAGGCATTATTGATGAAACGAAAAGTTCAGGCAAGCTCCCTTCAAATTTAAAAGTCACGCTTTTGTGTTGTTGTAGGATATCGTCTCCTATTATAGCATCGGCAATTAAATTAGGCATTACATGGAATTTCAAATTTTTATAAAAGTTTACGGAAAACGTCAAATCTAAGTAACTCACACCACTGATTTCAGCTTGTAAAGTAGAACTAGCCATATTCGCAACGCCATGTATAGCTTTGTAAGGCAAACTGTGCCGCTTCACAAATTTTTGATCGATGTAGCTATTGGTGCTGCCAGTGTCTTCCAAAGCATTAGCGCACAGGCCTTTAATTTCTATTTCAGCCAGCACATGATGCGAAAACGTTGATTGCAAACTTTCTAACGAGGCCAATGTAGTTGAATGTTCATCTGGTAATGTAGGCTGTCCGACGCAATTTGATGATTCATTTGAAGATTTTCGTTTTAAACAACATTGTGTGAAGTGTCCCACTTTATCGCAGAAATCACAAGTCACATTTTTTGCCGGACAGCGACTTCGCGAATGCCATCTACGTCCTCCACAGAAATAGCACACAAACAATCGCGCTTGCTTACTTGTACGGTTTTGCGTAGCATTTGCAGCACAACCTCCAGAGTCGTTTTGAGGAGTAGCTGCATCTTTTATTTCTGATGCGATTCGTCAACAGCGCAAACCCGAGCTGTATTTACTGTAGTTTCGGATTAACAGTAAGTTTCTGAAGTAATCTTGGCCACTTCAAGAGCGCGAGCTTTTTCATACGCTTCTGTGAAAGTTAACGTTCGATTTTCTAGTAATCGTTGTCTAATTGCACCTGACGAAATACCTCGTATAAAAGAGTCCCTTTTCATCGCGTCTTTGTATTGCTGAGCGGTCACGGCGGTAAAATTGCAGTTCTGAGTTAATTTGTTTATGCGCAACACAAACTCATCGATTGATTCTCCGACATTTAGCTGCGCGGTAGCAAGTAAATGCCTAGCATAAATCTCGTTCTTTGGCTTGACAAACAGTTGTTCTAATGCTTCGATTGCACCTTCAAGTGGTTTCTTCTTGTATTAGTTTATATATTGGTGCGGTTAGGTATGCTGTCAGTACATTCAGTCTGTCTAAAGCATTCTCACCTCTGGGCATTGCATTAACAAAGTTTGTAAAAGTTTTCAACCAAAATTTCCATTCGTCTTCAGCTGACTGTGCATTAGGATTTATATCTAGTTTTTCAGGTTGTAAGCATTTCCAATCAGCGTTAGCCATTGTGTTGTATAAACTTTAATAGGCTTTTAAATTGTAATATTTCAAGCATTTGTTTACATTTAACCTTTATTAAGGCTTTAAAAGCCTATTATATGACATCTATAAATAAACAAAACTAAAGCACTGAACTAAACATCTACGTTACTAACAAAGGTACATCTGCTCTACAAACCAACTTCCAACAAATGCAAGACAGTATTGCACAACAAGAAGCAGGTGAACAACGCCCTACGATCACGTGACACAAATGATTACAAAGTACAAAACAATAATAAACATAGGTTCGAAACTCACGACAGTTAAAAAATTGACACATAAGTTTTTATCCACAACACGTCAGCTGCAAGCAGTGGCGCGTTTACAAGTTATAACAGTTGACCAGCGTCCCGTTAGACTCCTCCTGGCTCTGCCCCTACTCTGAAATATTTTACTTATTGTTTGACTTTTTACAGCTATCTAGTAGATTGGTCGAAATTTCTGCCCCATCTCATTGCACAGGTTTGTTTATTTTTGGAAGTTTTTGAAAGTGCTTTAGGGACCCGATGAAAAAAAAATCGGGTCTCTAATAAAAGTAAATTGCAAATTCTGTAACAGAAAACCAGGTCCCTATAGTGGAATATTAAGTCCATATCGATGCTGCACCTAGCAGTTTAAAAAAAACTGTGCCTTTAATGTTAGTTCTTTTCAGCTCGTACTAGCGCTGCCTGAATACCGCAATATAATGTAACTAACGTATCATTAGGAAGCGAGAAATCTATGTCATCGTTCAAATCAACATCAAATCATTATACTCGCGATATTACGCCGAAGCATTTAACAAGTGGCAGGACCCATCTCCTCGGTTTGGCGCCTGGGCTACACAGCTCCGAAGAAATGTCGCCGCGGTTACAAGCCGTTGTCCGATTTGACCGATGTCCGGTTTGAAGCGACGCGGTGTCCGATTTGACCGGTCTGGGAATCGAAACCCAGACCTCCCACACTGATAGCGTTGTGCTTAATCCACAACTGAGCTGACTGGCCCTGGTCTATATCGTATTATCATTGACGTAAAAAAATTTTTTTTTAGATCTGGAGTGGATACTTATCCCAATAATGCTAAAATCCGTTACAACTGGGGAACTCATTTGCAGAATATAAGCAAATATGAAGAAGCAATCGTTGAATACAAAGCGACAATCAAAATCTATCCGAAGTACTATCAAGCTTATAACAACTGGGCAAATATTTGGAAAGCGCAGAACAAATATCTGGTAAGTGGTAAAAATATTTATCTTAGATATGTAGCAGCGGTACTTAACCTTTTTGGTACCAGTTGCGCTTTTCTTGAGCGATGATTTCTCCGCTTTACACACACACACACACACAGTACTTTTATGGAGCAACATAAAAAAGTAGTGTTTAGTTGCGTTTTACTCACACTGATTGTCATACATACCGTATTTGAGCACTGACTACTATAAAAAAGGCGAAAAAACTTTCATTTCAAAATTGATAAAGAATATGTAGTAAAATCCCCGTTCGTCCCCCTGGAGAAGTTTGCGTCTCGGTCGAACACCACTGAGCGTAATCAGTCGCAGTGAAGTCTAACAAAACAAAATATGGGCAATTTATTCCATGTAATGCGTCTCAATGTTAGCTGTCACTATTGTCTCATGACGCGAAATAGTCCTTTATTCTTGTAAATACTGGTAGAAAAATGATTCAATTCTAAATTTATCTTTCAGGACAAGGTGGAAAATCTGTATTCTCGTGCTTTGGAAGCTAACCCAATGATGCCTCTAGGATACTACAACTTGGCCGCTTTTTTACTGTAAGTGTAGCTTTAATTAGCTTTCTGAGAGTACAAAAGCATAAGGTGAAAGAGTTAAGATTTAGTTTTAAAATGCTGCAATTTGCTTCGCAATGAGTCCAAGCAGCCCAAATGGGATTCTTGCGAAGATTTAGCGGTTTGATCTTGTTGGGCAAAGTTAAAAGTGCAGGATATTCGTGAATCTCAACGTCGAATTGCTGCTTCTACGACTAAAAGATTGCAACTGCGCTGGTATGAACGTGTGGCATGAATGTTCCAGAAATGAGCAGCCAAAAACTTGCTGTGTTCAACACCGATTGGTCGAAGGCCTAGGGGCCTCCCAGAACTCGATGGCGAGATTACGTTGAAGATCTTAGTACGTCTCGCCTTGGCATTCCACCAAAGCATCTACCCTTTGTTGCAGAGGATCGAGATGCTTGGAGGCTCCAACTCTAGCAACTGTCCCCGCGACCCCCCTAAGATAAGCGGGTGTAGAAAAGCAAGTAAGTACATTTTGCCTTTGCTGACGGGATCTTCAAGTTTTAAAATACAGAATTTTTAAAAATCTTGATGCTTCTTGTTCGACCATCCCCAAGAAAATTCTCTAAATTAACCTGTGCTTACAAAACAAATGAGCCATCAGGATGAAAATGAGCAAAAAGATGATGTACAACTGCAGAAATTCTAAATCTCATGTTTCGCTTTATGCCATGAGTTGCGCTTATTAAAAACGCTTTGTCTCCGTAATTTCAACAAGCAATCTTAAATAGATTTACTGACCGGAAAACAATTTTTTGATTTGTTAAATTGACTTTATTCAGAGGCAATTGCGATGTAATTTTATACAACACAATTTTATGTCAAAAATATTTTTTGAATTACACTGCATGAGATGATAGACTTTTATTTGGACGGTTTTCTTGCCAGAGTGCAGGCATCATTTTTACTCTCGCTTCATAAAAACCGGAACTTTTTATCATGGCGATAAAAGCATATTGAGGTTGTTGTGGCTTTAATCCACTGATTCTTTAGAAATCAAAATAAAACCGCAAAAGGTTTTCAAGTCTTGGAAGCAAGTACAAAACATGCGGATGGTAATCTACAACGCTTATTGAAGTTGGCAGACCAAGTTCACAAACATTTCAATGACAAAAAGACCGAACAAATATATTTTAATTTAATAAAAAGGAGCTGCCAGCTAGAAGATTTTCAACTTTTTTGTGGTGCTGCTTATTTGCCAGCTTTGGAAGATTATGCAAAGTCTATTGCAGAGAAAAGTGAGAAGTTTTTAACATATGGTGGTAGCCTATAGTTAAACGCGAAATCTGTTTACATGACGTTCTACTAAAGCTCTTATCATTTTCTCGTGACGTACCGGTACGCTTTTAGACCAAATTGCATGTGTTTGTACAATCACCTGAAGTTTAGCTTATAACTTAATAAAAATTCTTGAACTTTTAAAACTGGGCTACCAATCCAAACCTGTTTTTAATGTCTCGCTGGGAGTCGAACCGAACCCGAACTGGAGCTTTATAAACCGGTTTTATGCTATTTTTGTCGAACTTTAACCGAACCCAAACCGTATTTTTCAAAATCGCAAAGAGCGAGCCAACACTGAACCGAATAATGTGAATACTTGCGAACCTTAACCGAACCCGAACCGATTGAAAAAGCGGCTCGCTCCATGAAGTCACACGCGTCACTATGAAGCTCGTTCGAATTCAAAATAATAATCACTTATGCAAGTAATCTATGCATGGTGAAGAATTCTTTTACGTTTGACATACCCGGTCCCGTAGTACATGCGTAACAGACTAAATAAAGCTCTTTAGCACTAATTTAACGCTAACAGTAGATTGAATTGACCACCGGTGTCAGAGCATAGTAACAATTTTATCATCTCGAAATTGGCTTTACTACAAGTATTTTATGCATTATGTTGGCGAGTCAGTGCAAAGAAAAATTGCTTTGTACTTTTCATTTTTTAAATTGTGTTACTAGAATTATACCATTTTTTACTGCGAACCTTAACCAGAACTGAACCGAAATTGGAAACCGCTGTTGAACCCAATCCGAACCTGAACCGGAAAAATTATACGGTTCGACTCCCTGATGTCTTGTATTACTGTAAACTGCGAAGTCATTGTCACGTCATGACGCGTGTCGTAATCGATGAAAACGCGGCTGTGTAAAGAGGCTTATACTGATTCAGAAAGCATATTTTGTTTATAAGGAATTCAACTTGCTGCGAGTCTATGTTATTTATTAAAAAGAATTTTTTATATGGACATAGTTTGTTACTTGCTACACCGAATGCATTGAATTTCCACCGAAATATTTCAAGGCGTTGAAAATGCAAAAAATCAGAGACTGGAGAATCAATAAAAATTGTTTTCTACTTGAGGCGTGATCGAAGAACCTGCGAATAATGAAACCATTGTTTCTATAGAAACGTTTATTCGGTAGCCTAATTGATCTTTTTTGTCTTCATGCAATAGCCTAACTGTAATACAGAATTGTGAGTAAAATGCCATAAAATCTAGGCCCAATTAGGCTACTAATTATAATTTTGTGTTGATTTATCAACAGAACACCTTCACCAAAAAGCGCTGCAAATTTACGACTTCATCGCAAAAATAAAATCGGGAGACTCTGACGTCATCAAAAGGATAGTGACGGCTTTTTCTGAGACATCAAACTTTGATGAGATTCTTACGACAATGCTCGGGTAAATATTTTAATGTTACAGATAACGAAACATTTTAAGCTTCAGTGGCATAACAGGAGATAGGGGACACCAGGGATACTGCCCCCCCCCTTCCCCCTTGACCAAGCCTATTCTAAAGTATGCTTAAAACATTCTCAGATAATGCCATAATCTTTGGCCAATTGCAATTTGCCGCTCCCCGCGACTTCCTGCTGGTCACGCCTCTGTATCTGTAAAGCTTATAGAGTTTGCTCACCAGCAACTGGTCTTAGAACTGCAGCATCAACCGACGCATAGACTGAATTCTGACTGAAAAGTCTGATGAACTTCATGCTCAAATGCAACAAAACGTTTAAACACACTGTTACCCAGTCCACTTGTCCAATTTATTGGGCTTGTTGATGCGGGCTTGATATCATAATCGCTTTTTTGAATTATGACATCAAAAATTTAATTGTGATGCAGAAATCCCGCTGCAACAAGCCCACATAAATTGGACATGTGGACAGGGTAAGTATGAAGTACCATTTGACATCGCTAATCGGAAGTTATGCGTAACAATTTCTGATTTTTTCCTTCGCCTTGGTTAAGGAAGGACGTTTACCGTTGTATTGAAGTCTTTAACTATTTCTCTTTTTTAAACATTGCTTTTGTTCAAATAATGTTAAATTTCATTGGTCATCTTCAAGTTTTAGCAAAATTAAAGTTAGCAACTAAAGCTTAAAAATGGTATGAATGCGAAATTTGCAAGGGACAAATTAATGTTTCGACTATAACAAAATTAATGTTTCGACTATAACAAAAGTATTAATGTTTCAACTATAACAAAAGGACAAATTAATTTTTCGACTATTACAAAAGTGGGCTAGTTAGGCTACCGGTAACTTAGTTTGAGGTTAGTAGATACAGGCTCTTTCATTGGGTATCGTTGTTTGGTGCCAGTCGCCTGCTAAAAATAGGGCACAACCTAGGTAAGAGATGAAGTCGAGATGTCCAGGTAAAGCAATGCAAAAAAGAGTCTTTACAGTCTGGAATGAGTTTAGCCTGGATTGGCTGTGCGTAGCAAGGCTGACGAGACTTTTGTTATGGTATGAATAAATTGTTGTTTAAAGGTCATTTGCAGTCACAAAAGCAACAATGCAACGCACAACATTCAAAAGCATTACAACAACAGGCAGCTCCGAAGGGACCGTAAAAATTGATCTTCGAGTCAAGTAACAGCCTTTGCAGATCACGAAGTTGTGCTGTTGTTTATTCTAGGCGTTGCTGGAACGAAATCCAGGCTCCTGTATCACCATGAAATTTGAAAAAAATCATTATTTGGTGTTAGTGCAAAGTCAAGTGGTGGCGTCAATTAAAGGAAAATAATTTTCTATGTATTTATTCAACAAAAAGCTTTATCATAACGATGGCTTCACAGCGGTAAAGTATAGAAAAATTAAAGGGCGATAGGCTCTACTATACTGTATTTTTTGTCCAAATCGATAATTAAAAACGGTTATTGACATTGTTTAAATGATTTTTGGTCATGGAAAAAATTTGCATGCATTGATTGGTAATGAGGCATTGAAATCATTTTGCTTGCTAAAGCGTGAAGCGCTGTAAATACCAGCCAGTGTCTTCGCACTTGATTCAGTAAAATGAACCTTAACGTCATAATCTAATTTTTGAGCGCTGATTTCTGATGAATTGCTGATAGTTAAGACCTTTTAGTAGTTGCTCCGTATGACTGTGCGTATTTTTAACTAGTTGTACACCAACAAATTCAGGTCCACTTTACGTTAGGTGTAATAATCGTAACTTTAATGCATTACAAATGATTTAATTACATGCTGTAAATTTTGAAATTGCATTGTTGTCATTTTATTAAATTTTCGTCCTGAAACTTGCGTAACCACTTTTACTACAGAAAAGAAATCGATATTACACATGAAAACAAAGAAAAGAGCGACCAGAAACTTCACGACTTGTGGAAGAAAGCAACTGCAATGTTTCGCAAAAAACGCTTCGATGAAAGTAAAATTTTGTATGAAACTTACATCAAAGCCAATCCATTGAATATGGAAGCGAAAGGTCAATATGTAAGCAGAAAATATAGGACATTAGCTAAATTTACTCCATATTCATACTTCTCTTATGTTTTTTGGTATTGCTTCATGTTTATCTTTGCAAATGTGCATTTTTACCCATCGTTTTTTACTGTTACCTCTTACTTGCCTTTTACTATGCCTCTTACTTACTTATTTGTTATACAGCCTTGCTTAAAATTAGGTTTTGCCCGTAGTTTTTCGACTTTTTTTTGTATTGCAGTTTGTTTTTTTTAAACGGTCTTACCAAAATCTACTGTCAGTGGTCATTAATTTAGGCTGCTCTTCTTTTTCAAACTGGCAACCAAAAACAAGGAGAGGAAATTTTGTGGACCATAACCCAACAAGATAAACATTGTCATCACAGTGGAGTGTGGCACAACCTAGCAACAATATATGGAAGACAAAACCAATATAAAAAAGTAATACATTTTAAGCTGTGTTTTTAACTAAGTTTTTAACAGAAATGAGGTATGCCAGTATGGTAACGACTGCTTGGCAAGAAAATTGAGTACGTTTGCCACAAATTAGAACTTGCTTACGTTGTTGAATAATTGTTGTCAGTATATACTATACAGAGGTGGAGTATATTTTCCATTATAAGTGTTGGTTTTGCTTTTATGCATTTAGGCGATTGATCTGTTACGAAATTGCTGGAGTCATTTGCAGTATTTCACTCAGCCAGAATACAATAAACAGCGCTCTGCCATATTATGTCAGTTGGGGAAGCATGAATGGCATCAAAGTTTTATCTTGAAGAAAAATGGAAAAGTTTCAGAATCAAATTCATTAAAAGAAGATGCTAAAAAGGCAAGCAAATCGTATTGAAAAGTAGTGCTTTCATGTCTACTTGCCTGCAACTCTGCGTGTTTTTGTGAATAGTCAGCTGCTAACCTTCCAGTGATTACCAGATCTGCAAATCTACATTTCAAACCAAGGCGAAGACTATTGATAAATCCTTGACCCAAATATTTCCCCGGTGTGTTGCGCCGGAAAAAAATAGGTTAAACTGAGCAGTTTTTGTCTATTAACTATTGACGGTTGATTCTTTTTTGCAGAATTTAAGAACGTCTCTGGACATTTATCCAGCAAACCAAGAAGCATTGAATGCCATTTCACAAATGAATGAATGAATGAATGAGCCAAATGGCTTTGCCAGTTGTCTAATAACACTTGTAAACTGTACCAACTCATTGTTATAGTTCTTATTGCAGGTTAAACAAGCCAACTCAGTAGTTGCATAAGGCAGAAAAATCCTAGGCTTATTGTTGACTGACCTTCGCACATTTCCTCCTGACCGAGAAAATCAAGAAAGTAGCTTCAAGCCCTGTCTGCTATTTTCGAAAAAAGTGCAATCTTGACCACTCGGAAGGCTCAGGGTTCATGTAAAATATACAAATCAATAAAGTTGCTGCGCTTCAGAACCACTGGTCCACCACTAATTTTTGTTAATACGTTGTATTGTAAGAGTAGTTTGATGACTCCATCGCAATTTCTTTACCTATCAGTTCGTTGTTGCATTGTGTCTCCCATTGTCTTAATTTTGCTTTCTAGACGCTTTTGTTTTGTTGCATAGGCGCATTTGTCTATTATTTGTGAGTACCAGTAGCTATAACCAGTAACCTAAACTTACCAGTTCAAATCTCACTAAAGCCTGCCAAAATTTTTCTAATCGTCAAGATACAATTAGCACTGATGTAACAGATAAAGAGATTAATGATCTGTTATTCAACCAAAGCGATTACTATCACGATATCTCTGATGTGAATGCAATGCTAGACAAAGTTTCTGGTGATGAGCAGCTATTCATGATGCATTTTAATGTAAGGAGCCTGACAAAGAACATCAACAAAGTATCCTATTATCTGTCCCAATTAAATAAAAGACCGGATATAATTGCTGTTACTGAGACCAAACTATGCGATGCAAAGTGTGGCAACAACATTGAACTACTTGGTTGTAAATTCGTCCACAGCGACAGTGTAACCAAAGCCGGTAGAATGGGCTTGTATATCATTAAATCGCTTGCTTTTAATCTTACCACTACTTTAAAACTGAACGTTGACCATGTTGAAGACATGTGGATCAGCTTCAAAATTAAGCAAAAATCATATGTAGTGGTAGTAGTTTATCGTCACCCGATTTACACTGCGAGCCACATGAGGATATTCACGGAGAAACTTCAAAATTTATTTCTTGCAATAAAATCAGCCATAACTGAATTTTATGCGTTAGGAGATTTCAACATAGATCTTCTGCAATTAAATACAAACAAAGCCATTTGTATGTACGCTGAGAACCTTTTAGCCTCCTCGATGAAATGTTTAATTGATAAGCCGACCAGAATTGCTGAAACATCGAAAACACTTATTGACCACATTTACACCAATAATCTTGAATCATCCTTGCTTAGCGGAATATGTATAAACGATATCTTATACAATTACGGGAAATGGTTGCTTCCAGTAACAAAAGGGCTCAATGACCAAAATAAATAAATAAACGATATCTTAGATCATTTTCCAATCTTAGTAATTGCGCCTACGAACAAGCCGCCCAAGAAAAAATTTGATCTGCAATTGATTCGCAATTTCAAAAATTTTGATGTTGAAACTTTTAAAGATCTGATTACTAGCTTATCGAATTTTGCGGTAACTGAAACAAAACCCATCAATAACCAACTCTCTGAATTTCTGAAAAGCTTCGCCCTTAAAGTCAGCAACGAGAATAGAAAAAAATTGAAAGCTAAGCCGTGGCTATTTCCTGGCCTACTTATCAAACGCAAGAACAACATGTTTAGTGAGCTCCATTATAATTTTGACCGAAAACGTTTTGAACATTTCAAACGCTACCGCAACACTCTAAATAGGGTTATTCTTAAAGCTAAAGAAATACACTACAATGAATTAGTGCATGAAAATAAAAATCAACCCGGGAAGTTTTGGGATGTAATTTACGATCTTTCAAATCTTTTGCCATGAAAACAGTTTGTCCCTACTGAGCTGATAACAGATAAAGAATCTCTCACCAATTCGCAAACTATCGTAGAAATTTTCAATGATTGTTTTTCCCAAATTGGTACGCTTATGGCTAAATTAATTAAACCAGTCGATTCGCAAGACGTCTTACTTCCTCCAACTAGTGTTCCCAACTCCTTATTTCTCAACCACCCTACAGCAGATGAAATTTCGTGTGTCATTGATTCATTAAAAAATAAAAAAGCTGTACGAGAAAATGATGTTGACACTAAATTGATTAAGCTCAGTAAAGATGTTTTATCTCCGATATTGAGTGAATTATTCAACTTAAGCATTGCAACTGGATCTTATCCAGATTGCCTCAAAATAGCGGAGGTCATACCCATTTATCAAAAAAGCGATCCATGCAAATGCAACAATTATCGTCCAATATCATTATTGTCACAATTTGATAAAATTTTTGAAAAACTTTTAGGTAATAGGCTAATCTCTTTTCTTGAAAAATATAACTTATTGAGTAAACAACAGTTCGGTTTTCGACAAAACTCGACAACAACCTATGCAATTGCTAATATTCATGATTAAATACTGAAAAATATCGATTACAATTGCTACAGTTGCGGTTTGTTCCTACATCTGTCGAAAGCGTTTGATACTGTTGATTACCAGATTTTGCTTCAAAAAAATGCATTCACATTACGGTAATCTTGGTAAAGCGTTTGATATTTTTCAAAGCTTTTTAGCCAACCGATATCAATACGTAGAAATTCTTCTAGGTAAATGTAGTCGACAAAAAGTATTATGTGGTGTGCCGCTGGGCTCTTCCCTCGGCCCAATTTTGTTTTTAATGAACATTAACGATTTACCGCTAGCATCACAATTTGATACGACTCTGTTGATACCACGGTTAAAAGACTAGATAATTTATTCATGAACAGGATTTTTGGTAAGCTTGATAAGGATAGAACGGACCTAGTAAAGCAGCATGGCAGAGTTTCCGCACTTAATTTAGCAATCAGTTTAGATGAGGATGGCCGAACGGCGCGTTGAGCCTCTGCATTGGCAGTTGCTTCAATGTAGGTTTTATTAACTGTATTGGATTTTGGTGAGTACCCTTGTGTAAGTTCTAAAGATTTTCTTTATTTAGGCTCCCTGATGATCGCGTAAGCGTGACCCGGACCGTTGGAGTTTTGTTAATAAATGCTGCCAAATCAATCGAATTAGTTTTGCTTAGTCTTGTAAGATTATTGAGCACTCTTTTTGGTTATGCAAATAAATTTAGCATTTTTTCCATCGATCTATCTATCACATTGTTTTTGCGTTGATGATGTGTGTTGTAATGTAGTAAACTTTAGTAACCTCTTCTCAGTTCATGTCACCTCGCCTTCTAAATTGCGAGTGCTCGTAGCAATCATCTTACAGTGTATGTTAAATTACATTTACAAGCAACTTGTTTTTTTGCTCTCTGATAATCACTGATATTGTGCTACATAAGACCGCGTACTTTTTCACAATTTTGTATTACAATTTGGTTCTACGTTGTACTCCGATAAATTACGGAAGAACACAACAATGTCGTCCAAAATACATTATTTTATACGAATATTGAATACCTATAGGTATCATATCAACAGGACTGGCTCTTATCCAGTGGCGTAGCGAGAAATTTTGAAGTGGGCATAATACTGCAAAAGCCATCAAAAGAGTATGGTGTATTTCAGTCACTTAGCAGCATTTGATCTTTTTTTACTAAACAGCAAAGTAAAAAAAAAGGGGGGGGGTGCATGGCACAATGGCCTCTCCCTTTAAATACACCCCTGCTTTTTCTTGGTGTCTACTCAGTATTTGAAAAAAAATGTTTTTTCAACAAATCTCATTTTAGACCCACGCTTTTCGATTTGTTTTTTTCACCCCGCACTCTAATAGATTGATAAAATCCAGGGGTGGCTCGCCTAGAGGAGCTGCAGCGCAGCACCCCCAAGAAAATCCCTACAAAAATTTATGAGTTTTAATTATTTTTTTCACCATTATCATTCAATGTATATGTGCTATTGAAGTTTTCTTGAAAAAAAAAAAAGGGTTGGGGTACACCCCACTCTTTTTTTGAAAAACGAATAATATTTTTAAATTTTTGTAATTTTTGGTGAAATTGCTTAAAATCGGCAACACTTCTACGACTGCAATGGAAACATTAATTTGCTCAGCGCCAACTCCCGCGCTTTCATGTTGCCATTTCAAAGCAAGTTAATGCTTGATTGTTAGTTTTCTTGATTCGTTGATTGTTAGTTAATTGTTAGATTGTTAGTCAACTAACAATCAAGCATTTGAATAGTTTTCCCAATTGTTTTGTCACTTTAGTGCAATAACAAGGTCCATATTAAACCAAATTAGTTTTAAAAAGTGTGAAATGTTATGCTTAGTGGCTTTCTCACTCATCATCATCATCACGTGCCATGCTCGGATTGGGCGTCGGTGATCATTTGACGCCGGCAAGTCCTGTCATATGCTTGCTGAATTAACTCCGCATAGTTGATAGTGGGATTCAACTAATTTCATAAACTTGATATATAATTTATTCGTTGTCGTCCTCTAGCTTTATTTCCATGTATTTTGCCAGTGATCGATAGATGTTCGAGTTGCCCCTTCCGAATTATGTGACCTAGAAATTCACTTTGTCGCTTCAGGATGTCGTTAATAAGTTTTCTTTATATTCTTGCTTTTGTCAATACTTCCTCATTGGTTGTGAAAGACGTCCGAGAAATGCGAAGCATGCGCCTTAAAAACCAAATCTCTGCAGCTTTTATTCGATTTTCGTCCTGTGCTAGCTCAGTCCAACACTCACTACCATATGTTAATATGGGGTATACATAACAGTTAAGAAGTCTCAGTTTGGTTTTCGTGCTAATTTTGCGGTCTTTGAATAGTTTTCCCATTTCGTCAAAAGTATTGCGAACCACGTATATTCTGCGTCGAATCTCTTTTGCACTTCTACCGTCAGATGTAATGAAAACGCCGAGATAATTGAAGGACTCAACTTGTTCAATCGGTTTGTTATCCAGTTGTATCTTGCATTGCATGTTGCCATTTTTACTAAGAACCATGCATTTCGTTTTGGCCACATTAATAGTAAGGCCGTGCTCAGTAGGGTGCCCCCTTTTTGCAATTTTTTGATTTCAAATTGCCTGGGTGTTAGATTTTTGCCTTAGGATGGAACATTGGGAAATGCGAAATTTTTTTGAAATTGAACCGCGTTTAGACCCTGCCCCCTCAGCTTTTCTAAATCGCACCCCCTAGAATAGTTAACCATGCATAAAATTTGACTGGGAAGCGTTAGATATGCATTGTGGGTATTCATTTTTAATGTTTTTCAGAGAAGAAGGCAACTGTAACCTGTATTTTATGATTCAAGCAACTTTATTTTTTTCATTATTTACTTAGGTGTCATAATTCGATGCACTCTGAAATAAAACAGTTGTATGGACCACCAAATTGTTTAATTTTTTGCAACCAATATCCACATAGAAGTCACCATGCACAAAACAGGATACAAATAATTCACAGGGGACACAAATGTACAACACAAAAAAGTATCAGAATACGCAAAACCAGACGCATGAAGGATGTATATACACTACACGCAGCACACAATGCACAAAACGTAACACACTATCATTGTTCAAAAGATCTTCTTGCAATTCTCTTGGATTTTTCTAACCATCGCTTTTTTCTTGCTGCCAAACTACACAAGGTTTCACAAATTTGGCGCTTCCATCCAGCTATTCGGCTAGTTGCCTTTGTTGTCAGTTTCACTCCACGTTCCACTGCTTTAGTGTGATTGGGAAGACTAAGCTGCAGTGGTTGTTTGAGAAATTGCTTGGTGTTGCTTGAGCAACTAATCTCGCCTTGAATCCCTCTCGTTCAGCCTAACATCTGTTCCTGCACTCCAATTCTCCACTATTCAACTCCGCGACACTCCGTCCCATCATTGCCATGGAGACATCATTCTAGTCTGCGATACGACATTTCAGCTTGCGTGGAAGAAATGACGTCACGTCGACTGGATTAAACCGGTTTGGACTGGTTGGAACAATGCTCTTGCAACTTAATACTTAAACGTGTCCAGACACAGAAAGATGCAGCAGACAGCAAGAACATGGACGTTTAGCCGATTTGAATTGAACTGCTTAGACTGAAAGTTATGATAAATTTATCGAAGTTCTTCCTTAATGTTTCGTTAGCCTAGCTGTTTATGAGGGAAAGGCGAGATTAGCTCTGAGACCGATTCGTTTAACGTGCGTGTATTAAACTAGCCTAGTTAGTGCAGTGTTATTTATGGGGGGGATGTGTTGGACTTAAAAAAACCGTTGCTTTATGGATAGCTTAGCAGTTGCGAAGTTTAACCTAGTGCGCCGATACTTTTGATTTTAACTTTGGGGGATTATTTCGTGAAAATTACTTTTTTGGGGTTATAAGTTATTTTTAACGACGCGTCACGTTAGTGCAAAAACTGCGTAAGTCATTTTTTTGTGTTTTGAGAAAAACGCAAAAAACATGTGATTGAATGTATCTACTATTGCGTCACAAGCAAAATAACAATAGAATAAATGGTTTCATGGTATACAATGTGTTATTATGATTAAATAATTGTGCTGACTTACGCAATTTAGAAATTGGGGCATAACTCCGAACGCGTCGATACATTTTTCCAAAAAGTGTGTCAGGCATTAGCGCTGACCCAGAGGAACAACTTGGTGCAAAAAACTCAACTTGGTGCAAAAAACTCAATTTCGCCAAAAAATGACTTACGCAGTTTTTGCACTAACGTGACGCGACGTCAAGTTAATCGGGGGTTCTGTTTTTTTGTTTGCAACTGTTTTTGTACTAACTACGATTTTATTTGAATAAGATGTCTTGCCTATTCTATTTGAATAAGGATTAATCTGATTAAAAACCGTGTTCTTTAATGATATCTTGTCTGTTTGATTTGACTAAGTTGGAAAGTTATAAATCCATCCGCGTGCTGTTGGTTTGGATGGTGGACACGCTGAGCCCAAGAGAACGATTGTGTACGCTTGCCGCTGGGCTCTCTTCCCAAGGAACAGTCACAGTTGACGCCATAGTGAAAGCGACCGCTACAGCTTGATATTAGTGCAAGATTTTGTCAATGGTGGTTCATGCAAATTCAGGACTCCTGTATTGTTTCAAAGATAGGTATTAACTGTTAGTGTTCGTCCTTTTTCATAACAGTCAACGATTTCAGTGTAGCACTTTGCATTGAAATTACACTGGGAAGATGAAACTCTCCAAGGAAGTATGATTGTGGGCTTCTCTTTTGTTCTTGCGTCTAATTTTGGAGATCATATTCACAGATTTTGCTCTGATTGCTTTGTTGTCATCACCTAACACAGTGAGAAGAACATTTTCTGGGTGGGCAAAATAGCAGTTGTGTTGAATATTTTGCAATATGATTGGGAGGAGGCTATCATCACTAAACAGCTTTCACATGGATTAGATTTCTTGAAAAGCACCTTCGGTCCATCTATAATCGTGCTTTTATACTTTGTATGGAGATGGGTTTTTCTATAAACTCCAACAATGTATTTCGCAAGTATTTTGACATTGGAAAACCCATCTCCATACAAAGCAAAAAAGCACGATTATAGATGGACCGAAGGTGCTTTTCAAGAAATTGAATTCATGCGAAAGTTGTTTAGTGATGACAGCCTCCTCCCAATCATATTGCAAAATATTCAATACAACTGCTATTTTGCCCACCCAGAAAATGTTCTTCTCACTGTGTTAGGTGATGACAACAAAGCAATCAGAGCAAAATCTGTGAATATGATCTCCAAAATTAGACGCAAGAACAAAAGAGAAGCCCACAATCATACTTCCTTGGAGAGTTTCATCTTCCCAGGTGTAATTTCAATGCAAAGTGCTACACTGAAATCGTTGACTGTTATGAAAAAGGACGAACACTAACAGCTATTACCTATCTTTGAAACAATAAAGGAGTCCTGAATTTGCATGAACCACCATTGACAAAATCTTGCACTAATATCAAGCAATTTCTCAAACAACCACTGCAGCTTAGTCTTCCCAATCACACTGAAGCAGTGGAACGTGGAGTGAAACTGACAACAAAGGCAACTAGCCGAATAGCTGGATGGAAGCGCCAAATTTGTGAAGCCTTGTGTAGTTTGGCAGCAAGAAAAAAGCGATGGTTAGAAAAATCCAAGAGAATTGCAAGAAGATCTTTTGAACAATGATAGTGTGCCACGTTTTGTGCATTGTGTGCTGCGTGTAGTGTATATACATCCTTCGTGTGTCTGGTTTTGCGTATTCTGATACTTTTTTATGTTGTGCATTTGTGTCCCCTGTGAATTATTTGCATCCTGTTTTGTGCATAGTGACTTCTATGTGGATATTGGTTGCAAAAAATTAAACAATTTGGTGGTCCATACAACTGTTTTATTTCAGAGTGCATCGAATTAGTTAGTTAGTTAGTGTCTTTTATTTCCGTACCGTCAACACAAGAATAATATGCATAAATAACATACAGTATAATTGGACAGCACGAGAAAAGGGAAGAAGCAACAAAACGATAAACGTTGTAACATGCAAGGGGAGAATAGGAGATCACGAAAAGTAACATGAGAAGCATGGTTGCAGCACCCGAAAATTATGACACTTAAGTAAATAATGAAAAAAATAAAGTTGTTTGAATCATAAAATACAGGTTACAGTTGCCTTCTCTGAAAAACATTAAAAATGAATACCAACAATGCATATCTAACCCTTCCCAGTCAAATTTTATGCATAGTTAACTATTCTAGGGGGTGCGATTTAGAAAAGCTGAGGGGGCAGGGTCTAAACGCGGTTCAATTTCAAAAAAATTTCGCATTTCCCAATATTCCATCCTAAGGCAAAAATCTAACACCCAGGCAATTTGAAATCAAAAAATTGCAAAAAAGGGGGCACCCTAATGCTCAGCACTTTTTTCTACTACCGTGCCTAGCAGCATTTGCAGTTTTTCAATAGAGTCAGCAAGGAGCACTGTGTCATTTGCATATCTAATATTGTTCAACTTGTTGCCATTGACCATCAAACCAGGTTTATCTCTTAGGTGTCTCAGTATCATTTCACTATAAAGCTTTCTCGCTAATGCCATGAATTTTCAAAACGTAGAAGGAAGCTTTAATCAGAATGTACTTCTTTCTGCTATATTGCAATACTGGAGCTACAGAAGCATCTTCCGGCTTTGCAACGACAATGCAGTTACAATGGGTACAATACGTTTATTAGTTGAATGACAGGTGCCGCTATTAGACAGCATGAGATTGTGTGTGTTAAAACGTTGAACAAATTAAAGGTTAGGTTTTTGTTAGCGGTGCTGGTTTAGCTATTAAGTTTAAGAAGTTAAGTAGTTGCAGCAGGTTTAGTCCATGTTCAGTGTTGTCAGGCAGTAAGATTATCTGTCTGCTTGAAGCCAGGTAAAACATTACCGTATAGGGCTAGTCGTCTAATTTCTCAGGTACCGGTAGTTTCGAAAAAAATGTAAAATTTGAAAAATAATTGATATAACAGCTCAGATGGCCGAGTGGTAAGATTCTCCGCCTCGGGAGCTGTGGACTCGAGTTAGATTACGTGTCGGGTCAAACCAATAACTTTAAAATTGTTATTCACAGCTTCCCTACTTGACGCTCAGCATTAAAAAGACAGTGTAAAAAACAAGCCGACAGGTTTACTTGTCGTGCCGTCGGAAAAAGCACATAGCGGGATTCCTCCCATCTTGGTGTGGTAGACAGATGGCCGGCAACTCCTAAGCTAGCTCGTTACAGCGCTATGATCGCTTACTCGTGATAGGAGGATAAATAAGCAACAAATAAAAAAATGTGTTATATGATAGCCTGTTAACTGCTGGTAGTTCAAATCAGGGGTGCCTTGGTGGGGGGCTGAGCCCCCTTAGTTCTAAAAAAATGTTTTGAGGGGGCCCAACTATTCAAGTCAAGTAAACTTTTAGTGCTAATTAATAATCGGTATTTTCACATTTGAGTCTGTCGAACAAAAATTCGCAACCGAGACTACCTTTAACACTGTTCAGGCGATATTCTACTGTTCAGTGACGCAACAATACCACGCGGTTTCTGAGATGTTTGTGGGAGTGATTTAACAATCACATCGAGAGTTTGCAGACAAAACTGGTTGCCTATGTCTTGTCGAAAGCGGAGTTCAGTTTTTCAAATTGATCTTCGGGTGGTTAGGCTTTTTTGTTCCCAATTCCATAAGATATTAAAAGTTGGAGTATTTTTGATGACATTTCAAGAATTTTTTTTATTGTTGCAGCACTCTTGTGAGTTTTAAATGTTTCGTGATTGTGTGCTTGCAACTACATGAACCAGGGGTGGGCAGCTTTTCTAGTCGGCAGGCGATATGTGGGATAATGAAGTTTGGGGCGTTGGCGGGCCGAATTACTGGATGAACCGTATTTAACATCATAAACCAATGCCAATATTAGGGTCCCAATGGTTGGAAGAGCAAAAAAAGGAAAGGTCCTCGGCTTGATTCACGATAGGTGTTTATGTTTCTGTAAGTGATGGCGGGCTGCATAAAATGATCTCGCGGGCCGTATGTTGCTCATGCCTGACATAAACGAATGTCTTGGAATTAAAAATAAGCTTGTAACAAACGTTGTAAAACATATTGTAGCTGAGTGAAACCGGAGCAATTAAGCTTTACACGATTCAAATGCTATGGATTGTTGGCGTTTAAAGCAACTGAATTTTTACCACTGAACAGGGCCCCCGTGGTTCGAATTTTACCAAGACGCCCCTGGTTCAAAGAGCCAAATTTACAGATCTAGGCGTAGTTGAAACAGTAGAAGTTGTTATTTAGACTAAAGTTAACTAAAATTAAAAATCGCTTAGCTGCTTAGTTTCTGCAGGTGTACTTGTTTTACATGGTCCAGTGGTTTTACTGAAAAGTTCAACTGCGGACTTGTACTGTATTTGTGGGCTTCGGCTTACAGGTACTGGTACTGAATAGGGTATGGTATTCACGTGTAGCTACCGTAAGTAATTTGGAAATAATACTAAATTTGAAAAGGGGGGGGGGGAGGCCGCAAATTCCTGTTTCCGTTTCCACTGAAAATGTACGCCCCTGCTAAGCATGTACCACCGACCAGTAGACCTTTTGATATAATTGAAGCCAGGCTTATTCGATGTCTACCGGTAGTGTACACATAGGCCTATGTGGAAATTTTATTTAAAAGCAATACCACAGGTCCCAATTAGTGTTTGGTGTGATCATTGCAATAATTTTGTGATTACACTAATTAAAAGTTAATGTCAAACTGGAGCAATTTACAGTCCTATTTGTGTGACCACTTTTCCATGTGACAGACTGATGGCAAATAAGCATTATTTTATTATTTTGGAATAAAAGTTGAGCATCTTATAAATAGCTACAAAATGCCTAAGTCGGAGAATTAGTGTTAGTGCACTGTAGTACTGTGTGAGTAGACAGCCTAAACTAAAGCGGTGCTCCAGTCAACATTTATCAAGCTATATATTATATTTTGGAAATATTTTTTTTATAACAAATGCAATCATCATCTACGATGGCCTAGTGGGTAATGAGTCTGCATCTGAAGTTGTAGCTCTGGCTTGATTCCAAGTTGAGTAGAACCAACAACTTCGAAATTGGTGTTCAATATCTAACTAAATGTAATTGATAATGCAACTAAATAAAAAATATATGGACACTAGACAGGTGGGGCCTACCGGCATGGACCAAGTTTGGTTTTAAAAAGTGGAGGGGACAAATTTTGTGTGATAGGCTATATCGTACATGCTCTTGACAGAAGTATGTCACTTGAATACTTCCGGTATTATAGAACGCCGACGTTGATTATGTGGTCCTGTGCCTGCAAAGTCAATTTTACATTTTGTGAGTTTATTGATCCTACATCTGGAGTTTGTTATGGTAAAGACATGTCCATCTGATTTTTACCTCATCGGCTTTCCATTTTTCGGAAATTATTGTATTTTTACTCATCTTTTCGATTTCGTTTGCCACGTGACGACTTAAGGTGCGTTTACCGAACCGCGTTTTTTGGGTCGCGATTTTCGCCAAGCGTTAAACGCGATTGGAAGAAACGCGGGTGTGTTCACCGAAGTCCGATTTTTTCATTTTAAAAAAAAAAAACATGGCGGACGGAGAAGAGGATGTGATAATTGCTGTAGGACTCCTTCTAGCTATTAAAAAGAAAAGGTTAAAAAAAAGGAGAAGATGGGCCGTAATTCCACACAATCAGGGAAGAAGAGAACGAGGAGCGTATACCATTCTTGTTCAAGAACTTGGGTTGGACAACGAAATGTTTCAAAGATATTTTAGATGTACCAAGAAAAATTTTGCTATGCTTCTTCATACCATAGGCAGTGACATTACCAAAAGGCACAGGTCAAGTGGGGTACTATGTCCTAAGCAACGACTTTCAATCTGTCTGAGGTAAGGATTATTATTTCTTTTTGTTTTATTACGTGTCAAAAGAATAGTTCAATCACTGTACATGTAAAGTACACAAGTCATATTTCACAAAGCAGCACGAAAAATTCGGCTTCAACGAAAGTAGGCCTATGTGTCCGATCTCAAATATCCTGCCTCCAGGCCCAATTAGGATTCTCAGGGTTATTTACGGAAAGGCTGAGAGAATGACATTGCACGTTTTCTGGTGAGGTGCATGTGCTCACATTGCTTGGCTCCTTATTTTGACAGTGAGGATGCGCAAAGTTGGCATACTGTGGGTCAAATTGACTTTTTGGGAAGTCGGAATATGCTTGTGGTTGCGGTAGAGGAGAAATGGTAATAAATGGACCACGGGGATTCTCCGCATTAAAAAATATTTGCGACATCTGTAGCTTGACAAATGTTTGTATATGCTCAGGAAACTTTCTCATTCTCGATGCATAACTGTCAAACAGTAGTTTTGTTAGGTCCATAGCATGTTTGTTTTCTTCATTTTCGTTCTTGGTTTTGCGGTAATTTATAAAATCAACCAACGCTGATTCGAGTGATGCTGAACTGCCGCTATTTTCTGAGCGATTTTGTGACTTTTGTTTTGGTGGCCTGCACTTAGATGACGAGGTCTTTGAAGCATTATCAAAATAATCCGAGTCACTTACCGAGCTAACATTTGATCTGTAAAAAAAACATATTCAATGTAAGACTCAAACATTAATATTGAAATTCTACTGATGTTTCACAGTTAATAAATATTTCGTTGTTCAGATGCTTAAGCTACCGGAGAGTCATACGCATCACTATCCTTCAGTTATCGTGTAGGAGTGACCACCATATCCACGCTGATACCAGAAGTTTGCGAAGCAATTTGGAAACACCGAGAAATTGCAATGAAGCTTCCAAGAAACTGTGATGACTGGAAACTGATAGCATCTGACTTTTGGTCCAGATGGCAGTTTCCTCATTGCCTTGGTGCTTTGGACGGTAAACATGTGGTTTTGCTAAAACCTTGGAAGTCAGGATCGCTTTACTTCAACTATAAAGGAACGTGCTCGATCGTGTTGATGGCTCTTGTGGATGCTAATCTCCGATTTATTGCAATAAGTTGTGGAGCAATGGGTAGGAATAGTGATGGGGGAATTTTTTCGCGCAGTGCCTTGGGACAACGTTTTATCGAGAATGACTTCAGTTTTCCGGCCAGTACACAGATACCACGTTTTGAAACTCTTGGCCCACTACCATGCGTAGCAGTTGGAGACGAAGCTTTTCCCTTACTGCCTAATTTGATGCGACCTTATCCAGGCCGCAACGATACCTTCCCAAAGAAAATATTTAATTACAGACTAAGTCGTGCTCGCAGAGTTGTTGAAAACGCTTTTGGTCTTCTAGCTGCAAGGTGGAGAGTGTATCATACCAAAATTGCTCTAAGCCTCAATCACGCTAATTCAGTCATTAAAGCCACTTGTGTGTTGCACAATTTTCTGCAAGCAAATAGCACGCCGTCACAAGTTACCGAGATAATGGATGAGGGTAGGAATGTAGATGATCATTCAGGTTTAGCCAGTATACGACGTACTGGAAGCCGAGCTAGTACAGCTGCTGTGTCTATTCGAAGCAACTTTACCAGTTTATTTGTACAAGACAATGCAGTACCATGGCAAACAGCTTATGTCCAGAGAGGGTCTTTCACGAGCTCTTAAATTAAAGGACTAACCTTATAGCCTCGTCAAACATGTCCAATTCATGATCAACTTCATTTGTGTTCTGTTCAATCGGCGGAACATTTGTTTCAAGACTGCAAAATAAGTAAATCGAAATTTATTGATGAGGCTTGAAAAACTGTATGTTATACCTGTGCGAATAACCGTTTATAAATAACAGTGTGTTACTGTTTTCACAATCTGTAAATAAATTGCTGAGCTTAAATAAATTGCTTAGCTCTGCAGTTGTGTTTATAATTGGGCTAGTACATAGCTCTGCACTTGTCCTTTTGTATTGTCATTAACATAAACTGAGGTGGATAGTCTGGATACAGTAGGCTTAGCCTACTTACACATTTTCTGCACCAGCGCAAAACGGCTCCAGGAAGGAAAGCAAATCGTAGTACATCCACTTGAATCGCTTCTTCTCTGGATCACCACTCTTACTAACTTTTCTCTCTCGTCTGTGTCTCACATAACTATCCCGTAAATTTTTCCACTTTCCTTTGCATTGCTTACCTATGAACGCAAAAATTGAACTGAGAGAATTTTATTGAGGGGGCGTCACATTACGTCATTGCAAAAAAGATTTTAAACCCTAATGAAGATATTTGGGCAAATATAATCAGACAAAGTGGTTATATCGGTAGTGGTAGTCGTGTTTGTTCCAGGTTCCCAACGTTTTTTTTCTCATTACCCATTTCTGTTTAAAACTAAACTTTCATTACCCAAAATCTAGCTTAATAATTTTGCTACAGTTAAAAACTTAATTCATCTGCTATAGCCAACTCCATACAAATTTTCAACGGTTTAGCAGCTGATCAACTGGTTCAGGTAATGAATGTAGTGATAAATAATTTTTGCTAATCTATACTTTACAAAAAATCGATCTAAAAGACTTGAATTTGATAGTTTAATCTATCCGCACGTCATCAAAAATGGTTTCACCGATACTGAACACAACTATATTATAGGCAGTCAAATTCATAACGTCCATCCAAAATCCAGGAGGGGGGAGCAAGCGTCTCCTTTCGCCCTCCAGCGGACGCCCAGGCGTGCGAATAAAGCTAGCATACTTCCGGTACCGTACTTGTTTACTCATAAACTTATAAAGCAGCTTACGTACCGTCCATGCCTTCAACGTTCAAAGCCTTGCTAATGCTATCCCATGCGTTAGCAACTTTTGTGGCATCCATGTGGCTTTCATGTTGTGCATTGTAAATGAACTCTTGCTCCCGGACCAGCTCTACCAACACCTCCACTGATTCAGCACCAAACACTACTTTTGAGTACCTGTACCGTAGCCTACTGCAGTTGCCTTGACTAGCTAGCCTACCGATATTATCCTCTGTTGCGAGTAAACAACAGGTAAAAATGCTGGCTTCTTCTTCAGCTACTGCAGTGAGGCTGCTACACTGTGAACAGACTTACAGTACTAATTTGTCTTTGATTTGACCCGACTTGTAATCGAGCCCAGAGTTTACAGCTCCAGAAGCAAGGCGCTCCACCCTCTTGAATAGCTGAGCGGTTAAGATTTTCTCAAAACTGCGCATTTTCGCATGGTACGAGCGATTTTTTATCTTCACCAAGATGAAAAATCGCGAGGACAAATAACGCGAGGTCATCGCGCGCGTTAATCGCGTGTTCGATAAACAGTTACTTGAAAAACAATAAGAGCGATAAATGAAATGACGCTTGGCGAAATTCGCGACCCAAAAAACGCGGTTCGGTAAATAAAAGCACAACGAGCAACAGCGATTGCGACGCCACTCGAGGTCTTAGCTGTAGCGCATTTTATTCGCTTCAACTAGAAAACACGACAGCAACTTTTACCTCGAGTGACATAACAATCACAGTTGTGCTTTTGCGTCAATTTGGCGAACCAAATTAAAAAGATGAGTAAAAACTAAAAATACAATATTTCCGAAAAAGGTAAAAGTGAGATGGATATAATATGCTCTTTATAACAGCCACAATTAGGCTACCGGTAAGTTAGTCGTGGATTAGTCGTTATAGGTTCTTTCATTGGGTATCGTTGGTTGGGGCCAGTCGCCTGCCAAAAATAGGGCACAACCTAGAAAAGAGATGAAGTCGAGATGTACAGGTAAAGCAATGCAAAAAAGAGTCTTTACAGTCTGGAATGAGTTTAGCCTGGATTGGCTGTGCGTAGCAAGGCTGACGAGACTTTGGTTATAGTCGAAACATTAATTTGTCCCTTGCAAATTTCTCATCTAACTGAAATAAAATTTGCTTTTACGGCCACTTTCAGAGCACAGAAAAAATTGACGTACCAGTACTTAGATGAATATAAGTTACAGTATTTATTCATTTCAACAAAAAACAACGAATATCGAAAGAAAATGCTATACATATGAATATAACACATTTCGTGAATTAAAGGCTCACCGAAAGTTAACACAACTGATAGAGACTGAAAGTTAACACAATTGATAGAGTACCGAACTACTGGTACATGTCGATAAAAATATAATCAGTGAAACATTGAATTATCAAGTATGAGTCATAAAAATAGGTAAGGAAGTAGCAATCATTCATTAGCAATCATATAAACTTTTTAGCTACAAACGAACTTCTGCTGGTGTCTAAAATTTGCCAAACATACTACATCATACATCATTGGCTCTCACAAATTCTTCGGCTATTATCTTGACTAGATATTTTCATCAGTATATCTCGATGCATTTTTAAAAAATAGTCTTAGAACAATACCTTCGCCGTGTCACTGACATGAATACATACGAAGCGGCTTGTTGGCCAAACTTTGCTATGGAAATTTTTTACGCCTCTAGTGACGGTGTGACATGTTACACGTGTGATTGTATGTCAATAACGCGATATATTTTGGCAACAAAAAGTGGGGGGACGAAAAATATTATGTCCCTTCCACTTCAAAAAGTCTGGGGGACATGTCTCCCGTCCCCCCTTAAACTCGGTCCACGCCTACCGGTATATAGCATTTTTTGGCATTTTTGTCTTATTGGTTTTTAATTTACTACCCAGATAATACGGAACCATTCAGATAATAAAGTGATAAAAGTATAAAACTGGAGTTATTAAGAGTTGGGGAGTTATTAAGTTATTATTAATGAGTTGGGGAGTTAGTAATATAGCCTCAGAGTTGTTGAGTTATTATCAGAGTTGGGAAGTTATTAATATATGGGGAGTTATGTTGGGGAGTTATTAATATAGCCTCAGAGCTGGGCACTCGGTACGTTGAAAGTAACCACGATATAGGTACCGATACTTTGCTAAAAAAGTACCATCGGTACCGATAACGGTATATTTTTAAAAAAGTAACGACGATAACGTTACTCGGTACTGATTTTCGGTACTTTTCAAACAAAATTTTTTTTCTTCAAAATTAATTTTTGGTTTGGTTTACCGGTACGCCTTGCAAAGCAACGAAATCAAAACCTTATCAAGATTTTTGTCGCATCTGGTGCTAGTGTAAGATCTGAGTTGTAGTCGCTCGCGAATCTTGATACTGCAAGCGAACACGTCAAGTTATATCAACAAGGCGACAGTGGCACTCTCACTAGAACTAACATTCTCATGTATGGCAACATGTATAATCTATTGATCTCCTGCAGTAATTATGAGGCTAGGTATAAGGCGTATCACCATCAAAAACTCGCCCTGGAGAGCAGAAAAGTTTGTCACACCCCTGCTTATCTGGCTACGTTGCTACATTCGCACAATACTAAGGACGTAAAGAGTTTATGGCCTATAAGATTAAAATTATATCCAAATCGACAAATTTTGAAACAATTGCTCTCCTCACTCGGCCATCTGAGCTCTTCTCTTCAAAGTGTTGTAGCACTGTCCTTTATTAAATGCATGTAGTGTGCTGGTAGGCCATATGCTAATTTTGCTAAATATTCGTATTCTTAAGTTAATTATTGTATTCAGGCCTATCTTATAATAATTTTAGTTGATGTTAGCGGTGTTCTCCTCTAGTTCCTAACTATAACTTCATCAATAGCAACAAGCTCGCTTGCTAGAGCAACTTAAAACGCAAGGACTTTTGCGTTGGATCCCTGGTACAATTCCAAAGCACTGATCAGTTTCCAGAAGGAGTCCTTCCAACAAAACGAGCTGTTTTGCAAAGATTGTCGCAGGAGCAAAATTGGCATGGCAAAAATGCAGTTCAAACTGTTTGAAAAGAACTTTTCAAAATATGGATTTAATCGAACGTGTACCCAATTTCACAACAAACAATTTCACCAAGAGTTTTTGATCTTGCCAATGCGTTCAAGAAAATCGAGCACTATCCTACATCCAAAAGAGAGCTGTATTTCGAAAAAGGCGGAGGACTTTATCAATGACATAGATGACTTGTTCGATGCGTTTAACCAGAATGAACAACATAGGAAGAAACTGGAAAAAAGATACAAACTGCGCGTGAATGAATCCGCATGGAACTTTTATCATGATCAACGTGGTCCAAGAATCGGAAATTATTATAAGAATATACTCAATCTGATTTAAAATTTATTCCTAAGATGAACCGAGAAATCTCGAGCGAAAATCATCACGATCAGCCATCGACTTCTATTTCACATGTACAGTAGCATACAGCGACGATACAGTTTCAACATCTGACTCCTTTAAGTTCTCTCCACTGGCCAAAGGTGCAAGCATGCAAAGCCGGCAAGGTTTGACCTACCTTGCCCTAATGTTTGAACGGTTTGATGTTTCTGATAGTGCAGGTGCTGCCATTGCGTCAGCAGTTTTAAAAGATTTCGAAGTGATTGACAATTCAGCAGAAGGAATAGGCTTTAGACAATTTAGCAGAAGATATATGCCTAGATTCTATTTTGAAACAGTTTGGACTGCATTTTTTCCATGCCAATTTTGCTCCTGCGACAATCTTTGCAAAACAGCTCGTTTTGTTGGAAGGACTCCTTCTGGAAACTGATCAGTGCTTTGGAATTGTACCAGGGATCCAACGCAAAAGTCCTTGCATTTCAAGTTGCTCTAGTTAGCACGCTTGTTGCTATTGATGAAGTTATAGTCAGGAACTAGAGGAGAACACCGCTAACATCAACTAAAATTATTATAAGATAGGCCTGAATACAATAATTAACTTAAGAATACGAATATTTAGTAAAATTAGCATATGGCCTACCAGTCTACTATAAGCATTTAATAAAGGACAGTGCTACAACACTTTGAAGAGAAGAGCAGTATATTTGAATGCATGCAGTGAAGTACATCCACAGTTTTACTCACTCTTCATTCGAATTACGGTTGCTGATTAGAAAACCCCACCAACATAATCATTCAAGAATACCTAGCTAGTTGACAATAATGAACCTTTTTTGCTTAATACTGTATTCGTTTTCAGTATCATTTAGTCAACTCAGAGCAGCAACAGATATTGATAAAAATGCGAGATCATGCAATACTCGTCAAAATTCACGAATAATGCTGTATAACTAGCTAAAATCTGGATTTTTTGAAATAACTCAAATTCCACTCGCTATAGAAGGAAAAGTTCGCTTAGAACAGATAAAACCATAGATCTTCAGAATCTTTTGAGCCGATGAACAGCTTTCTACGACCAGTAGGAGAGACGGTAGAGCAATTTTGACAAAAGTTGACCCCGCGTGACCTTTAGCCTCAGGTAAGAAGCTCAATTGAGGGGTAGGAGGACCAAAATTGGTTTGATGGTTGTTTTTAGCGCCAAAGCCAAGTGTTTCAACACCTTAAATACAAATCCAAAAGATTAAATAAAATTTACTCCACCCTAGTCTATATGCCCGAGCATTCTCTACGTAAGCGGTTACCTGCGTATGCGAGGCAGAATGATCTGCACAGTATTGCTGTTTTGATACACAGTTGAACTACTGCTAGTGACATACACAAAATCATATTACCATCTAAACGATCCAACTGACCGAAAAGCTGAGTTTTGTTTATGACGAGTAGATTCTGATGATTCCCCATTTAGAAAATACAAAAGTTTGGTGAAAAAACACGATCAGTAAAAAATAATTCTAAACTTTAATTCATCTTTAGTGGTATAAGTACCGGTCCAGTAAACCACACATATTGCCTACAGTTTGCAAGTTAATTTGCCTTCATGTATAAAACAATGTTTTACAAGCCTGCTATTTACATAAGGATATCGACGAGAATGCAACATTAAGCATAACCCCAAAACTCTAAAGATTATCGACAAAGTTAATTTACCAAAAAGTGAAGATGCAATAATAATGTCTTCCAAACGTAAATCAACAGAACTTTTTACACCAATCAGCCCACGTATCGAAAAAGTTTTTCCGTAAAATTAAGGCATGTATTCTAGCAAATTCTAGTAAAACTTAGTGTTGTCAGATACAGATGCATTATAAAACCAATTTTAGTTAAACAACGTGAGAAATTTTGATTGAAAAAATTTTGCGTCGCAAAACGTTCAATGTTTGTCGAGCGTAAATGATACCACTGCTTGTTTTAAAGCCTAGAGGCAAATTTTGGTTTAGCGTCAAGGTACTGAGTATTGTATTACATTGCTGAAAATGCTATCAGTTATTCCTACAACAGAATATTGTTTCAAATGTGATGCGAGATTGGATGCAGTGTTATGTTAAACACCATGAAATATTAGAACAGATTTTTCTAACATTACTATAACTTTGTTGGAAACAAGATAGTTTCTAATTTATTAAAATGAAAACTTGATTTACAATAAGAAATAGTACAACTAATGTCAGTAACTACTTGTCAGTACAACCATTTGCAGAAAATCACAAAAACAAATCCTATAAATTTTCTCTGCTTTATTGGTTGTGTAAGATGCAGCATTGCAGCAATTGTGCAAGACTGAAATCGGGGAGTCAGGCTATCTATCAGCAAATTATCACAATCAAAGCAGTTGAAACTCCCCTCATAATCTTTGATCTAATTTCTATAATCAAATTTGTAATGTTTTCGCAATCAGTTGCTACTGTAGGTTTACAGTTGCGACTGCTACAACAAAACTATACCCTAGCAACGACGCATTGCACGAACTTGCTTTTAAAACCATATCAAAGTTTTTTTTACCATAACATACAAGAAACCACCTGCAGGAAACAGCGAAAAGAACTTTGGTCGGTCATCTAAGTCCAACTGTACCTTTAGCGATAACTTATAGGCCTACAGCAAACGTTAAAAAAATAAATAATAAATAAATAAAAATAAAATAAAACAGCGCTACGCAATATTTACAATTTTACGTCCTGCAATAATGTTCCAACTATGTTAACTTGCATCTCTGTTGTGTGATAACAGAATTTGCATTTTTGTGAAAAAAAGGAGTAAACATGTGAAGCTATTTGGTGCGTTACATTTTATGATATTGAAATGGAGAACCAAGAAAAAAAGACATCTTTTACAATAGGCCTATATTGGAAAATATTACTAATATTACTGCTGTCGATTATTGCTCATTTTGCAGTGCTCAACGCTCCATTTATTTATGACGACGAACCAGCCTTGCTCTTCAACGCTGACGTGCAGGTACTAGTATTGCTGATTATCATTTTTTCAATTTTGATGTTTTTCTATGTAGACTGGTTATGTATATAATTTCACCGAAGTTAAAATGTGTTTAAAACCCGACAGACCGTTTCACCCAAAAGGGATCATCAGGGGTATCTTATTCAAATAGATTCCCTTTCGGGTGAAACAGATTGTCAGATTTTGAATACTTTTTAACTATGATGAAATTATATACTTGCTCTAACTGAACCCAGTATATCGAGCACTTTTTGAAGTTCTGATTCCCTTTGTTATTGGCTGATTGTGTATCCATTCAACATCAAATGTTTATCGTCGCAGACTCACTGCATGCAAAACCAAAAACTCTGTTACTCTCGTTTATGTATTGACAGGGAACTGCGCCTTTGTCGCGCATATGGCTGAACGATTTCTGGGGAGCTCCAATATATCGAAATTCCAGTCATAAATCCTACAGACCAATTACAGTTTTGTATTTTAGGTAAGTTAATAGCATGTATATTTGACAGAGATTATGATCCACCGGATAACCAAGAGAGGGCTGAGAGCTTCGCACTCTTGAAAACAATTTTTCATTTTTAGTATTTATTGGATGCTTCAGTTTCCTTTTCTCCAGCAGAAGACGCAGTTTGTTTTTATCAAGTTAGACCTAGCGCATACTTTCAACCTATGGCTCGGCTGAAATCAACCAAAAGTTAAATTTTTACAGCGTTAGCGTTTCTCTCTTGCAACCCAAGTACGAATTGTATTCTCTAGTAGCAACGTTCGAATTACACAGTTTGATTTGCAGATGCATTCATAATATTTGGGGCGATTGGTCGACGATATTTCACATAAACAATATCATTCTTCATGCTGTTGCTTCAGTGCTTTTCTTTTTGGTGTGTACTTGTTACATTTCAACATCTTTTGATGAATTATCTCATCTTCTTGCTGGTGTTATGTTTGCTCTTCATCCCATTCACACTGAAGTGGTAAGCGGAAGTATATAGCTGGTTTGAGCTTCGTCTACCTTAAAGCATGAAGTGCTCAAAATCGCGTTGTTTTGAACGAACAACTTAAATCAATAGCTGTTTCTCTTTGAACCGATTCGAGTCCCTCAACGTCGTTCTTATAATTTGCTGGTGTTTGGTGATTCACATCGTGCTTTGAACGCAATTGGTGCATTTTAAGGAGCTTTTCTACAAAGAAAGAAAACAACATGATAAAACTAAAATGAAACCTTAATACTCTATGATCTACAGTAGTAGTAGTAGTAGGATTTTTTATTTTTAACCATAAAACAACGCCATCATAAAACAACGCCATCTATAGGACAAATGCATACTTGTTTGATTATTTCCCGTTGACTTTTCAACTAGGTTTTTCTGAAAAGGAAAAATACTGTGAATTTATAAGTATTAAAAATAGATGATGCCACTAAACAGTTTGGGTCTACGCAGAACCATGCAACTGGTTTAACAAACAAGTGCATCTACTGTATAGGCTACTTTTTACAAACCTTTTTTGCATCAGTTAAAATGCTTAGCATATTACGAGAAAAATTACTTCTTATGTTGATGCACTTGGCCATCTGAGCTGTTGAATGTTGACAGTCATGATGTTTCAGGTTTGTGGAATTGTGTGTTGTGCCGAACTGTTGTCAACAATTTGCTTTATGGTCTCTCTTTTGTTGTTCAGTCAAGTTTTTATTTACGCTGACAGCAAACCTGAAGAGACTGATGGAATTTCTACTAAAATGAAAAAGTGCGATCATAAACGCAAACCGGGAGATGATATCTCGGAAAGTAACATTCTTTCCAAAGGTATTTTATTTTAGGTAAAAATTCACTCGTACAGTACAAAATTTTGTTGTTAAGCTGTGGAGCACTACGCTAAATTTAAGCATTATTGATCATAACACTCAACCTTTCATTTCAGTTTACTCGTTGGCTATCTACAATTTTTTAAAACTCACCTTGCAGAGATTTCGGAAGCGTTTTATGCAACAGCAAAGCTAGGGCACATGTAATGTGCTTGTAGGAAATCAATCAAAACGCTGATTAACAGAGTGTCCTAACGCCGAAGTCCCCAACCACTGGGTCGCGAAAAGGTAGCAATTGGGTCGCGAAAACGCTCAGTCAAAATGGCGGCGAACTGCATGAGTTAACAGGCAACCCTATAGCCGTAGCAGATGTTGATTGCAAAATAACAAATGCGACAGTTTCATACATCCATTTGATAAATTTTGTTTTCAAGCAACTACTATCGTAACCAACACCTTACGAGTTTCTTTATCAAAGATTGCCCCTCGTTGGAATAATCTTATTGCCAAAAAACAACCCCAGGGTTCTCATCGATAAAATGATAATGACCGTTTTATCGTGTTTTTGCCGGGTGTGGGCATTATCGGCCGTTAGCTCAGTTGCTTAACGCACACGCTATTGGTGCGGGAGGTGTTGGGTTCAAATACCGGGTCGGTCAAATCAAGCACAGTGACGCCTACGGCGCGCCAACGCTGCGACGTTTCTTCGAAGCTGTGTAGCTCAGGCGCTAAGCCGCGGAGATGGGTCCCGCCACTCGTTACACGCTTCGGCGTAATACCGCGAGTATAATGAAGATTTCATTTACTTAAGTTGCCTTTTGACAAATAAATGCTTACCAGTTTTGCGTGTGCTAAAAGCGTGATCAACAAGCTACTTGAAGGGAAAGACGTGTTTAAATCGCAATTAAAAAGTTAGACTTTAAGCGGTCTAGCCTAGGTATCAAAACGACAAACTTTTGTTTTTGTATTGTTGGTCGCGACCGGTCCGCGAGACTGTTTTCATTCCGAAACTGGTCCGCGAAGTAAAAAAGGTAGGGGACCGCTGTCCTAACACTTTCGCCCGAATTTAGATTATCAATATGAAATCGGGCTAAAGTTTTTGGATAACACTGTACTACTAAGCGTTTCTTTTCTTTATGAAAGCCGTATCTTCGGTAGAGATTAGAGTCAGGAAGGAGCTTTGCATTATCGATCAGATTCACCTTTACGACTGTAAATCCACTAATATCCAATCCCATAGAAATTAATAGGCAGGATTATCCAATCGCGACATGTAACGTTACGCTAGATCCATGTGGAAATCGCCTTAATCCTTGCTACACGCAACACATGGCTCCCTATGTCGTAGTTGGGGGGTGTTTTAACAAAACCAGACCTTATAGCATTGGCGACACTCGGGGGTTATCTACAATCTACCCAATATTTTACAATTCCGAAAACGAGGCTTTGACCATGGGTAAGGATGTAGTTACACGCGTTTGGAAAAATGAAAAGTTGTACAACTAATTCAACATAAAACTTCTAGACGATGGAGATGGCTTGCAGACATTGAGAAAACGCCCCAACAAGCAGAAAGTCGTTGGTACACAACCAATTAGAACAACTTCCGAAGAAAATTCTCGAATCGTCATGCAGTGCAACAGCCAATGTCTTTACAATTGGTTGTCATTATTTACTTCACTTGCAGTTGCTACTTTAGGAATGTTATGCAAAGAAACAAGTAAAGATTGTTTGCTTTGGTTTCCGATCTGCGTGAACAAGCTTATAAACATTGCTTAGACTTAGAATCTCGTAAGTCATGCAATTATTTGTTAGATTTAACAATAGGTTTTCATTTTACTAAGTTTTGGTTTCATTTTAGAAAGAATTACGTACAAAGTTATATGGCATGCTGATCTACTTTTGCAGGTATCACAGTTTTGGGGGTGTTTATTGTTTGCTTGTTTATGGACAAAATTGCAAAGAAAAAATCGATTAAGAATTCACTTTTATCACTAATGGATTATCGATTTGCATTGAAAATATTTTTCATTCTATTCTGGGTATGTTTGATTTGATATTCCTATTTGGTTATCTGCAGTTGGCTCAAAGATTTATGTAAACGTTTAAAATGTTTGATTGACCAAGCAACATTGGGAGCATGAAACAGAAGTGATTTTTTCCACGCAATATTGTTCGGAGTAATTTTTCTCCTTCCCACATTGAAGCACTTCTTATTTTTTAATGCAAAACTTCATGTCCTACCTTGTCGTTGGCTAAGAATTTGCAAAGAATATTGGATATAACCTGTCGCAACCATCTTGCTTTAAAAGAATTGAGTTCAACAGATTTGGAAATCATCATCATTAAGCACTTGTCGTTAGTCTTATCCAATAAAGCTTTGTTAACTGTAGTGTGTTTGAACTTACTCCGAAGACCATTAAAGTTAAAACTGATTAAATTGATTCGTTTCAATTTTTTTAAGGGTCTTCTCGCTTTATTGCTTCGAATGAAAGTAATGGGATGGAAGAGACCCAGTTTTGACAAAGTAACTAATCCCATTCCATACGAGGAAAGCAAATTGATCAGGTTTACATGCAACCTAATACTAACCATAGTTACAGTTAGTAATACTAGCAGAACAACTGATTTTTCAAATAATCATTTTTGCATTTTTTGCTCATTTTTAATGTAATTTTTTTATTATCTATTGTCGTAGATATCAATAGTTGCAAAGATAGATGACGGTTCGTGATTAACATTACAAAATACATGGCAAAAAATACAAAGCGGCTTTTCAACTCAATCAACTGTAGTGGCTTCGAACTCAAACTTAGTGCACTATTCTTTACCACTTTTTACTTTGCCTTTTGACATGCTTACAGTGTCGAGTAGCAGGGCTGTGAGTAACGCGTTACCATTGTAACGCGTTACACGCACTCGTTACATTTGCTGTAATTTTAGATGGTAATTAATCACATTTTTCCACACTAATGGTAATTTGGAATTAACTACAATTTGTGAAGAACGAGTACAATTTTAGTTTAATTGAAATCACAAAATTACAAATTCCTTTTTTGTTTTGAAACTTTGTTTTTTGATCAGCTTCAACAAAGCACAAAGTTTAATTTTCACAGCGACAAGATCTTATCACCCACGCGCTTGTTTACGGCTTCTGTTGGCATTGTCAATACTCATGTCATGTCAATCAAAATTATAACACTATTCAAAATTTTCAAAATTTTTGTCTGAAAGGGTAACTTTATGTGTAAGTCGATACTCCCTGTGGTGAACTACAGCAAAAGGTAAACATCGCTTCTTCAAACTGTTTTTCAAAGCCAAAAACATCAAACAAACATTAAACATCAAAGCCAGAAACTGAAAACGTGTTTTCTCCTCCTTTTTTCTCAAACACTGCACAAGTGAATTGGCTACTTCCCATAGCAAAGGAATTTGTAATTAGTAATTTAAAAATTACTTCTTTCCTGCAATTGGAATTAGTTACTTTATTAATGAAGTAAATTTTACTCGGTAATTAGTTGCTTTTTTGGCCAAGGAATTGTAATTGGAACTAATTACTTTTTGGGAGAAATTTTTACAGCCCTACCGAGTAGTTTGTAAAGATCACGAATAAAGTCATTTTGATGTTAGTTTCAGTGCCAAAACTAGCGCCCCCAAAACCCCCAACTGGGGGAGGGGGGGGCGCACAAAAATGGGGCCCCGTAAATAGTACGTAGCACGTAGTACTATGTACTCAACGTATGATAAAGGTGCCTTAAATAGGCCTATTGTAAGATTCAATATATTTTTTGTCTTAACTCGTGCGATGTGGGGTCCCCATACCATATTTATGCTTTTGGCCATGGGGGGCCTGCAAATTTTTCGAAAAATAGCAGTCGCAAAACTAGCAAACAAACGTTTAGTAGCATACCAAGGGCCCCTCATGCTCAAGTGAAAGGTGCAAAAATAAGCTTTTAAAACGTTTTTTTTTCGCATAGGTATAGCGAAATGTTAGAGTAGGGTTTGCTTGCTGCATTATTTTAGTGGGTTTGAAAGGGACCTAGTAAAACAGAGTATTAAACCTTGTTAAAACTGAGGAATTTAAAAGGCTCAAAACGCACAAAAAGCCTCCAAAATAAGGTCAAATTCCGCAAAATTTTCCGGGGGGGCATGCCCCCAGACCCCCCTAGCTTGGCATCGCCCCTTCGGGGCTCGCTGTTTTGTGTCACAATCCAAGAAAAAATTTTAGGGGGGCCCGAAAAATTATTTCGGGGGGGGGAACGCACTGCCTAGTTTCGGCCCTGGTTAGTATACAAGGTGAGCCTTTTCAAATGTAATATTCTTTATACCTTTATACTTAGCCTTAACGATGCTTTCGCCACGCTTTCATTTATAAACCAAGATCTTTTGCGCAAAATAACCAAACAACGAAAAATATTCCACCCACATACAAACAGGAGTTTGTTAATGTCGGGTTAGGCCCTTCTTTTTGTTGCGCAGGCATACGAGTTTTTACGATGTGAGAAATTTCATTTTTTCCGTTACTTCATGGTCAATCGTCCGTAAGAGCAGTTGGGCAGAAGCCACGTTCTACAGCTCACACGTAAACATCGAGTTGGTAACATACCGTAAGTTAAACTACAGTTTACCCTTCTTGCGCCCCTAATTGAGAACCGGTATTTTAAAGCAATGAAGAGCAATGAGTGTTCATGAGAATGAGACCAAATGATTAAGGTTTAAAATAACGGATCAGTAGATCCTTCTATACATAGAATAAACCAAAACTGGAAAAAAGAAGAACCGAGGATCACTAGTATCTAATTATCAACAGAATTAATGTAAAATGTTAATAAAACTTTTTCAAAATTTAGGTTTCTCAATTACTCCTATCTGTGTTGGTTTAATTTTCTGCTGCTGGTGTGTCCTATAAATTTGAGCTATGATTATTCTCTTGGATCAATTCCCTTAATTACTTCTGTATATGAAATAAGAAATCTTGTATCAATGTTATTTCTCATTTCTTGCCTTGGACTTCTGATAATAGCAGTTTTGCGGTTGCAAGATCAGGTATTCTCTATTCCATCAAATATATTTTGAAAGCTGACACTTTTGATTTTATGAAGTTGTAAATTTTTGCGTAAATGTTCCTACGTACTGTTTTAATATTGTATTTGAACGGTTTTAACAACAGTATTTGTATGCAGTGTTTTTTTTAATGTTTGGCTTTAGGCAGTGGCGTAGCCAGAGGAGAGCCATCGGGGCACTGGCCCCCCATTTTTGATGAAGCTTAATCTGAAGTGTAATTAAAACATGCTTACAAAATACTGTAAAGTTTGTTTCAAAAGCTCCCTCATCTTTACCATTTTTTCATTTACGATTAACTTTTGCGCGATTTGAATTTCGACGTGATTTCTCTACAAAAAGCGCTTGTTACGCATTATTACATAATACCAACGCAATGGGATCAAATATTTAAGAGTAAGTATAGAGAAAGAGCAAGATTGTAAGGCAAAAAGGCAATCGAATATGGCGAGCAAAAGAAAAAAATGTTTAATTGAAAATTATTATAAGAAGAATAGGGACTTTTTCGTTGTGTTAGTTGTTCTATGTGTTTCTTGTTCGTGTATACCAGTGGTTCTCAACCTTTTTCTTACCGCGTACCACGCGAAGGTGTTACATTACCGTTGCGTATCACCAAGTGATCGAGGATTTTAACTTACTCAAAATTTATCGCAAAATAAAGAATACACATAACGACACCAGATTTAATGTGAGGGTTGCAATTATTTCTTCGCTACCGGCTGATCAATGCGGGGTTATACCGAGCTCACGGCACTTCGGAAGCCATGTCCAGGTGCATAAAGACGATTCTGACCCGAGGTTTTGATGCTTGTCATGGCCCATACTGAATGTATTCAAGTTTATACAGTACTTTCGCTTTAACATTTTTGAAAAAAATCACAACAATTGAAGGCTTAATGGATATTGTTCAAAAACCCTAAAGATAAGTGCGGCGAGATGTGGAGCCCAGTAACACGACCTCCACTGGGACTATATCAAAAAGTCTGAGAGTCGTGTTGCAGAGGTGGCCCCGTGGATGTATTAAGTTTTAATTATAAAAACTAATTCGGCATATTGAAAAACCGTCGTCTAAGCGAGAGTGGTTTCGTTACTAGGCTGGTTATCAGCCGGGGTCACAATGCATAATATAAAACGACCTAAGAAGCCAACGCGCCTTGTTTTCAGGTTCTCTTGTCATGCTTAGCCATATCGCAGTAGCTCTGCTTGAAAGCTACGTACCATTACTAAGTCGATGCCATAAATTTAGAACAAAGTGCGTAAGAAAGGGACCGGCAAGGTAATAATGGTGCTGTCATAAACTACTCAACAACGCTGTTTTACAACAACGATTCAATAAAAGTTTGAACTCGTTTCTACGTGAAACGCCAAAGTTTGTTGCGTACCACCGGAAACGGCTTTGCGTATCACAAGTGGTTTCGCGTACCACAGGTTGAGAACCACTGGTGTATACCATACAATGACAAAATCGTTAAATTTTATTAATTATATAATGCCGAGCAGAAAGCAGTTTGATTAGTATTAGGGTAGCGATTAGCGAACTTAAGGACTGCCTGCCTGGGTCTATAGCAAACAATTAACTCCATATTCAGCCGTAAACAAAATAAATACCTATAACTTGAGGCAAAAATCAAAATACGGAAAGCAGAGCAGTTGGCTTAGGGGGGCCAAGCGTTTGTCAGGGGGGGGGAATTTATAATTAAGCACAAAAACCGCTGTCTTCAAAAGACTAAGAGTAAGCTTGTTGATTGGGGGGCTCCCCTGCCCCTTTGGCGCCGGCCCTGACGGGAAGACAGCATGAGCTTAACGCCTTGGCCTGAGCAGATCATTTTTTTGAAATTCTAGGCCTACCGTAATTTGGCCCCAGTGGCGATTTTAAGGGGGGACCAGAGTGGGCCATGGCCCCCCAGATTTTAGCCTGGCCCCCAGGTTGACCCCCCCCCCAGTTTTAACAAGCTCATGTAGCCTATGACAGGGTATGAAAATATGCCCAACCTCAGAGTTGGACATTCGTTGTCATTGCTTCTTAGTTTACTATAGGCTATGTGAAAGTTGCATAGTTTGCCTCGGTCTTTGTCTTTGCTTTTCAATGAACTAGTGCTTTTGTTGCATCACACAGTTCCGTATAAATCGTAAAATCGCTAGGCCTATCTCCAGCGGTTAAGTCATAAAGCAGCCAGTGCAAATCGAAGAAGCTGTTAGTAATGGGTAAAGAGAAATAAAGAACTAAATAGATCAAATTCTTACGTATCGTGTCTTTGGTACTTCGTGTATTTACCCTTTACTTCTTTAATTTATTTTTTGTGTTATGATTTTTGATGTAGAGGGATATCAAGTGGTGTAGCAGACCTAATCCTTTTCTATTCTACGGTTTAGGTTTGAGCTACCAGATGTTTATTTTTGTCCAAGAGTTGTAGTAATGCGTTTGATCCCGACGCTCTTTTTGCATGTCTATAGTCAAAAAAGGGTTACCACGAGAGGTAGAATGGAGGGATTCATTAACTGTTTGCACTTAAAGATGGAGGAATTACGCTAAGTGCCTTTTCTAAGGGTGTTATAACAAGCAAACTTGCCGGCTTGTTGTCGATACTATTCCTTTAATGTGGAAGTCGATTGCATAACAGGAAAACTATGAATACTAATTTTTAGGCTAGGCAAGCAGTTTGACTCGTCTCGGAGTCAGACCTTGAGTCTACCGCTCCAGAAACAGACGCTCTGACCATTTTGCTACCTTACTGTATGTTGTAGTGAATGTTAATAATAAATGTACATAGTGAGTGTCATATTGCAATCTGCTTACTTGTTAAGTTTGGTTGCAAATCTTTTTGAACTTACTCTTTTCCTCTCAAACACAGTTTTCAGTGGCTCCACCTCAATCTATCTTGACCCCAAAGTTTTCAGTGGCCCCCCCCACTTTTTGGGTGCTGGAAACGCCACTGTTTAGCCCCCCTAAACATTCTGCTGGCTACGCCCCTGGCTTGAAGAACCATTACGCAATTTTGAAAGACCGCCAGTTTTTAAAATTGTAATGAAACTGCAGTCAGCAACTGTTTCGACAAAAATTTGCAGATTTCAAGAGACCGCTGGACAATTTTGAGAGACCATTTTGGTTGCTCGAAACGCCTTAAAAACCAGTATTTGTATGTTTTTTAGGTTGCTTCGGCTAAACCGTTTTTGCTTGGATTGAGTTTGATGATAATTCCTTTCTTTCCAGCTTCTAATTTGCTTTTTTCTGTTGGATTTGTTGTCGCTGAAAGAGTTTTGTATCTTCCTTGCGCCGGTTTTATTGTTTTGATAATTTTGCTATATCAAAGTTGTAAGTAGACCCAAATATAATTGCCCTTGCGAAGCAATTTTGCTAATTTTAAGGCATTAAAGTAACAAAATATGATATCAGAAGCTTACTCTAGAAAGAACTTTTAGCCTATTTCTATCAACAAGTAAAAAGCAATGTCCTTCCTGGCCTACCGGACGGGAAGTCATGACGACTTCCTCTTGTTGGGTCAGAGGCTATAACAGCACTCCATCACCAACAGTGCAAAGCACTCCAGTAAATCGTAGCACGGATTTACTGGAGTGCTTTGCACTGTTGGTGATGGAGTGCTGTTATAGCCTCTGACCCAACAAGAGGAAGTCGTCATGACTTCCCGTCCGGTAGGCCAGGAAGAACATTGCTTTTTAGTTGTTGATCTTCACCCTGGCCACGTAAAGAGTGTAACTGGAATGGTGACGTAGCCACACGAGTGGATATGCGTACCACAAAGGTTAGATTCTTTAAGAAATATTTATCCGAAGGGATGAGTGATCCTGGCAAGATCATTCGTCCTGGAAAATGTATGAACCTGACATGAGGGCGGCTGATGAAGGCTGATAGCCAGAAATAGCGCTGTCTCGCTCTATGGAGCCTATTTCCTTGCCAGCGATTGTTTATGGATCCACCTTTTGGTTCACTTATATGCAAGCATTACAAATGATAGCTTACATATTTTGCTTCACAGTAGAAGATTTTTTGATCATAGTTATATCCAGAAAATTTTATAGGGAAAACTAAAAAACGTTTATCTTGCAGCTTTGTAGGCCTAGATGTTTCGAAGCGCTAATGTATTGTTTTGGACATTCAAAGATTTACGGCAAGAAAGCTTAAGTTTCCTCAGCCTCCTGCTGCATATCTGCCAATATTGGTCTTTTTAATTGCAAGCAGTCCTCATTTATTGCACGCTTGCTTTTTGTGTTTTTGGAAAACGTTCCTAAAAGAAGCAATAACCAGTAAGCCTACCATAAAAACCACTGACAGACTTCTGTATTCAGTAGAGTCAACTTACAAGTACCAGCAGCAATTTCTGTCATTTTAATTTTTGAAGAGAATAAAAGAAAAAGTTTTTTAATTAATTTGGGCTATTTTTTTTTTCAGCTTCATGCACTTTTCATTTTGTACTCACTCAATAATGTATGTTTTCAGTACTTTCGCGCTTGCCATTCTTTCGATTATTCTGGCATTTTATCATGGCAACTTTGATTTTGTTTTATCTTGGTCAAACTGTAAATAGAAGCTTCGATTGGACATCAGAGGATCGGCTATTTAGGTGAGACAGTCTTCATGATCCTGACTGATATTGCAAGCTAAATAAAATTATGTTGGAAGCTGCTGGATGAGCTGACATTTTTTGCAACATAAAGTGAGCTAATACTGTATTTGATTATGAATTACTGAGTGAAATAAAAAAACTCATAATTTGCAAAGGTAAATTTTAAACACAATAAAGCAAACGCAAAAATTACTTAAAACTCAAAAACAAATCATACGCCATAAAACACCGCTTAAATGACACTGAAAAGTTAACCGTCGGCCGGAAACTTGAGTCGTGGGTAACTGTTTCTGTGGCGCATAGAATGCATCTGTGTTTTGAGTGATTTTGTGCATGTTTTGTAAACAGAATTATTTGAACTTGATTTTAGCTTATGGTGCTCTTACGGTACATCGTAACTTGTAACAGACAAATAAGCTGTTGCTTCCGCAGCCTTATAGTCCATGCACCACAGTGCAACGGGAAAGACCAACAACTTGAACTTGAAACTTTGTTTATTGACGCTCAATTAACAAGGCACTACATATCTCAACAAGGCACTATATTGCTCTTTCGACAAACCCTGATACTGTAATATTTGTTATCTTCGGCTGATTGTAATTTGCCTCAATTTAACACTGGCTACGTTCTTGTTCTTGCATTATTCTTTTTGTATAACGGTTTTTCATCTTTAGAGCAAACTTAGTTCATTATCCTGACAACACCAAGATTCATTATAACTGGGGTCATCGTCTCCAAAAAACAAAACGGTAAGATTTCGGTGGATATGCCGATATAAAACAAAGCTTATCGACATTATTCAAAGTAAAACTACAAAAAACGTACAGCTTTGGACACATCGCAGTAGACTAATCATTCTTGATTATGATAATGAGATTTTACTGACAGAGATTGAGGCAATGTAACTGACTAAGATTTTCAAGTTAAACTTTCGCGTGAGCTGCTGACAAGCGAATTCCATTTTTCTCGAAATGCTTTGCTCTACTTCTACAAACTGTACTTTCATAAGATAGTAAATGTACAACATTGTAATACCTCGTAGCACTGCAATTGCTTTTTCTGAATTTTAAATAATATTATTTAATGTAGCTTCTCGCAAAATCAGTGGCTGAATCGATCACTTAATACTTTCAAGTTTCAACTAGATCTTATCTTCTGCATTAAGTCAAACCCCTCTCCTGTGGTAAACTTCATCAAATAAGAAATTGCGAAACTTAACTCTGAGATCGCTGTATTTTTGCAACTTTTTTCTTGCAGCTCGTATTATGTTAAAATTTGCTGTTGGTAGTTTTCAATTTTAACATAAATCGATGTTTTGACAGATATACTGAAGCAGCAGAAGAATACAAGAAAGCTCTTGCAATTGATCCACATAATTATGGAGCTGTTAATAACTTAGCGAATATTTTAGCTCTGCAAAAAGCTCCACCGGTAAATTTGCAGTACAAAACGAATTAAAGATGTTTCTTTTTTACATTAATGTAAATCATGGTAGCCTATTTTTTAAATTTTCACCTATGGTAAAATATTTGTGCTGGCCTAAGTCGTATATTTGATCTCAAACAGCTTTTGTTTGCATTTTTGCTTTGAGTTACTGCAACGAAATTCTACAAAAAATAATTAAATTTTTTTGCACCCATGCTTCGCATAGAATTAATGTTACCAAAAGTTGTGCTATTCTTTATGAAAGGCGATGAATACCACTACTAGTGATGTCATATCTATCAACGTAGCCTACTGAAAATATTTAACTTTTAGGACGAAATTGAAAAATTGTACGAGCGAGGAACCAAGATTGACCCCAGGCGAGAAAAAGCATTTGCTAATTTAGCTGCATTTTTAATGTAAGTGATAGCGATAGTTTATTAGTTTTACCACAACTTAACCTGCGCAACAGAAGTTAAACACAGTAATATTACCGTAATACATAAGTACGTAGCCTCCTTTACCAGTTTCATAAAGTTGCCATACACAAAAGTTACACATGCCAAGTGTTTGCTTTGTCATTTGTAACGTTACTTTTACTGCAGCAACATACTGTAGTTGTTGATTGCGTGCCGCTAGCTCAATAAACGCAACTGCCATACATCTCACTGACCAGTCAATTCGTGGGTAGATAAATAGGCACGATAAAGGCATTTTTGTACCGAGTTTTTATAAGATTATAGGCCTACGGTTTTTTGGTTGATGAATTTGATTATGAAATTTCAATGACTAAATTTAATTAGCTTACTTCGTACATTCAGGCAAAGAAATCGAGATGATGAAGCGATAAAAGTCCTTGCAAAGGCAATGAAGACAGTTCAGTCGGGTTTTTCGGAAATTGCCGAAGTTGCTCGGATGCTTGTGGCAAAAACTAATAAAACTCAAGCTAAACGTGTACTCTATCACTTGATTAAATCAAGTTGTTTCATTGCGGAACATCAGCCAGCAATGGAAAGATGTGCAAAAACCCTGGTGCCAGCGCTGCAAGATATTGTGGACCAAATTAAGAAAAAGGGCAAGTAGATCAAATATACATGAACAAATGAAACAGTAAGCTGCTTTCACTCAAAGTATACAAAATTTATTAGGGCAAATTAGAAAGTTGGAATGGGTGTATGACACGAATGTCCCAGGAAAGAACAGCCAAAAAACTGCTGTGTTCAACTCCGGTTGGTCGGCCGTCCCATAATACTCGATGGCAAGATTACATTGAAGACCTTGGTTGGTATCGCCTAGGCATACCACAGAGCACCTACCCTTCGTCGCAGAGGACCGAGATGCTTTGAGAATCCAACTGGAGCAACTGCCGCCGCGACCCCCAAGGATAAGCGGGTCTAGAACAATTAGCTAGTTGGTTAGAAAGTCTCTGAGCTTTCCAGTTAGTACGCCAAGTTATGTGTTTGACCTCTGTTGTGGTTTTGTTTCTAATTTGGGTTTGCTTTAGGAATCCTTCAACCAACTATGAATGATACATCATTGTAAAGACTTTTAGGGCGCAATAATGCAGCTATTTTACAGTTACATGGGGTAATTTTTAAACGATTGATGTTTGTTAAGCCAAGTGATTAAAAGTCCGGTTTAGAAATAATTGTATGTCAAAGATGGTTTTCTTTTCGAAACGAGCAAAAAAGGAACGAACTAAAGTAAATAAATGGTAAAATCTAAACAAAAACAAACGTTTACAGTACAGAATATTCCATTTGCGTGTGTTTAGGTGAAGGAAAAAAAGTAAAAGCTTACGAGGCACAAATTGCAAGAATAAAGGCAACGGACTGGGATACGTTGGATAAATTTGCTAAAGCTCTTTCAAATGCTTGGACTATTGACGCAGCTTTCTTCGCGATGATGACGTAAGCTAATATTGATCGAAATTTTACAGTATGCATAAACTTCTGGTGATTAATTTATCGTATCCTAGGCTATGGTGTAGCTGTGTAGTCGTTCTGTAGTGATCTTTAAAAATTGATTGACGATATAGTTGTAGAGAAGAGCATAGTTGAAAAATTTGAAGCAGTGACTTTATTTTTTAATTGCAATTCCAATATACGGTGATGCTTCTGACCAGTACTCAATGGCTAGTGGGTTAACCTGTTTATCAATTTTATTGTCATTAACAGAGCCGTAGCAGCCGCTCCCAAACCCCTCAATTGGGGGGGCCACACTGCCAAAAGGGGCCCAAAATTGTCTTAAATGACCCAAAGTTGCATCAATTCAAAAACAAAATTTTGCTTTGCGAATCGCGTTGAATGGGATTTTTTGCGCTCAGATTCTATATTTTAGTTTTGAAATTCTTCGCTATAGTTTCTTTTTAAATAGCGTCATAAACTGCGTAATGAAGTCATAAAGAATATACTGTATGTAATTAATCAATCAATCAAGTTTTTATTTGCCAGGTATACAAAATGCAACTCGTACATTAAATGATACACCATGACAGGGAGACAACGAAATGACGATATGGTCTTCTAGTCAATTGCCACCCTAGGATGCAAGTATGCAATTTTTTTTTGGTCATAGTATGAAAAATGAATAAAATAAAAAAGAAAACCAAAAACAAACAAATAAGACAACAATAATAAACACGAAAATGCACACTCAAAATATGCCAAATTGTCAATTATGATTAGAATTTAAACGGTAATTTAGAATTGCCGTTTCATTTCTTTTTGTTTTGTAAATCACTCATCATGTGTCATATTTAAGAATTAAATGCTTCTAGAAATTTTTTTTAAATTTGGGAAAACTAAGATATTTTAGTTCATGTGGAACATCAGACCATATAAGAGGACCACAAACTGACAGTGACCTTCGAGCAAATTTAGTATTAGTTCTTATTATATAATAATTATCTTGCACACTTTTTCTGGTTTCATAAGAATGAATTTTGGAGATCGGACAATAATTAATCAAGTCAAGACCTGATATCAACTCAACATTAATTAACATTAATCAACTCAAGATGTACAGTAAGAGTGCGCGTAGAACTTGAAAAAGGAGGCCGGTGCAGAGTTGGATCCAATCATTTTTTAATTTTTACATTCAAATTCATTACTTTTGAAAAAATTAAATTCAAATTCATTAACACCGTGTGAGCGGATTTAAAATTTTATTTATTTTTTATTTATTTGCATTTTTATCCTCCTATCACCTGAAAGCGACTGGGCGCTATACATTGCCGGCCATCCGTCTACCACACTTAAATGGGGGAATCTCGCTTAGTGTCTTTTCCGAAGGCACAACAAGCAAAGTTGCCGGCTTGCTCCACACTTTCCCTTTAATGCTGAACGTCAAGCAAGAAAGCTGTAAATACCAATTTTTAAGTCATTGGTTCGACCGGACTCGGAATCGAACCTCCGAGTTTACCAATCCAGAAACAGATGCTCTATCCATTTGGCCATCCGATCGGTAAATTAAATTAAATCAGAGAGTCGAACCGAACCTGAACCGCGAACCGGTAAAAACCGCTTTTTTTCGGTGAACCCGAACCGAACCTGAACCGTATAAATTTGAGATCATTGAACCTGAACCGAACCCGAACCTTCATAATTTCAAATCTGTGAACCTGAACCGAACCCGAACCTTTAAAATTTTATGCAAGCGAACCCCAACCTATAACATTTTGTGGACATAAACCTGAACAGAAATCGTTTAGCATCTATGTTTTAACCTGAGCTGATTCTTCTGACATGTGATGTCGCTTCTGTCTTTTCATTGCTGTTTACACGCAGCAGCTTCGTGCATGTGCAGCTATTGTCAGCAATATGATCTGGCAGTACCGCACACTGGTTTAGATCTTTTGCGACGGGTTCGATTCACGGCTGGAGTGGAGCCTATTGTACAGTATATGATATACAGTGTATACCGGATGGTTGCTGATTGAAACAGCACAAGTTCATTTGGCAGTCTTCCTTCAATACAGTTGAACTTTTAATGCAGTAGCAATAAGTGCTCGCTTGTCTTGCTCCTCGAGTTTACAAAATGCGTTGTTACTGTTACCAGTGCTGAACAAAGCTTTAGAAAACTGAAACTTATTAAAACGGTTAATAGATCTAATATGGCAAACAACAGACTATTTTTTTTACTTTTCATTTGTTGGCATTTTTATCCAACTATCACAGAAACCAATGGGGCGCTACGCGAACTCGCGTAGGAGTTGCTGGCCATCTGTCTACCTACCACACTTAGATGGGGGAATCTCGTTAAGTGTCTTTCCCAACGGCACAACAAGCGAACTTGACGGCTTGCTTAACACTACCCCTTTAACGTTGAATTTCTAGTGGGGAAGCTGTGAAGACCAATTTTTAAGTCATTGGTTTGACTCAACTGGGAATCAAACCCTGAGTCTACCGATCGAAAAACAGACGCTCTATCCACTCGGCCATCCGATTGGTTCTTTACTGGCCATGCTGTCAATCGAAAGTTAATGCACACGATTTCCAGATTATGATGCTGTCATAAGAGCAACTGCAAACGAAAAAGTGCGCTCTAGCTAGGCGATTTTAATGGTAATAGATAGGCCTAAATGGGTTTAACAAACTTGTGTTAAAATTACACCTTTTATTTTTTCACAGTGACAACACGTATGTATTACTACAGTATTCGCATTGTGGTGAGACATTGAGCTGTTACTCCTGGAAAAACCGAAAACAATTTATATCGAAAGCTTAGTATAGGGGCCCTTGAAAGGATTTTGGGGGGGGGAGGGCAAAGTTGAGCTGCTACGGCACTGGTCATAAATTTTGGAACATAACCATTAGTAGGGGAGATGTTGGACCTTTGATCAGGGTGGGACCAATGACCATAGTTGATTTCTCGCTAAGTTCTTGGCGGATTTTCTTTCTCTTTTAGGAATTAATTCAAAATAGTTTCAAAGTTTTACATCCGGGTTTTGATCGAGTTATGGTTATCCACACGTGTGCAAGCAAGGATAACCTTTTTTACTGGCTCTTAATTTTTTTTTTTGTTGATGATTGTTTTTTTGTTTGTGAGCTTGAAGTTAAACGGAAGGTAGCTTAATATTGTTTGTTTTTGAAGTTTATTTGATGTAGAAAAAGATTTTGCCACGCTCAGGGACATATACCGTATCAGGTAGCGGCCAGTTAGTAAAATGTTGCGCCTACGTAGTTGTGGGACCTTTGAGCCAGTGCAAAGAGGGACCAATGAGCCAGTGGCAGTTTGGTATGCACCGGATGTGGACATAGTTAAGGCAGGCCTCTATGTCATTGTTACAGTGTTTTCTGTAGTTGGGAGCTTCAGACATTTTATTGGACTGCTACTTAGCAGTCCTGATGACGAAGATGATTACGAAAGTGAAATCTTGAAACGGTCTAAGCAGATTAATCATGATTTTGTCTTCCCTGACGTTGATAATCTGGCTACTGCAAAGAAAAGTGACATATAATTCAAATTCTTTTACCGCCATCTTCAGCTGCTGCTACTAATCGTTTAGCTAATGTGTTAAAATTATATATTATTTTGGCTCGTTATGGCATCTACTTCTCAAGGGTGATTGATAGATTTTTTTGTGATTTTTGCATGGTTAGTTTTGTTAATAAATTTGTTTGTTTACTCTATTTATTGTGCTATGATTTTGACTAAAAAAAGGTCGCAGCTATGTAAAAGACAAAGACATAGCGTAAACTCAAAGAAAAAGGGAATGGCTCAGATAGTGTAGAGCCCTTTTCATTGACTACGCACTGCTAGTTAACACCAGAACGCGTAGTTACAATTTCATTTTTAAATGATTTTAAATTATTACCCCACTGATTTTACTTCTTAGTTTTATTACTGTAATAAAACTTCTTTTCATCGTAGATCTAACTGTTTCTGCAGCTTCCCTCTAGTGGTGCATTGGTCCCACACCGTGTCTCATTGGTTCCACAAACTCAGGGACCAACGAGCCATTTCTAGAAAAATTAAATTTTTAATAATTCAACTAAAACATGTTTGTTCTTGCCCAACTTCAGTATGGAGTTGCATCACCTACTGGTCTACTCAAATATAAACTTTTGTTTGCTAACACCCACAAATTCAGGAGTTAAAAAGCAAAAAGGGAAAAATGGCTCATTGGTCCCACATCTTCCCTACTTTAATAGGCATATGTATAACTCCTATGTGATGATCAGATTTTCCTTTTCCAACAGTTAACTTGAAACAAAATAACATAAAAACTACTTTTTGTAGTGACATTGAAGACAACGAAAAAGATCTCAAGACTGTCCAACAAAGTGAAAATAGTCTCTGGGGTCGAGCTACTAATTTGTTTCGCAATCAACGTTATCAAGAAGCCAGAAAAATTTACGAAATTTTGATTAGAAAATACCCCCAGAACCTTGAAGCTAAAGGTCAATATGTAAGTATTTTCATACGTGATGAAGAAACTTTACTTAAAATGGCTGAGATTTTGTTCATAGTCAAACTGACCCGGGCCGGTTAGCTCAGTTGTTAAGCGCATCGCTATCGGTGCGGGAGGTCTGGGGTTCCATTCCTGGGCCGATCGAATCGGACACAGTGTCGCCCAGCGGTGGTCTTAAACAAAGGGGAGGCCTGTGCAACAATTATAAGGGGGGCCTTTTGGGATCCAAATTCCAAGACTGGTGTAGTGTGTACTGAAGCACGTTATAATAGGCATTTCATAGGAAGTTACTTGAGAAGCACCAGTCCATCAACCATCAAGTCAATCCATTTAATGCCTGTAATAGAGAAACATCATTTACTGCCAGTAATTGGTACCGGTAGGTTAGGCCTATAACAAGGCTAGGGTTCATTAAAAATCTCCCAGAACTTGGGAAAAATTAGAGACCTGGAATGATTTGCTCATTCTACTGTATACAGTATATGCAATATTGGTAGCTTGAGTAAATCACGAACTAGTCATGAGCATCTAATTGGTCATGCAAATCATTTACGATTTTCTCTTCTTGTGCGCACAGTAATTATTTCTTGTGCTCTTGTAACTGATTCGCTTTGTAAAGTAGGCTACTAATAACATCTTTCGATGGAACATCACTAGCACTTGTACTTTCCTCATCATGAGTTCAAATTGATTGGTTTCGAACATCACTTTTATCAACATTTTCTTGAGCATCTGTTTGACGTTTACTACTACATTGATTCTGATTTATGGAAGTCTGATCACCAGAATTTAGTGCAAGATATTTTGACATAGATCCTCGAAGTGGTTCTTGAGTAGCTAGCCAATGTCATTTTGTTTTCTTTTTTTTCAAAACCAAAAGCACGCTTACTATGAACTCGAAGCATAACGGCAATGGAATAAGAAATTTTATCATGTTCTGTCTAGAGCACTGACATATTATTAACCTAGACAGCATGAGGTCGTCCTCGTCGCTTCTGTCTTCAGATAGTTTTTTGCCACATTTTCACGCATTCCACTACAGTTTTGTTGTAACCTTGCAGGTCTCCTCCAGAACACGGCTTCGCAATTAATTACAAGTTAATAGACTACTGACATGTCTCTTCCACCTTAATATCAAAACTACAAATTGTAACGACTGCTCGTCTATAGTAATCATAATATACAGAAATTGCTGAGTTTCATTTTGAGGTGGTTCAGCTTCGATTAGAGATAAAAAAAAAAAAAAAAAAGAAATGGTTCAGACAAATTGTTTACTGTGTTTCAATGCAAAAAGTTTTATTAAAATGATGATTCTTTTTAGGGGAGCTTAAATTTGGGATAACTAAAATCAATTTTAATGGTTTGGTTCAAGTCTTATTTTCAAATTTTTTGTTTTGAAATTTTAGTTTTGAGGGGGGCCTTATTTTCAAAGGTGGCAGAAGGGTAGTTCCTATTCAGGAGAGCTGAAGATGGTTCAAGTTTACAAAAAAAGTGTTTTTTTAAGTGTATACGTCGATTCTTTTTTTTGTTTTTTTTGGGAGGGAGAGGGGTGTGTATTTACAATGGAGGTAGCTTCCTTTAATTCATATGACTAAAAATAATTTTATTGATATGGTTCAAGTTTATATACAAAAGTTTTTTTCACAATTAATGCAAATGATTCTTTTTGAGGGGGCTTTCTTTTTTAGGGGGGTCTGTGCGACCGCACAGTTCGCACATTCCTAAGACCACCACTGGTGTCGCCAACGGCTCACCACCGGTGCGTCGTTTCTTCGTAGCTGTGTTGCCCAGGCGTTAAGCTGCGGAGATGGGCTCCGTCACTCGTTACACGCTTCGGCGTAATATCGCGAGTATAATGAAGATTTGATTTGATTAATTGACTACGAAAGTAAACGCAAGATATCTTAAAATAGAAGAATAATATGCAGTTTAGTTGCCTGATATTTTAGCTCGCAACAAATCTATTCTCATACTTGGCACTATATTATGTGATTTTATTTAGCTATCAAAACTTTCCAAGTATATATAGAAATCATAAACACTTCTTGGAATGCAAAACTTTTTTCCGTAAAAACTCTCTACCTAAAAAGATGGAAATATCCCGAACGGTATGCCATCTGCAGAGTCCGATTAAGGCGGGTACTGACGGGGCTGCAGCCCCAGGCCCACAACAAAAATAGGCCCACCGACAACAAGTTGTCAAAAACAACTGATGTCAACTTTTTTAAAAACCCAGTAACTGCGAGGTATTTTGTTGTCAAGACAAAAGTGTGAAAAGATGAGGGCTAGGCGTGGTAGCCCCTCCCTTTAAGCCCCCTTTTATACCGTCGTTGTGTAAGTCTTCAAACAGCGATTTTTTTATTTTAACGAAAAAGCGTTTTTTTTATATATTCAAAGGAGACGCTATGACAACACTTTGATAATCATACCCTGATAGTTTCTAAAAGCTTAATCTGCTTGTATAAAATGAATCTAGTTAGGGCAAGGAATCAAAATTAGGAGCATTGCCACAAAGTTTGATCAAAAGGCATTAAAAATTGCAATTACAGCAAGTAATATCCAAAAATATTTTGGAAGAGCGTTCTTCCGGGCCGCCCTAGGTCTCTTTTTGTTTCTGATTTCGCACCAGATCAACTCTTCTACTGTAACTACTCCTCTTTGAAAACTGCGTCTAATTTATTTTTTCAAAATTTTACTCCTCTCTCCAAAAAAAGTTCTAAATACACCCCTGACTGAAGTATTACACTGCGAATAAGTAATATTCTGTTTGTTTGTTGTTGTGGTAACAGGGGGCGGGGGGCGAGGGCAGTTACAATAGCTCCGTTAACCTCCGTTTACCTATGGAGCAAAAGAAGCACCCTTAAGTATCAGATACTTTTGTGCATTGAAGGGAGTTAAAATGTAGGTCTTCGATAACCATCTAGCCCAAGACCCATCAAATCTTTAATCCAGCCATGCCCATCTGTTTTGAACTACTCATCAGGTAATTTAGCTTCATATTTTCTGTTATATCATGCTTTTGGGTTCATTTATTTAGTTTGTACTGTTTCTTCGTGTTTCTAGGCTGCTCTTCTGTTTGAAATTGGAGCTGTGGATCAAGCCAGGCAAATTTTAGAGGACATTACAATGCAAGACGAAACCTGCTCATTTACAGGAGCATGGCACAACCTTGCCACGCTGCATGGCAAGCAAGGAAACTTTGAAAAGGTAAGAAAGAGAGGGCCTTGTCGCCAACGATGAACAAATTGCAATTTTTACGCCAATATACGCTATAGGTAAGAATAGACTATGCACAAGCATAAAATAAAATTAGGTGGGTTGAAAGATACGAAACTAGTTGTGTAGTTTTCGTATTATCCTGTATGCATTAATTTTGCTGGACCGTTGGTTTGACCGACAGAGATGTTGATTTTTTATTTTGCTAACATTGCCTATTATTGTCTAAAAATCTTTAGGCCTAATTTTTTTCCCTAAAGCATTCAGAAAAAAACATAATGACAACACTACGAATAAATTTGTCTGTGTGAAAAAGAAATTAGTGGCCTCATAAACCAGCAGTAGGTCCAAATAACCAACTCACCAGACTGCTTATATGACAGTTCGTTACATACAGCAGATGATGAAAGATGAATGCAGCAGAACTTGTTGTTGAAGGTTGTTGATGCTAACTTCTCTTTTCAGGCAATTGTTTTGCTTAACACATGCTTAGATAAAATCTACAAAACATTTTCCAAAAAGAAACCACTACTTAATAAAAACCAAATAGTAATACTTTGCCAATTGGGAAAACACGAAAAACATAGAAGTAATCAATTAAAAGAACATGGAAAGAAAAAGGAAGCTGATTCACTGTGGAAACAAGCATTAGAAGTAAGATTTTAAAGCAATCGCAAAGAGTTTTACAATAGGCCTAGTAACTTTTGGACACCAGCAAAATTGAAAAGAAAATTTGTGACCCGTGTGTTTCAAAATGGTCAGTTATCATTAGGATATGGTTGACCTTCATCCAACCAACTGTTTGTCTTGGCAGTCATGTAAATCTAGGTAGGAATCACCCTTGCGTATGAATGAACCCCGTTAATATCGCATAAGCTTAAAAAATCCTACTCAATATGAGTAAAGGTTCTTTTGTGCAAAAAGTTTGTAAATTAGGCTTAATAGAATATGGGCTAATGTTTTTATAGTTTCGTTTGTAAATTGCATTACAATGCATGAGGCAGTGGTGACAGGAACTATTTTGTTGCATCATGTTTAATACTCTCAGTCGTAATATTGGATAAATTGATCGTTCATTTTCATTTATGGGCATGCAATGTTTTGAAACTCAATGTTCTTTTCGCCAACAGTAAAGTTATTTGCAGATAAAAGCTTAAAACAAGAATTAGTTAATTTAGTTTATTGATTTTCAATTCTTTTAATGCAAAAAACGTAGCCCCAGTTTTCCAGTTTCTTTATGTGCTATTTAAGCCTTTGTGCAGCTTTATTGGCATTCATCAAGCAGCAACCATACTTTGTGATGCAGTAAAATACGAAATTTTTCAAGTCATGTTTGTTGCATTTCATGTTTGTCGATCACGTATAACCTTGCTGCGGCTATTGGCCTGTTGCGCGTTGCGTGCCGGGAAAATACCTTAATGGTAGAATACACAGCACTGATGCTGGGTTAGTAGGGGATACACTTAAAACTTGTGACTGCTCACACTACAGCTTTGAACAGTTACTAAACTGTTTTGCAACTTAAGGTTTTGATCATGTTTTCAATTTGCAGAGATTAAAGAAAGTTATAAAACTAGATCCTGGCAACCAAGAAGCTCAAAGTGCGTTGTTGCAAATGGAGTAGACCATAAGTTCAGGAAAATTGAAGAAAAGACAACGAATTTTGTTCTTGGCAGTTTTGGAATGGTCAAAAATTGCACTTTGTCACTCTTTGCTGGGTCTGTAATTTTTTGCCTGTTGTTGTAATGCCGACTGTCTTTCGTACAAGATATACGCTCTATTTGCAAGTATCTTGTTCGACTGGACGACCATGGAGGGTTGACTGATGCATGGTCCCACTGGAAATTTATCCTTGTTTTTCGCGAGTGCAATGGATGTTGTGTAACGATCTCTCCAACTAGTTGCCGGTAATCTGTATGTAGGCCTGCTCTGGATAAGGGAATCCCACAAAACACTTGTCCTATCGGCACAAAGAGCGAAATCGTTGGCTTGTTCTTTACATTGTCCGCTTTGTGGCCATTTTCGTGCTTACAAATAAAAACTTTGTTTTAGTTGCTCGCTCACATATGCTGTGAGTAGTTTTTACTAATAGTCCATAATAAACATCGTACACTGCCGTTGTGCTTTAATTTTGATCCAAACACAGATAAATATTAAACAGCATAATGTTTCGGTGTTTGGACAAAATGATTTAGTATGACGAACAAATTACGGTAATACGAATTCGTTTGAACGTGGTATTGTAAAAGGGCGACCACTTCAAGCTCGGAACGGCTCGAGCCGAAATATGTTGCAAAGCCCTAAAAAGGCTCGAAAAAGCCCGAAAGTTAAGTTTGGTCCAAAACACTAAGGTTAAATTTAGATGTTTTTAAATACACCACGTTGATAAGAGGCAACGGAACAAAGCTTAGTTTACACGTGCGAAGATGGATTTACGTGGACGAAGTCAAAACACTTTTTGCTAACATGCAGTACTTGGCTTTGAAAAATAGTTGTTTTTCTCAAACTTAGTCCAGAACTTGACCCGAAAAGCCCGGTCCAACGAGTAACAAGTGATACAAAGTTTGATTAAAAAAAACTGAGAAAGTTCTCCGTGAGTTAAAGCTTTTTCTGAGTGTTAGTTTTTGTATGCAATTAAAGCGAAATTGCAAGTGCACCATTTGATGTGGCCTTATCAGGTAAACGAGAGCTACTGACCCAAACCAAACATTTAACGTACCAAAGCTTATTTTTGTTTTTACGCAAGCGCACTAACAAATTCAAAAATAGAAGCAAATCCAACTTGTTGTGCTGGAATATTTTGATTTATTATTTTCTTTATAGCTAATCCAGTTTTAGTAGAAACGTAATTACGCATCAGGGAGCTGAAATCAATAGACTTCATCGTCCACCGCCCACGTCAATGGTGCTGACCAAAAAATACCTACTATAACCTTATAGTTTCGACAAATAATGTGTTAGTTACTTGAAAAAGCCATAGATGCATGCATTATGGTTTGAAAAAATAATAACTTACTATCTTGTAAACCAAAAACTGTTAGAACTCCAAATTCGGAAATGTTCCTAGAATTTCATCGTAATGCCGGCATATTTGGGAATGGTTGCATAGAATGTTTCCACTTAGCTTTCCAGCAATCTGAATGACTGGCATTTGCGAGAAGAGCATGCGCTTCTCGCCACTCGAGAAGCAGAACTTCACAGTTTTTTGTTGATTGCTAGCGGCATACTCGCGCAAATGCTCTAGCCAATCACATCGCTGGAGAGTGAATAGAAATTTTCTCAGCAATTCGGAGACTTCAATATTATGGTTTTGCGCCTTTCGTGAAGCCGATATAATATGTGAGTAGTGGAGAAAATTGCACGAAGCTATGAAGAGGAGTTAATGGCAAATTGATTGTTTTTGCTTTGAATTCTTGGTTTGATTGCTCATTTACCGGTATGAGCAATACTATAATTAGTGGCCTCAGGCAGTAAGTTATGTGGTAACCAGCAATATGCTTTAAAATTATTTGCACTCTCACATTTTGCTTTAAGAAATTGTAACGAAAATAAGACGGAAAAATGAGTTACCGGCAGGTCTGTTAATCAGTGAAGTTAGCAGTTAGTTGGATCGCCTAGAAAACCTCCAGTTATCTCAAAACTTTATTGGTCACGATCAACAAGTCATATGTTTGATGGACGAACGTACCCTAGCTGTAATTTCTTTAAAACTGAAAGCGTCAGTAATATTTGCAATATCTAGCTTGGCCTATTGTGGAGTTGCTGCCGCACCTTTCCTACATGATGACAAACCTGCCATTTTGAACAACCCGGACGTTCAAGTAAGTGATGACTAATATAATTTATATAAAAAAAATAAGTAGTTCTAAGCATATCCCTATTTCATGTTGTTGAATAGGCTTAATATTTATTCATTTATTGGTTTTTGTTATGGTTTTGTTTCGACAAAAATACGTGGTTGAGTTAGCGGCGCCATCGAGGTAACGTAAGAGGAGAGTAGCAGGGACACAGTATGCTGCAGCGATGATACGTTCCTGGCAACACCATGCTTACGTTTCTATTCCTCACTAGATACTGTCAGCCACCTGCCAACCTCTAAAGTGGAGAAACCCGTTAAGTACCTCCCAGCAAAATAAATAAACTTGTAATTTTTCACGCAGTTCTTTTAATGCTAAACGTGAAGCAGAGCAGCAGCAAGTAGGCTTCCATTTTTGAGTCAATATTTTATTGACTCGCCTGGCAACAACCCAGGGTCTACAATACATAGGTAGACTCTCCATATTCGCTCTGCCATTTTGTACCGGTATTTAGTTGCATATTCGTTCTCCTATTACGAGAAAGCGATCAAAGCGCTATTAGGAGCTCGCTTAGGAATTGACGGCCAGCTGTCTACCACACCGAGATGGGGAAATCCGGCTTTGTGCCTTTCCCAACGTCAAACAAGTAAAATTACCGGCTTGTTCTCTGCACTGTCTTTTTAACGAAGAACAGGTAAGCTGCAAATACCAATTTTAGAGTCATTGGTTTGACCTGACTCGGAATCAAACCCGAGTCTACAGCTGTCCAGAGGCGGACGCTCTTACCAGTGATAAAGATCTTAAAACCATTTTTTTAAGGTCTTGGTCTTGGCCAAGACGGTCTTGGTCTTGCCCATTTAGTTTGGTCTTAAGACCGAAAGAACTAAAAAGCATCTAGTAAAAATTTAAGTGATCCTGCACAGCTAGAAAAAGTATGCAACAGCGTGTATGTGATTGTGTTGTTCTTTATTTCAGAGTTTCCCAAACTAAAGTCCGCGACGACCGCACAGGGGTCCGTGACAATGTTGCAAAAAATAAAAAACCAGAACTTTCAAATAATTTTTGCAGGACATACATAGACCCAATTAATTTCTGTAGTGATTAAAAATCTTATCGAATGTTTTTTTCTTCTACTATTTCTTGAATATTGAATAAATATTAAAGTTAGTCAGGGATTATGATACTCTTGACTTTATTGTGTATGAATTATAATGTTGTAATAGCCTGATTGCAATGATAAGTTGAACGCACGAGCAGAGATGATAGACTAGGTCAGAGAAACCCCGATGCAAGCTTATTAGGATATAAGTTTATAACAGGGCCGGCGCCCCAGTCGAAATGCTTGGCCCCCCCAACTAACAAGCTTACACTTTTTAAGACAGCGGCTTTTGTGCTTAATTTTAACTTTGCTACCCCCCCCCCCCCCCTGATAAACGCTTGGCCCCCTAAGTCGACTGCTCCGGCGCCGGCTCTGGTTTATAAGATACAAGATGCAAGTTTTAACGGCCTACTTTCTTTTACATCCTGTTGGTAGAGCTAAATAATGATTAAAAGCATTGTAATTGTGTAAATGTAAAATCAAATCAAACCTTTATTATACTTACTGTAATACGCAGAAGCGTGTAACGATTGGCGGGACCTATTTCCGCGACTGTGACTTTATTAGCGCCCTTGCAATACAGCTTCCACTCCCAAGAACCCTCAAAATGATGGCGAACTGCTGTTGGCAACGCTGTGTCTGATTTGACCGGCCCGGGGATCGGACCCCAGATCTTGCGCACCGATATTGATGTATTTACAAGTTCGCCAGGGGTCGGCAACCTACTGCACTTAAAGAGCCATCTTAACCAATATCCCAAAATATTAAATACACTGTAAGCAGCAGAAACTCTACGGCAATCAAAAAATTAAAAAAGATCTTTGTTTCTCTCTCTCCCGAGAAAGGTCTTCGTTTATCCCCACAAAAAGCCTCATCCTGAGGATCAAAGAATCGCAGGTTACCGACCCCACTACGCCAGTTGCTCGGTCTAAATGTACAATTTACGGACAAATATTTGAAACAAAAGCTGTGGGAAGCAACTCCCTCCGTCCCATTCATGTGGTTCATATGCGTTGGTAAAAATGGAATTACGATTTAGCACAATTTACTTATTTTCGTGTTGCATTTTATGCTTTTATAGCTGTTGGGTGAAAAATTAACGCAGCTTAAAAGTGGGGTCCGCGGTAAACTTGATTCTCAAAAATGGGTCCGTGGCACAAGAAAGTTTAGGAAACCCTGCTTTATTTCTTTCAATATTACGTATATATTTTGCCCGTTTTTTTTTTGTTGTTATAGAAAAATAGCGATAAGTGATAAACTGTTAATTCTCATCCCATTTTTAAGGTCTTGGTCTTGAAAAATTTACAAGGTCTTGGTCTTGTAGGTGATGGTCTTAACTACATCACTGGCTCTTACACTTGGCAATCTGAGCATGTTGAGCTCAGTTTTTAAACATTTTCTATATTTGTTACGCATTTTATTCTTGAATATTACTGTAATTAGTGCACCAAATCCAGTGTGATAAAATGGTCTGAAAGCAAGGATTACAACAGGCAAGTAATAAATCTGGCACTAATTGCAAAAAGTATTTTGTGGACTTGAAAATAGTTTTTAACTTTACCATTTTTAGGAAAAATCTAACGTCTTGCAACTTTTTCGTCATGATTTCTGGGGAACCAACATTCTTAGTAACAAAAGCCACAAATCGTATAGACCGGTTACAGTGCTTGTATTCAGGTTTGTATATTAATGTATCAGGCTTTTTTGAATTACGTTACGTTCATACTGTAAGTCAGGTCAGGATTTTCGCATGGGCTCATGTACGCGTAAAAAGTACCGCAGGTAATATAACACTTTCCTCGGAGGAAAGTTTTATGATTTTCTTCCTGGGGATAAACTAGCAAAAACATGTTTTAACCGGGGTAGATGCTTTTCCCAAGTCTGATTCTAAAAAACAAACTTTTCACACACAACCAGACAGTACATCTATTATGGTAATTGGTAATTACTTTTTGATTATATATCGGACAGCATTCAAGATTTCAGTTTCATAAATTTAGAGATCTGAGCTTGGCTTAAGTTTTGATTTTCAAACTGGGTTAGGTTGAGCAGCCTTCTAATATAGACTCGCTTATAACTACAACTCTGTTCATAGACTGTCTTTGTAAAATTTTTGTATTCATAAGAATCTCAAGTTTTAGCCAAATCGTCATCAACTACCGCATTTTTTACCGAAAGTTTTTCCAATTTGTAGCATTTTGAACAAATATTTTACTTACAACTTTTTTTGTTTGTTCTGCTTATATTTGTGTAGAGTAAAATGCCTACAGACATTGCTGCCATTTTCATTGCAGCTTTTTTCACTTTTGTGTGACCACGGACAGTACAACCGTTCACAACTATCCGTAAAAATAATGCAACCTTCAATACCTAAGTAGGCTATACATTACAACTTACAGGTTAAAGCAAGACTCAACTTTTGCTGGAAGAGTCCTCGATAACAGTACTATCAGTAGCTAAAGCTAGTATCATAAAATAGAGTAAAAATCACTACCGGTAAACCATCCATAAAACCACTTCAGGCTGTTTCACCGTTGTCGGCTCCTCTTCAAATGGCTCTTCACCTGAAGAGCCTACAATGGCGAAACAAGTTGTAGTGGTTTTACATTTACAACTTCTTTAGATTATTGCACATGATGTGGCAAAACTGGTCTCTTCCTTATCATACGACAAACATTGTCCTCCATTCCATTGTGTCTGTATTGTTTTATTTTGTTTGTCGAAAGATAGTGTTTTGTGCTTTCAAGGAAACAGCATCACTTGTGGCAGGATTACTGTTTGCATTGCATCCAATTCACACAGAAGCGGTGAGATTTTTGGATAGTTAACTGGATTCACAATTTTTTTATTAGCAATAACGATTAACGAAGAGCGTAACGCTTACTGTACGCTTCGAAGCAATTTACTTACGAAATGTTTTCCACATCAATATAGATAAGGTTTAATTTCGATCCAGATGAGCCGATATGCAGCCATAGGTGGCGGAACCGGGGTTGCCCTAGCCCCCCACTTTTTTTCAGGGGGGGCCCTAATTTATGGGTTTATTTCTACAATATTGCCTCTACATGAATACATTTGAAACTTATTAAGCTTACCATCGAAATTAAAACCCAGAAAAGAGCTTAAATCCTGAGATGCCTTCTTTAAAATTTTTTTGGTGGGGTGGGGGGAACAAAACCTAGAAGCAAGAACCGTGGGTCTGAAGCCCACATAAATTGGACATGTCACATGTGGACAGACTAAATATGGATTGTAGGCATAGGACCGGATTTACATATAGACCAAGCAGGCTGAAACCTAGGGCCTCGTAGAAAATAGGGGGCCTCATCACGAGCAATGAAGACCTTTTCTTTTCTCTTCACCGATACTTTTAGTGGAAAACAGAATATCTGAGGACGTTTAAACTCTTTTTTTTTGCTCTTCACTATACCGATATTTTCAGTGAAAACATGAAGACCTTTTTTTGTTCTTCCAATCAGTGTGATCAAATAGCCTAGGGCCTCTCATTGTCTAAATCCGGCCCTTAGGAGCGTATGTAAGAGCGGGGCCATTGTGCCATGCCCCCCCCCCCTTTTGACTCTGCCTTTTAGTAAACAAGAACAATACTAATGGTGTCAAGTGACTGAAATATGCCAGATTCTTTTGATGGTTTCTGTAGCTTATGGCCAGGAGCATTCCAGGGGGGTAAGATGAGGAGTATGCATCCTCCCACTAGCCATTTTCAAACATGTTTTCGATGTATACAATTTTTCCATAATTTCGAACCTCTTCGATAGCTATAAGCCTTACGCTTTAAGCACGCATAACTAAAAATGTGCAAACAAAATGTATCATAGGCTATTTGGCAAAGCACTTAGAATTAGGGTCAAAAAATTTAAACACAATTTGCCTGAAAATTATTCAGAACGCACTAAAATAGCCATTACAGCATATAGTTTTTGAAAAATTTTTCGGGGGAGCATGCCCCTGGATTCCCCTAGAGCTTTTCTAGTTTCTTAATCAGCTTCAAATTAGTTCTGCCGAAAAAAGACGCTAGAAAAAATGTGGAAATTATGCTCTCCCCTTTAAAATTCTTCGCTACGCCACTGCCGGCCTTGGTTGTAGGTGAAGAAAATCTGGTCATTGGTTTTGGGCCCCCCCAGTTTCGAAATGCTTCCGCCATCGCTGATGCAGCGTAGTTAATCTTTGCTTTGCTGACATTACATCAAAATGCAAATTTTCAAACAGTCATAACAGACCATGGTTATATTTTTCAGAATGATTTTTTTTTTTGCTACACGGTACGTACAAGTGCTTTTTATAACGGTGCTTTTTCCGGTAAAGTCGCTTTTATGTTTCGAAATAGGCCTATTTCAGCAATCTGGGAATGTAAGTTCAGGAGCGGATCCAGGGGGGGATTCGGGGGTCGGATCCCCCCCAAATTTTCAGACATTCGAAAAAATTTTTAGAACGTTTTAGAATTTAACAGTGCCAACATTTTTATTTCAACGGCATCATTTCAATATATTCTTTCCTAGCGTGTGCTTCAAGTCACCACCGTTTTGTCATGAATTTTAGTTGTGTATTTTCTACCGTACCATTTGAAAGCGCAGTGTATAGACCAAACCGGTACCGGTATATAAAATGGACTGCTATAGTCTACTGTGCAACGTTACGAAAGATGTATGCAGCTTTCGGAATTTCAGTAGTCAAGAAAATGGCTCCCTTCTGCCATGCGAGTCAGTGCAACTGCTTTTTAATCCTGAAAATTCTCAATGTAGATATGCATGGGGAAGCAACGTATCAATGGTGAATTGCCAGCCACGCTGATTGAAACCCTGCGAGCTACAGATAAAGATTGCTTTCCGAACATTCACACCTTGCTCATGATAGGATGCGTACTACCTACATCAAGTGCAACGGCTGAGCGTTCCTTCTCTCTTTTGAGACAACTTAAGACCCCCTTACGTTTAACCATGGGTGATAAACGCTTGTCGGGATTAACACTAATGTCTTCTCACTATAGTATCCCAATTAACATTGATGCTGTGGCAAATCACTTCGCTCAAATGCATCCTAGACGAATGTTCATGAGATGCGCAATACTCGTAACACACACTTAACGTACACCTGCTGTAATGTAGTGTACTCTTACTGAAGCTTCTGGTACCGATCCTTTAATTTTTCGAAACTTCACTATAGTAGACTATTATTTTTAACTAAAGCATGATAGACGTTTTTTCGAGAAATTATTACCGTGTGCTAATATCGCCTCTCGATGTGAGCTGTGAAGTTTACCTATGGCTAGCTGGTATACATCCAGTGACGTAGCTACAAAGGGTTTGAAGTGACAACTTACTGCCATTTTCAGCCGAGTATTAAAATCAGTTATGTTTTTTGTCAACTTATTTCTTTAGTAGCTTGATTCGGCGTAATGAGACTAAAATTACTATAAAATCGCTTATTTTGGCTTCAAAAATTGTAAAATTTTCTTAGTATGGCGTGAACTTGGCCCTGCTTTCCCTTTGCTGTGATTGTCGCCACATTGTAAACCCCTCCCTTTGGTAAATCGTGATACACCGCTATACGGTATATACCAGTATAGCAATTCTTGTTCAATAACAATATACGGTTTCAATTTTTTTTTGCAAAATTTGGATCCCCCCCAAACCAAATTACTAGATCCGCCCCTGAAGTTAAAAGTTTAAAATAATGCAGGTTTGTGGAGTTGTAGGCTGTGCAGAACTTCTTTCTGCATTGTTCTTCATGACTGGGTTACTGCTGTATTGCGAAACTCCTTCACAACGACCCGTTTCATGCGGAGCAACCCAACGCAGTTTTTATACGATTCAACAAAATAACAAAGAAAAGTCAGGTAAATAATTAACAGTAAAACTGAAATAAGATTTCGTGCATGTATGACTGTGTGTGTTTGAACTTTTAATGTGTTTTTAAATACAGCAATTACAATTGTTTAATTTATTTCTAGCTCACACAAACCTACGGCGTCGTAAAGCACGCTTAATTGATGAAACCGACGAATCGAAAAACGCTATGATATCATACCACCAGCAAGATTCTCATCACACCAGGACAAAGCGGGAAAATTATGTTTCCTCAGCTGCTACAACTTTCCTGTCTTGGTGTTTTGCATTGATGGGCATGTTGAGCAAAGAATCAGGTAGCAAATTATCTTGTGCTACATTGTAACTTACCCTCGAAGAATTTTTAATATGCTGCCTTAGCTTACAATTGGTTAGATTGTAAAGTAGGCAATATCAAATATTATCCATTGTTCATTTCAGCTTTTTTTGGTGCGAAGCCAATAGGTAGGCTAATGAAAATTGGTGAAAAGATTCCACTTCTTGGATCAGCAGCTATCCAACCTCTTACTCATCTCAATTTCTTTGATCAAACCCAAGCGATTGGCTAAGTAGGCTAGTTACTTCAACGTTTTTTCGCTGTTTCTCGCTTAAAATACTGCCTTGTTCGTATAGATCTTTTTGTAATTGTTTGTTAAGATAATTACTGCCTTCAAAAATTTTGAGTTTTTGACTGTTATTTTCGGTCAACTATTTTTGTGCTTTTTTTGTGTAGCTCCTGTTACTTCATGTATTTTTTATTTTACATTATTTTGCATTTACACTTGGCAGTTATAAGACAAGAAAGAGGCATACACGGTGTTTAATTCTTATTAAATTTAAACCCATTTTCTTAAAATTTTTTTTGTCCAATTACTCTAATTTTAGAATCGGGGTGCAACAAAAATCAAAACCTTTCCACAAAAATCATATTCTCACTCTTTGTAAATAGTTAGTTAATTAGTTGCATATTTATCCTCCTATCACGAGAAAGCGATTAATGCGCTATACGAGCTCGCTTAGGAGTTGCCAGCCATCTGTCTACCACACCAAGATGGGGGAATCCCGCTAAGTACCTTTCCCAACGGCACAACAAGTAAACTTGCCGGCTTGTTCTCCACACTGTCCCTTCAATGCTGAGCGTCAAGCAGGGAAGCTGTGAATACCAATTTTTAAAGTCATTGGTTTGACCCGACTCGGAATCAAACCCGAGTCTACAGCTCAAGAGACAGACGCTCTATACCACTCGGCCATCTGAGCTGTTATAGCATTTTAAAGGTATTGTACATTTACAGGTATTGTACATTTTAAAGGTATTGTACATTTACCAGAACACCAAAAGTGGCGCGGCACATAAGATCCCTTGTTCTTCCATGATTTCATGCATTTTGGCTCCAATTTGCTGTACTTGCTAAATCAAGCAGCATGACGTAATGAAAGAATTGACATCGCGAATCTCCGCTAGGGTTGTTCTTGCGCACTCACCTTGTAAGGTCAAGATGGTTATGAGTGGCTTTCATCATTTCGCGTAAAGTATTGAAATTCATTATAAAAATAATGCAGAAAACCGCCACACTCCAATAAAACTACCTTGAGGATTTCACATCAAAATTAAAAATTGATATGCTGGTAGAAATTGCAGCAGCGCTGTATGCTGGAATCAGTCAAATATATCAATGCTTACTCTGTATTTACAGTAATTTAAATCGATTTTAGCTTTACGCTATCATTAGTATATTCTTATTCAAATTTGAATGATAGCGTAAAGCTGAAAAATCAATTTAAATTCTCGTAAAGTATTCAGAAATTATATATGTTTTTTATTTTCTAGGCATTACTGTGCTCGGAGTCGCGATTATTTTTTACATAACAAAAAGCTACAAAAACAGGTTTTTCACTTCTTTTAATAAACTGTTTGTCAAAGTTTTTGCCACACTAACTTGGGTGAGTAAATAAATTTTTACAGTACATAGAATTGACTTGTGACAAATGACTTTTAGTGATGAAATGATGAACCTCACTATAATTTTTTTTATTGCCAGTACTAAACAGGTGTTTTTGATGGAGAGCACATGTTAGAAAATAATAAAAACCAACATTGATTTTTTTTTTATAAAGTTTAATTTGTTGTGTTTGAAAACGACAGCCCAGTGTTAATCTACGGTACAGTAAAACGAAGTTGAAATGTCAGGGACATGGCCTAGCGGTTGCGTGAGGAGTTCGATTCACGGCTAGAGCCGATCGCATTTGACATAGTGCCGTGGCCGCTGACTCGAAGAGCGCAAGCTCATTTCGCAATCTTCCTCAATTGTTGTTGAATTTTCAGTTCAATATAATTTGAAAATAACCTCAGTTTTTTAGAAATTTTCTAGCGACAGTGATTAAACTTTTTGTATTTCAGGGTTTACTGCTGATTCTACTTCGAATGTGGATAATGGGGTGGAGACAACCACAGTTTGCAAAATCAGACAATCCAACAGCTCACGAAAAAGAACTATTTACAAGGCAAGGCTGTTCTCAGTAATAATTCACGACGTAAAAAGTTGCAAGGAACAACGTAATGTTTCGACTAGAAAAGTCTCGTCAGCCTTGTTATGCACTGCCCATTTCCCTAGAAAAGAAGTTGAGGGGTTGAGGCTGAGCAAAGTAACAAAGAGTTCTTACAGTCTGGAATGGGTCTAGCCTGGATTGGCTGTGCGTAGCAAGGCTGACGAGAATTTTCTTAAAACCGAATTCACAATGTGTTTCATTTATAACTGAACACACTACTCTCCAGAGCCGGCGTCAAGGGAGGGGGTATGCATAATTCCAAACTTTGCCCCCCCCCCCTAAAAACGCTTGCCTGGCTCCCCTAAGTCGACTGCTCTGCCGCCGGCTCTGCTACTCTCTGAAGATATGACACTGAAAAATATCTACATTTAAAAGCTTCAGAAAATCTTATCCTGAAACTTTACACATTCAACTTCACTCAACTCTTTCATTGCTGAATAAATTTAAGGTAAAATTTGTTATTTCAGTTGATATTGTCCACATAAATTAAAATGCGAAATATCATGATAAAGGAAGCAAAGATAAGCGAAGATAATGCTTTTTGCCAATTCAAGTATTTTTCAGATTTTTCACTCATTTATACATATACTGGTGCAATATCCGCTTGTTGTTTATCCCAGTTAATTTATGTTATGATTATTCTTCTCAAACCATTCCTTTGATCACCTCATTGTGGGATGCAAGAATTTTATGTCTTCCTTTTTTGTGTATTGGATGTGGAATAATTGTGTGGCTTTTCGAGAAAAAGGTATAACAACTATAAATGTTCAAATTTTGTAATTGAAGACTTCGTTTAAAGTTTTGACCAATAAAGGACAAATTATTCAGATAAAAATGACTCTACAGTCTGTTTCGCGCGGCTACGCTCTTCAGGGGTTCGTTTTGCGTCGCAGTTCCGCGAAATGCGCCACAGGGCTGTTTTCGCTTAAACAGTTTGTTAACTGGTTAATTAGCTTTGGACCTGCTTAGTGCATAGAGCACTTGCTGTTTCATTACATTCAGTAGTTTTTGCTTGAATAGGCTCAACATGAAAGTTTTTTCAAAGCTTTTGTAATGGGTTTTTCCCTCCTGACAATTTCGTTTCTGCCGGCGTCCAATCTTTTCTTTCCAGTTGGATTTGTGATTGCTGAAAGAGTTCTTTATCTTCCTAGCGCAGGGTTCATCATTATGCTTGTAACATTTTGGACACAAGGTAAGAAAACTTTTCCGTAAACGCAAACCATGAAATTAGAACAATTCGGGTTGGAATGATCAATAGTGTATGCTTCTGCTTCTGTGGTGCCTTGGTCTAACAGCAATAGCCTGCACATAAAGTAAAAATAAGATAGTTTTTATCACAACATTAACCTTCCGATGTAGGCTTACTTCATCGGTAAATAACACCACGACCTTACCGCTTTCTGCGTGCGTTCGTCCAGTTATCCCATTAATTATTTCTCTGCGCAAATGCAGCTCTGCCAAAATTGATTGGACTTCAAAATGTTATGCTTACATACATTTCGTTCGTGTTTATTTTCATTACAATTGTAAATTTTTCCAAAACCCAAGCAGAATATGAACTACATCTGAATTTTATACGCAGTGAAAACTGACATGTTACATTAACTTAATTTTTAGCATTGCTCTTGCTGCCTTCCCTGCAACGAATTCTAAAACTTTGCATGTTGGTGACCTTACTGTTGTATCTACTGCAAACTGTACAAAGATGTAATGATTGGACGTCAAAAGAAAAATTGTTTAGGTGAGATGGATTGGTGCAATTTGCTACAATATTGTGGACCAGTGGTTCCAAATCTTTTTAATGTCCCACATCCTCAAAATATTTAAATATGTTTTCGCACTTCTTACAGTACGTGCAATAAGACAACGCTGATAAAATTGGAAATGAATCACCTGAAGACGAAGGCATTCTTAATACAAAACAAATACCGACAAGCTACTCGCAACCTCTGATAGGCTGCATCGCAGCACCAAAGGTGCGAGAGCACTCGGTTTGGAAACCTACTGCAAAAAAAACAATTCTTCATTATACTAGCGGTATTATGCCGAGGCGTCTAATAAGTTGTGGGGCCCATATCCACGGCTTAGCGCCTGGACAACACAGCTCCGAAGAAACGTCGTAGTGGTGGCAAGAAGTTGACGACACTGTGTCCGATTTGACCGGCCTGGGAATCAAACCGCTGACCTCCCGCACTGATATCGATGTGTTGAACAGCTGAGCAACCGGTCGGCAATGCTAGAACTGTACGTGTTACTGCTGAAGTAGGTTACTCGCTTATTGATACTGCTGAACCATACAATACATATCGTAGTGAAACATAAGTTACTCACGAATTGAATTTTACGAGACTGACGCTATAAAACTGCTAAGAATTGAAAAAAAAGATTTGTATTGCTGTGATCCAGCGTTGTATTTTGCATGCGTAATCAAAACCGGTATGTTTGTTCAGGGCTGGTGTAAAAGTTGCACCAAACAATTCGAAAATACGCTACAATTGGGCTAATTATTTGAGAGAAACAAACAGTTTAAAAGAAGCAGCCGTAGAGTATGAAAAAGTGTTGGAGATTGACCCTACATATGTCAGCGCTATCAATAATCTTGCGACTATACTGGAAGATAACAAAAAGACTGAAGTAAGATTTAATGAAAAACGAAAGTTGAGTGCACTACTGTAGAAAGTTAACATAAAAAAATAGATCATAATTTCAATATTTGCCTGAAAGCAAATCTTCGTGTAGTTGTGAGAATATGCGGAAGAGGTCAATGCATGTTTTGTTGATCTTGAAAAAGCATGTGATCGCATTCCGAGAGATAAGCTTTGCGCGGTGTTGTCGCAGCATGACATAAATGACCTGTTGCTATCAGTGGTGTAAAGTAACGAAATACTTTTACTTAAGTAGATTACTTGAGTAGTTTTTTTCGGTAACGAATACTTTTTTGAGTAGATTTTTTTGGGCTACTTTTACGTTTACTTAAGCACTTTTAGTATGAAGTAACACTACTTGAGTAGTTTTTATTTTAGAAAAGTACAAAGTTGTCCTTGAGTTAATAGTCTCACTTGAAATCCCGCGTTGCACCTAAAATCTTGCTTTGCAAAGTTGCGTCACATCCAATGTCACTGTTGCCTGTAATTACTGCATGACCGTAACCGCATGACCGCAAGTTACAGAAAATGCTTAATATGTTCTTAATAATATATTCATTCCAATTCCATAAACCTGCTGGTCTAGCAGCAAAACTACTGACTATCGAATTTCTCTTTTAACCTTAATTATGAAAAAAAGCAAATTGCAAAACTAAAATTGAAGTGATACGAGAATTAAACAGGTCTCCGCTTCTGATTTAATGCTTATTTATTCATAAGTTTATCCTTCTTTGCGATAAAGGCGCTGTAACGAGCTCGCTTAGGAGTTTCGAGCCACCTGTTTGCCACTCTGAGATGGGGAAATCTCGCTAAGCTTGGTTCCGAACGGCACAACAAATAAACTTGCCGGCTTGTTCTTCAAGCTGTCGCGTTTGATGCTAAGCGTCATGCAGAAAAGCCACAAATACCTCTGATGCCCGAGTGGTAAGAGTGTCCGCCTCGGGAGCTGTAGACTCGGGTTTGATTTCGAGTCGGGTCAAACCAATGACTTTAAAATTGGTATTCACAGCTTTCCTGTTTGACGTTCAGCATTACAGGGACAGTGTGGAGAACAAGCCGGTAAGTTTAGTTGTTGTGCCGTTGGGAAGTGCACTTAGCGGGATTACCCCATCTTGGTGTGGCAGACAGGTGGCTGGCAACTTCCAAGCGAGTTCGTTATAGCGCTTTGATCGCTTTCTCGTGATAGGAGGATAAATATGCCACTAATGCAAATAAATACAATTTTAAGTCATTGGTTTATCCCCACTCTGAATCGAATCCCGAGTCTACTGTTCCAGAAACAGACGCTTTATCCACTCAGCCATGTGGGCGGTAATAATTTCTTTTGGTTTACTATTTTGCCACCTTCAACGCAAGTCATCATCAGCAAGTGTGCAGTTGAAACTTTAACGATTAATAACGTTATACTTTTACTTGAGTAGTTTTTAAATGACTACTTTTTTACTTTTACTTAAGTGCTTTTTTTAGTCAATACTTTCTACTTTACTTCGAGTAGTTTTGCCGTCAGTAACAATACTTTTACTTAAGTACAGTTTCAAAATACTTTTTACACCACTGGTTGCTATACTGTGATTGCGTGCATTCTAGGTCTGTCCCCCTGTATTCCGGTACACATATTTCGGAATGGCCCTACAGAAAAAGACAGGGGTCGATCGAAATGAGTATAAATAGAAAAATTGCACTGAATTCTGCAACAGCGGCGTGGTATATTGGTCACCATGCTGGACTTCGACGCGTGCAGTCGAGGTTCAATGCTGCTCTAGGTTTTGATTTTGTGCACTTATGTCTATTTAGGGATGGGTTAGAGTGGTGGTAATAAAATAAACAAAAAAGTTTCTGAAGAACCATTCCAAAATATACTTCCGGCTCATGCATTCCGGAGTCCTGTCCGTGTAAAGAGCATAACCAGAAAACTTTTCAGAGCAAGTATGGGACTTTAGCAAGACTGCTCTCTTTCTCCTGTTCTGTTCCTTATTTATAGGATAGTGAAGACAAGTAAGTCTTTTGGTGGAGTAAACATCAGTAATTGCACTTTTCAACGTCTACTATTTGTGGATCATCTCCTGCTACTCGACTCTACCCAAAATGATCTCCAGCAAACTTTTGACGGGTTTTCGGATGCATGCTGTGTTGCTAAAATGAAAATCAGTAGAACGAAACAGAAATCGTGTGTCTTGCCTAGACAACCAAAGCAGTCCTACTCTCTCCTCCAAGTTGATGGTCTCTCACTGATACAGTCGGATAAATGCAAATAACTCCGGATTTCATTCACAAGTGATGGCAGACAGAACAGTGAAGCGGATATCCGCATCGGAAAAGCGAGTGCAGTAATGCGCCAACTTCAACGATCTGTGATACTGAAACGGGAGCTTTGCACCAAGGCAAAGCTATCCATCTTTAGATTCATTATAATACGTCCCTATTTTGACTAGCGGTCATGAATGATGGATCATAAATGAAATCTCGAGTCCAAGCAGCCGAAATTGGATTCGAGCGAGGGATTAGCGGTTTGACTTTATTGGACAAAGGTAAAAGTGCATATTCGTAAAACTGTAAACATCGAATTGCTGCAGCTTATCCGACTAAAAAACTACAAAATTAATGCGCTGGTATGGATGATTGGATATGTGGCTTGAACTTGAACCTGTTCCAGGAAAAAACAAAAGGACAGCTAAAAAATTGCTCTGTTCATCACCTCTTGGTCGAAGGCCTAGAGGTTGTCCCGGAACTCCATGGTAAGATTACGTTGAAAATCTTGATTGGTCTCGCCTTGGCATTCCACGCATCTATTCTTCGTGGTGGAGGACCTAAATGCTTGAAAGTTTCCACTAAAGCTGCTGCCCCCTTGACCCCTCCCCGCAGGATAAGCGAGTCTAGAAAAGTTAGTTGCTTTAGTACTTCAATTGCACTACGAAAAAGATGTTTGCGGCTCGTTTACTCTTTGATTACCAGAGGCGGATCTAGAGGGGGACGATTGGGGCTGTCGCCACACCCTTTAAACGCCTAATCTGCTAATAGCCTAGCTGAGAGAAATGTTGTTTGCGTGACATTATCTGAGCTACATAGGCCTAATCATCAAATTATATCCGCTGCTCTATACACAATCTTGGATTGCCCCTGTTTGCAACGAAATCTATTTTTGAATTTCAGAAAAGAGCGGAGGCTCTCTATGCAAGAGCCATTCAGATTGAACCAGCTCATGAAAACGCTTACAGCAACTTGGCAAAAATAATGATGTAAGTCAGGGCTGTGCAATTTTTTCTACCTGTGGACAAAGTAGACCTGCCATAAACCGTAATATTTTACGGTCTGCGCCAGTGGCGTGCATTTGTGGAAATTATCGGGGTTGATGAATCATTGCAGCATTAACTAAAACGTCAAGACCGTGTCAACTTCTGGGGGGCGTAGCCCGCTTTTGTTATTTGCACGTTATTTGCACGTTATTTCGTGTCAAGAGTTTTGAGACTATGAACACGAACATCTTCAACTATTATAGACTGAACAATATTTACAAAATAACATGCCTGTGCAGAAAATAAGCTGAACGTTTTCGGACAAATCGACAGTTCTTCATTATAGCATGATCAGAAATAAAAAGTTAACGCATGGTAAACTAATATAAGCGAAAAGCAAAACAGCAAGGGTACGAGTGCTGTTTTGCTTTTCACTTGATTTAGTTTGCCCTGGGCGCGTTAGCTTTTTATTTTCTTTCATGCTCTGATGAAGGACGGCAGCTTGGCCTAGTGGTTCGGAGCGTCGTTTTTACGACGGCCGTGAACGCAAGGTTGGTGATTTAACTCCCACCCAAGCCTTGTTGTTGCATCCTTGAATAAGATATTTCATGGCAATAATTTATTCTTGGAGGAATTTAACAAGAAACAAATTGAAGAAGTCAGAAGCAAAATTCAAGCGGAAAAATCGTAAACAATAGGGCTACTCCGAAGCGAGTCTGGAACTGTTGATTCGTCCAAGCATAGCGCCTCCGTCGCTTTCTCGTGACATCATCATCAAGGACGGTCGAGTTGTTCGAAAACGCTCAGCATATTTTCTGCTTGTTAATTTCTAATAAAAAACGCTCGATGTTCTGAGCTTATCGTATGTTGCTACAATATAGATATTAAAAATCTCTCTTTCAAAGTTATATTAGGCTACGAGCTGATAGCAAAGATAAAGCTAATACTGTATGCTGATAGCTGCTACGAAAAGCGTTGAATCAAATAATATTGATTAATTAACATGGTCACTAAATGTGACGAAACTTTTACCTCAGAAAAAGCGTATCAATGGAAATGTAATAACCTAATTATTGCTACATTGTAAAATAGTCGGAAGTCATTAAATTATTCATGTAGATACTGTGTAGTGACAACTGACAATCAACAAAATCTCAGATCACAATACCTTATCGGCTTAATCGTACCGGTGCACTTACTGCGATTGCTCGCTGAATACTCCCTCCTCTGCCAACCGTCATGGGTGCAAATCCAGGGGGATTTATCTCCCCATATTTTTCATGGAAGTGGAAAATTCCCCATACGATGTATAGTAAGCCTACCCAACCAAGACGCACGAGTGCGAATTATCCGAAAAATAATCAGTTTTCCTAAATCATTCCCCCAATATCAAAAAATGATCAATTTTGCCAAATCATCCCCCCAATATTGAAAAATGATCAAATTTCCTAAATCATTCCCCTTAATACCGAAAAATGATCAATTTTGCTAAATCATCCCCCCAATATTGAAAAATGGTCAATTTTGCTAAATCATCTCCCCAATGCTCAACATAGATTTGCACTCCTGCCAACCGTCACCTGGCATTGAATGTTTTATAGCATTCGCGTAGCAATTTCTTCCAATATTGGGGGTGATAAATGCATTATCATCCCCCTCGAAAAATATTAGGGGATGCATCCCTCTCAGGATGTACGCCCTTGGTCTGCGCCTGTTTGCGTACCTTACCGACCCTTGGAGACATCGATAAGAGCGAATTTTTGGCATCAAAAACGAAACACAGATTCCAAAAATCCTTTCTTTTGATTCGGTTTACAAAATCAGAACTAATAAAACAAGGGATTCAATCTTCATAGAAACGATTAATCCTTGCCAGTGAAAAGTTTGTGAAGAAATAGAATGACAAATTTAACAAGGCAGTCGTCCAAGCAGTTGCTTATCAAAAATCCTTGCTTTATCGTCATCGTATGAACTACTAACATTGCTCGAGTTGTAAAAAACTTATGAAGAGACATGGCAAACTTTTCACGCAGACGTAAAGGAGGGATGGTCATTATTAATATTGGGGAATGGTTTACGCTAAAATGTTTTATAGGGGATGGTGTTGTTTTCCAGGGAAATGGCATCCCCCCTCACCTCGATTACTGACTACAAAACCTACAAAGTTTTTGGGTTACGCTGATCCTTTGATGCGTATTTAAAGGGAGTGGGGGGGGGGAGGGGCATTGCAGCATTTTACTAAAAAAGGATCAAATGTTGCTCAGTGACTGAAATCTACCAGACCCCTTTGATAGTTTTTACAGTTTATGCCCCCCTAATTTCTCGTTACGCCTCTGCCTTTGACTCAGGGTAATCTTTTGAAGGTTATACTACAAGCCAGAGTTATCTTTCCGGTGTAATGCTATCGCTCAAAAATTTCTTTTTCTATGGTCAAGATAAACAAAATTACCAGAGTTTTCAAGAGCAACAAATTAGCCATGCTACAAAAAAGCTTTACAGGGCTCTCGAATCTTGATCAAGCATGTTACTTCAGCAGCTCAGATTTCCGAGTGGCGAGTAGTAAGATCGTCCGCCTCGGGAGCTGTAGACTTGGGTTTGATTTCGAGTCGGGTCAAACCAATGACTTTTAAATTGGTATTCGCAGCTTCCCTGCTTGACGCTCAGCATTAAAGGGACAGTGTGGAGAACAAGCCGGCAAGTTTACTTGTTGTGCCGTTGGTAAAGGCACTTACGGGGATTCCCCCACCTTGGTGTGGTAGACAGATGGCTGGCAACACCTAAGCGAGCTCGCATTGATCGTTTTCTCCTGATAGAATAAATATGCAACAAATTACAAACACAAAAATGCTTGCGTTTAGTGGCGCCCGCGGAAAAAATATTGAAGGGGCAAAGTGTGACGTCGTTATCTATGACGTCACCAACCAAATTTTTGAAGTTGATACAGATAAGCCTACTGATATAGCAACGAGTGAGTGGTTGTTGGTTACGCTTATTTGGACGCGCAAGAAACTAATGTGCAGTTGTACACGTCCCGTTTGGCCAGGGATGAGCAAACTTTTCAGCACAAGGGATTCATTCGAAATTTATGCAAGCGGCATATAGTAGGCCTATACTAGCCCCCAAACAGCAAATTTGAGTAAATCGATAAATTCTTCTTATTGGCAAAAAATAGTGAAAACTTCCAATTTGTGGCGTAGTGAGAATTTTTAAAAGGGGGAGGCATACTTTCCACTTTTTTTAAGCGTATTTTTTTCGGCAGAACAAATTTGAAGCTGGTTGAGAAACAAGAAAGGCTCTAGGGGTTTTTGGGGGCATGCCCCCCTGAAAAAAATTTGAAAATTTACTTGCTGGAATGGCTATTTTAGTGCGTTTTGAATAATTTTCAGGCAAATTTTGTTTAATTTTTTTGACCCTAACGAGCGCTTCGCCAAATATAATGCATTTTGTTCTCTCGTTTTCGATTAGGCGTGCTTAAGGCGTAAGGCTTATTGCTATCGACGAAATTCGAAACTATGGAAAAATTGTGTACATCAAAAACATTTTTGAAAATGGCTGGTCGGCAGGGCCGAAACTAGGGCATGGGCCCCCCCCCCAAAAATTATCTTTCGGGGTCCCTAAAATTTTTTTTTGGACGGTGGTACAGAAGAGCGAGCTCCCAAGGGGCGATACCAAGCTAGGAGGGTCTGGGGGCATGCTCCCCAGAAAATTTTGCCGAATTTGACCTTATTTTGGAGGCTTTTTGTGCGTTTTGAGCCTTTTAAATTCTTCAGTTTTAACAAGGTTTAATAGTCTGTTTTACTAGGCCCCTTCCAAACCCACTAAAATAATGCTGCAAGCAAACCCTACTCTTAACATTTCGCTGCCTATGCAAAGAAAAAACGTTTTTAAGGCTTATTTTTGCACCTTTCACTTGAGCATGAGGGGCCCTTGGTATGTTACTGAACGTTTGTTTGCTAGTTTTGCGACTGCTATTTTTCGAAAAATTTGCAGGGACCCCCATGGCCAAAAGCATAAATATGGTATGGGGGCTCCACATCGCGCGAGTTAAGACAAAAAACATATTGAATCTTAGAATAGGCCTATTTAAGGCACCTTTATCATACGCTGAGTAAATAGTACCAGGTACTGCCGTACGAGGCCCCCCCCGGTTGGGGTGTTCGGGGGGCGCTATAGTTTCGGCACTGGGTCGGAGGATGCGTACCCCTTATCCTACCCCCCTGGATCCGTCCCTGGCCATGAGTTACAGAAGCCATCAAAAAAGTCTGGTATATTTCAGTCACTTGGCACCATTAATTTTGTTCGGTTTTACTAAAAGGCCGAAGCAAAAGTGGGAGGGGCATGGCATAATGCTAACCCCTCCCCTTAAATAGGCTACGCTCCTGCTTCCAATCTACTCGCGTAAAGTTACGCTGCTAAATGTTAGAGGGATATATTAACGAAATCAACAGAAGAAAAAAAAAATTAGCACAGAATGACTATTATTAATGTAATTCCATTTGACGATGGGCCGTAGAGGCAAATAGCCTACATCAACAAGGTGAGCCACATTTAGGTTTTCTGGTACCGTATATCTGTTGTATCTATTTCAACAGACATGAACATAAGAGATTGTAATCCCTCCTATCGATTTGGAGTTTGGACACAAAAATCTACGATTTTGTAGTAAAAGTCACTTTTTTGTCACAACTTTTGAAGTCTATCCATCTTAATGGCGTTGTTTCCAGCAACGAAAGATCATCTTCTTCACTTTGATAGCTCCTACGACTTTTGATTTTTTTTCAGTGTAGAAAAAGATCTTTGTACTGACTCTGTTGATTGTCGAAGCGGATTATCTAGATCTGAAATATGTCTTCCTTTATTTAGTATACTCTATGTCAACCTCAGATTAATCGCATTGCTTGAAAAAACTTCTTTGACTTTGATGCTTAATCTTCCTCCAGTTTAACATAACTTCTGGCAGGGCCGGCGCCAAGGGGGGCTAGGGGGGCATGCCCCCCCAATCGACATGCTTGACCCCCAATCAACGAGCTTACTCTTTTGAAGAAGCGGCTTTTGTGCTTAATTTCAAAGTTTGGTCTTCCCTGAAAAATGCATGGCTCCCTTAACCCTATGGCTCTGCCGCCGGCTCTGACTTCTGGCTAGGAAAATTTACTACCGTACCTTACGCAATGCCCTTATTTTACTGCGCTTTGTCAAATAACAAAACGTTTTTGTCTTTTTATGATGACGTCATATATTTAAGGTACTGCTTCAAATCGTATATCGCTCTGGTAACTCAGCATGATATATTCTGGGCAATTTTGTCGCGACACGCTCTGTATAGTTTTTATAATCTTCGCCATGTTAAACGAAACAGAGTTCACGCTGCTTCATCGCCCATGTATCGGTAAAATTGTGAACATAAACAAAATGTTTTAAACCGGGGGGTACAGCTCTAAAAAAACTCAACAGTATTGGGGTGGCAACTTTCCCCTTTTGCCCCCCTGCGGGCGCTTTTGCTTGCGTTGATCTACATTCGTACTAATTAAGAATTGAAACAATTTGTGGTTATAACCATTAATTTGGTGGAAATCCAACCAGTCTTTTATCCAACTATGTGTGTTATGATTCACAATTTAAAGTCAAACCGATGCTTTGACAGACCGACAAGATTTATAAAATTTTTAGACAATTATGATTGGCTGGGCACCAACGTTACTAATAAGACTTTGGATTTCAGGAAACAAAATCGATATGAGGATGCCACAAAAGTACTGATAAGAGCTACTCAAAGGGTTTCTGGTAGCTTATTTCACGTCACGTCGTTGGCCAATATTTTAATCAAGCGTGATAAAATCACTGAAGCAGAAAATGTCCTTCACCCTCTGTTACGCAGAAATTGTATGGAAAGTGAATTCACGATTTCTAAATCATGTCCTCCATCTTATTTTCCAGCTGTGCGGGCATACGCTAATTTACAGTTAAAACGAGGTGAGACAAATCTTCGTTTAAAAGTAATCGCCAATTGATTTTTTTGATCTCAATCGTTTTAGATACGGCTTCATTAATTTTCTGTTCGAGCAGGCGAATAAAATCAAATCATCGAGATGTACGACATTATATGTAAGAACTTGAAAACGAAACACTGAGACTGGAACCAACAAAATTGTTCGAACAACCATGGGCAAATCCAGTGGCCTAGCTAGAGGTTCTGCCGCCCGGGCAGTTCAAGAAATTGCCGCCCCCAAAGGAGCAATAATTTTTTAAGCATTAATCAGCTTCAAGTGCCGCCATCTATTCTCCATAACAAAATATGCCTCAATTAAAAGCGCGCTGACTTGCAAACTACAGCGATGATTTGGATGCTAGTGTGTATTAACCGGCTTGGTTAGTCAGTGTCTTTCATTTCCGTACCGTCAACACAAGAATAATACGCCAAAATAATATGCAGTATCAGTGGCGCACCCACGATTGGGCAAAGGGAGCCACAACCAGGGGTCTGGGGTTGAAACCCCCAGCCGCCGGAGGCCAAGGGTAACTTATACGGTTTTCACATAAAAAAACACTCATTTTAGCACACATTTTTATCGAAAAAGGGCTTGCAGTCACTATGAACAATGCTAAAATATTTCCGCAGCTTATTTCTTAAAGGAGAGGCTTGCTGAATGTGAGCAATTCAAATAATGCAAAGACAAAGAAGAAAACAGTACGCAATTGTGACATAATAAACATTAAAATCAAATCTTTATTATACTCGCGGAAATACACCGAAGCGTTAACGAGATGGCGGGCCCATTTACGCAACTTTGCGCCTGGGCATTGGGCAACAAGTAAGATGATTTACGATTAGCAAATAAGCGATATAGCAAATAAGTAATGGTTGTTCAAAATAATTAGGAAAAAAAATTACATAAAGCTTATCCAAAAATGCCGCCCCCCCCCCCCTCTTCTTAAGCCACTGGGCAAATCCATAGACGTCTTGAATAGAGGGCAGATCCATAAAAATTATTGGTCATTAGAAAACTTTGCGTGCAAAAGGGTCGAAGTAGGCCTATTTACTGTAATTGCATAAATGTGTACAGGAAAAAAGTAAGACTGCTTGAGCCAACTGGATCGCATATTAAGGAATGGTTGCAGAGAAAATTTCCTCTTAGCTTTCCAGCGATTTGATTGGCTAGCATTTGCAAGAAGGGCATCAGAGGTGTCCGGAGTCTAGAAATTTCAATCCGAATCCTAATCCGAAGCGTTAAAATCCGAATCCTAAAAAATTTAGGAAACAGAATCCGAATCCAAATCCTGTACTGGCATTATATGCAAATTACATATATACAGTGATTGGACTCAAATTTTTAGTCAGCCGGTTCTATTATAGAAGTTATATATTATCAGCCAGTTCTGTTTCAACTAATGGTACAAATATAAGCAGCAATGCTAACCGGTTCGCTGTTCTAATAAAATTCCCTGAGACGGTTTTATAGAACCGGTGCGAACCGGCTGAATCCCACCACTGCATGTAGGCTATACCCAATAGGCTACTGGTAGCTTATTGAAATGATTGGTTATCATTCAAAATTGAATCCGGATCCTATCCAGAAAAAAGCAAAAAATCACAATCCCGATCCGGATCTGAAACAACAGCCGAATTATCCGGTTTTTAAAATCCGGATCTGGCTCCGTTGTACACCTCTGAAGAGTATGCAGTTTTCGCCTCTTAAGGTCAATGAAGCAGAACTGCTGAGTTTATAGTTGATTAATCGCGCAAATGCTCTAGTCTAGCCAATCACATCGCTGGAGAGCAAAGTAGAAATTTTTGATGCAACCATTCCGAAATATGCCACCGGATCTGCTAATCCATTCCTAGCAATCATGAATGGTGTATAACAAACTTTTTACCGGTACGCCGATGCACTGCAAACTTCGTTTATTTCTTAGCTTGTGCACTTTATGACTCGAAAAAAAAAAATGATGAGATAACAAAACACTAAAAATGGAAGTAGGCTCAGAGAAATTTTCAAAAGACTCATGTAAGCATGTCATCGTGCTTATTTTGTTTTGTGATCTTTAGGGAACGTTGATGATTCTGTTCGAATTTTCGTCCAGCTGCAGCAACTAAACTATAGTGATTATGAAACGTCGGTTGGTTTTTCCAAAGCTCTAATTGCTTCAGGAAAAGTCGATGAAGCTACAGAAATGTTGATCAAGTACGTAGTTGCATCAAGCATTGTCTTCATCATTTTCGTGATGCCAAAAATTAATAACAAACGTGAAATTTTAAGAATTCACCAGCAGCACAACCCTCATGCGACAGAGCACGTTTGGAGATCAGCAGCAGAAATGTTTCAGGCAAAGCGCTACCAGCAAAGCAAACGTTTGTACGAAAGTTACATCGCAACAAACCCACACAACATTGAAGCAATGGGACAATACGTACGTAGCAATTTAATAGATACAAAATAGTTCTCAGCTACATACAGTAGTTCAACCAAAGTTTTCGGAGACCATTTTGTACGTTGTGGACAGTGATGTAGTCCTTGAGGATGTCCTTGGCCTCGAGGACAGGTTTGTGAAGTCCTTGGCCTTAGCCTCGACCGTGTTGTCCTTGGCTCTCCTAGGCCTTGGATTTTGCGCTGTCCTCGGCTTCAGGACTCGATATTTTTAAAAATTCAACTTCACGATTATTTTCACAAAACACAAGCTGTTTCAAGAAAAATGTCCAAATAACGCTAAGCATCGGTAAGCTCGCGCGGCGGAGAAGTAAAAGTAGACAATGCATGACGAGAAAACCTTAAAGTTACATTGTGAAAGCAAAATTTTGACAATTCAACATTTTTGTTTCTCACAATCTCTCCTGAAGGTTTTTTACTTGAAATTGTGAGCAACAAACTTTTAATAGAAAATATAATCAGTGATAATTGGATTCTCAGCGGGAGATCCTTGAAGTTCGAAAACTTGGGTAGAATGATGGGAGAAAGCTACTTTACATTTTTCTACAAAGTTTCAATCAACTGTTGTTTATTTACTTTATAATTAGCTTCATAGTCATGCAAAGCAGTCTGAAGTAAAGCAGTGATGTAAAGCAGTCTGAAAAAAAGAATGTCGCGCCGGCGATGTCACTTGACATTATATCTTTGTTAGGGGTGCTAATTGCAGCCGTCTGCTTTTTTGCTTTCCTTTTTGTCGATGCTCTGAATTTTTCGTTTAAAGCACTTTTGCATGTGGACTGAGCTTGAGTATAGCATGGCAGTTCGATAAGCTTTTTATCACACTAAGTCATTCTAGCCAGGCTGATGGTAATTGTTTTTGCATAATTATTATAGAACAGATCTATTAGAGTGCCAGTACAGTAAAGACTGCAGACTCAGAAAGATGAACTTGAACATATGCCTTCTTTGGAAATTATAACTTTTTTGTTCAAGAGTAATAACTATTGGGCCAGTAAAGGTTGAAATAGCTTGAAGTACGACCAGTGTAGCAAATTAAAATTGTGGCTAAGCTTGAATTTTTATGAACATTTTATCGCATAATATGTAGATTTGCCTCAAAGACCAAGAGCATTAATACTATTTTTACGAAGCCACGCATGCACAGCTAAAGTTTTTATCGTAGTGAAGTATGTGCATCATGGTAGATGGCCTAGCCGGACATCGAACCCCCGGAACCAGCTCCCCAGCCCAATGCGCCGGCCACTCGGTCAGACAAGCTTTGTTCGTAAAGCTTGAGTCTTGAAGTCTCGGTTTCGAACAAATTCACTGAGTTTGGGCCCGGGGGGTGAGATGTTTTACTTCTTATAATCTAAAAAAACTGAAATTAAAAAAAATAAAATAAAAGTCAGTGCCATTTTGTTTTCATCTTTCAAACTAACCCCATACCCCCCCCCCCCCCCTTTCTTATACTATAAATTCCATTGTTTTGTTTTTTAATTTTTGCTTCAATCAATCGCTTCGACTCAATAGTAAAGTTAGTTTCTTGATCTGGAGTTAGAATTTAGAAAACATTTTGCATGCGTTGTTAAATATTATAGCCTAGAACACTCTTATACACGTTATCCCATCAAATGCGTTAAAACTAATAATGATTGCAGCCTCCTATTATTTATTTCAGCCCAGCTTCTGTTTTAGACATGTAGCCTACTACTAAAATATTTTTGTATTGTCTGAGACTATGGTAGTGACTGCACATCACTGCATGGGCCCATATGTCCTTTTTCCGTTGGCGACTGGGGTCTACGACCCCAGACCCGCCTTGCCTACAGTAGCTGGGGCTTTGCTCCCAACCCCCCCGTAATGTCCTCCACCTTAGTTAAATAGTGGGGCCTCATTGATTGTGCATAGGCTACAGTCCATAATTAAGGAGCGATTTGGGGTATCAAAATGAATTTCGATTTATTATCCAAAAATTGGGGTGTCACGACATATTTTGGCATCTTTTGCTAATTTTCTTTTTTCGTGATGTTACTCAATGCTGAATATGGCTTTTATAAATGTTGTAAATAATCAATATCTGTTTATGTTGTTACTTGGGGCCCTCCAAGCTTTTTGGCTGCACAACGCCTCTGCTCGGGCTTAAAAACGCTTTCAAGTCTTGGGTCTAGGTCTCGAATTTTTTTTTCTTGAAGTCTCGACTCTCGACCATCAAAACTTGACTCCATCATTAGTTGATAACAAAATCGAAAACTTTTAGCGTTGCAGCATTACAGTAGATTGTAAGTTAAATAATTAATTTTTTGCCCAAACTGAGCTGTTTAGCTCATCGGGTGCTTACTGTTCTAGCATCATCAGCCCTAGTCGAAAGAGATTTTAGCAAAGGGGGATTTATTATGTGACCCCTTCGAGCTTGCATTTCGGGGTCTGTGCTTTCGACATTGATTTTTCTTAAGTCTAATCAACTCGTTGTGGGGTAGTTCTTTGAGTGCGAATGTGACACGTGAGAGCTTATCACTTTTTGTTATGCTTCGTTTTGTGATTTTGTTTTTATTATGATTAGGGAAGGTGGGGTTATTTCGGACAAAATTTACTTTTGTGACTCTAGAGCAGGGGTTCTTAACCGGGGGTAAATTTTCTAAGTTAAAGACTAAAGAAAACTTTAATTTTCAGTAATGAAAAAGCAGTAGTGGTACAATGGAGGTAAATTACACTTCGTTCTTTCGGCAAGGGGTAAACAAGACAAAAAAGGTTAAGCACCCCTGCTCTAGAGCAAGATTAAAAACGTGGAATTACGAACTCTTTGTACAAAATTGTAGATAGCCATTTGACTTCAAGATGAAATTTTTCGTGATTGCAATAGCCCCAAGCATTAGGCCATTACTTACAAAAATGCAAGGTGGTGTAGTACGTCCGAACTTGCCCCAATAGTAGGGTAGGTCCGGACAAGCAGTGATGTAGTCTCGGACATCAAAAAGAAGGCAAATTTATTGCGATGAAAAAGCTCTCTGCATCAATTTCCGCTGACACATAAAACAGCTCGTTTCAGTTAAATTCACTTACACAGTTTCAAAAGTTTACAACAAAGAATTCAAACGAAATTAACCGAATGAAAGAAAGAGACTATGCATGATCTCAATTCTAGTTTGGCAAAATTAAATGTTCTATTCTTCACAATTCAAATTACAAAGCGTAAAAATGGACATCGAGAAGACCCAGTAATTTGTGGCAGTGGCAATTTGAAAGCAACGTCTTCTTATGCTAAAATTATTTTCATATTTGATTTAAATTCATTTTCAAATTTGAAAACAATATGTTCACTTGCTATTTCGAATGGTTTGTTATGTATGTCCTAATTAACCCCACGCTTAGCCCAACTAGCAACTGGCAAACTCATCCTACACAATTTAAATTTTTTTAAAATTCATCTTGTTTGCGTGTTTTTTACATATGCCTGACTAGTATCAATACCAGACTTCAGCTTAAACTGCTGCCATGCTAGTACAAAACCTTACGATTTCGTCTCATCTGATTTTACTTTTTTGTTAAAAATCGTGAATATGAAGTTCAACAAAAAACTACTTGATTTTGCTACCTAACCAATATGGCGATTGAAAGAGAAGATTGCGGTGACTGCTATAGGTAACATGATGCTACAAAAATAAAACCGGAAGTGGTTGGTCCGAACTAGCCTCATGTCCGAAATAACCCCACCTTCCCCTACTTGTATTTTTGTTGATTTGTTGTTTACTTTTAGTAAATAGGTTTTTAGTTAAAATGGTTAATGTATACGAGAGTGGCGGCCTGGAGGGTAGAACTTCCTTTAACTAAATCTAGCTCACCAAGGGTTGCAGATAGGGATGGTAATGTACGATGTTGTACCAAAGAATGCGGTTACATTTATGGAAAAGCGAACTGCGGATTGAGTACAGACGTAAAAAATGCGCTTGTGAGCACAAAATCCCAAAATTGTTGAACAATTTCGTATGCAGTAAGCAGAACAGTGTCGACCAAAGTAGTAAAGATTTCAACCATCATTAATATTCGTTTCCACACAGATATTATTTAATTTAATAAAAACCTTAAGTTTTTTTGCCTAGCTGTGATAAGTTTGCCTGTATCTGGTTTAGTGCATGCGTTTTTTTTTACATTAAACAAGTTACCGTTAAATAACAACAAGGAACTTTATGCTTGATTCATCGGGGTTAGTTTTAGTTTTGAGGCGAGTTTCATCTCGGGCATGTTATATCAATTTATAGCCTTATACCCTGCGCCTAGTAGTACTGGGACTGGATTAGGGTCAAATATATTTTTGCCAACCCTGTAATTTTAGAAAACGATTGTCGTTGTAGTTCTGCAATATTAGGCCATAAATTGCTTGCGAACCATTATTTCATGACCAAATGACGCACAACATTTTGGAATATCATCCTGAAATCGTAAAAATGCCAGTTGTCCTTGGCCTCGAAAAAATTTTAAAGTCCTTGGCCTCGACCTTGAGGCCCTTGGGCTTACTACAACACTGGTTGTGGAAGTGTTGTAGCCTGTGCCTAGGACCTGCTAACCATTACAAGAAAGCGATCAAGTAATAAGTGATGTAGACATGCCATGGATTAAGCAGGTCTTAGTCTAATTTAAGCATTGCTTCATGCATTAGTAAACTACGGTACATGGAGCAGACGTAACCTAAGTTGTTTATTACTCGGGTAGACAGTAGACTTGCATAGGCCTAGCATACGGGTAGTTTTTTTGTTGTGCTAAAAATCAAAAAAATTTAGGGCGCTCTTCTTTTTCAATTGGGAAACCGCCAAAGAGGAAAAAGAATTTTGTTAAACATAACTTCAACAGATAATGAATGCGCCATGAGTGGAATGTGGCGTAACTTGGCAACTATTTACGGAGTTGAAAAGCAACATAAAAAGGTAGGTGCTGAAAGAATCACTGAGGATACAAGCTTCCTTTAAATTTTGCCAAAACTACTGATTATTTTTAGTCGAAAAAAAAAAAATTTTAGTTTACTGCAAACTGGTTTACGGCACATTAAATTTTTTTAGGTGTGTAGTATGTACTGTGTAGCGAAGAAAAGGACAGGGGTACACGCATAAATTAGTATCGTTATCTCAGTTTTTTTATTCACAGAACTTGTTTCAAAATTAGGCAGGTTATTCTACCAAAAGTGTTGGGAAAAAAAAGATTATCTAGCTGGGATGCATCACCAGTGCTGACAATTAATTCAAGAGTATGAACAAAACATAGAACGATAGGCTATTTATGTTTACACGACTCAACAGGCAATGAATTTGCTCAACCAGTGTATTATTCGGAGCAAAAAAACAGAAATAAACGACAATTGGAAGAAACATCAAGCACTCACAGTTCATGAACTAGCCAAACACAAAATTGATTACAGTAAACAACTTTTTAATTCGGAAAACGGAAAAAAACTCATCATATTGAGAAGTGCCATGAAGGTGAGAAAGTACTGTGTTTTTAGCAAAATTTAAACTAAAATTGGATGAATTTTACAAGCTCCAAAAAGGAATTCGATAAATCACAATACCACTTTTTCAATCGAACTGCACAACTCTACCAATTAGCGGTAGAGTTTGACAGATTTCGGCTTATCCCACGCTGTCAGGTATGGGGTGCCATTCGTAAACCCTTACTTTCCTATGTACCATAGCCTTATTAACGATCCCATGTGCTATATCACATAGGTATGAACTAAGCCTCGTTCCTATGTGCTATGTCACATAGGTATGAACAAACTTTTCATTCTTAAGTGTTATATCACATAGGTATCAACTAAGTCTCGTTCCTATGTGCTATATCACATAGATATGAACTAACTTTTCATTTTTTTGTGCTATAGCACATAGGTATGTACTAGCTTTTCGTTCCTATGTGCTATATCACATAGGTATGAACTAAGTCTGGTTCCAATGAGCTGTATCACCATGGTAACACACAGGCATAAACTAAGTCTCGTTTCTTTCTACTATAGCGATCATGCGTGACGAATGTGCGATTGGCGGAAATTACTGAAAATTTCGGAAAATCAGCTCGATCTGACGGCCAATGATCGAACTTGGAAAATAAAATTACTCCGCAGTAAAATAACAACTGCACGCCATAAAAACCCTTCTGACCCAACCTAGAGCTAATCTCCCTATGACCAGTGTAATAATATATAGCTGACTCTGTATACCTTTCTAACCTAGTATTGGACTTAAAACTAAAAGGTACTTGAAGTTAACCTTCACCTATCTCTGCTTTGCCAATGAAAACATCCTAGACTAGGCCTACAATTCAAGCATTTCCCAACTTTTCGCTTACGGAAACTGAACAGTACCAGCAGTCCCTGGTATCATAGACGACTTAAATAGAAGGACTGGCGACTGCCATGCTCGGTATTTCAAACTTGGGTTCCAAATTTTTAACGAGGTTTTCTAAAAAAGTATGTTTAAGAACAGACAGAGGCGTGAAACTAGCCATGTGCCGTAATCATTCCATAAATGTTCCAAAATGAGTATCGATGACGTGATGACGCAACAGTAGCGGTGATGACGTCACTTTAAATGCAATTTTAGCGTAGTTTTCACAAGCTATTTGTGCGTTTGTTTTTTATTTTTTTATGTGCCTTGGGCGCTCGAAACATTGTCGACAGCCAGTTCTTTCGCTGTAGAAAATCTTTAATGAACAGAGCAGTGGAAACCATAAAAATTTAAAGGTAACATCTGCTACCCCGGGTACTTGGATAATTGGGGGGTCCTGTTCAAACTTGTGCCCACTCATTGGTTTGCAACTCATGCGAAATTAAAATTTTATTTTTAAGCTATCTTTAATCTTGCGTTCATTTACCAATTAAGAGAATCAAACGTCGATGACGTCATCAGAGAATGATGACGTCACTTAAAAACAAACATTGTCCTAATTTTACATTTTTTCGATTCTCTGTCAACCTTATCACGTTTTTGTTTGCTCTAACGTATTACAAGCACACTACCGGCTTGAATTATGCTGTACTTTATAACAACAAACTCCTTTTTCTGCTCAGAATAAAGCATATTATTAACATATTGCCTGTTATAAATGCGGGAAATTTAAAAACACGAAAAAGTACTGATTACCGTGTAGGAGGCTTGGCAAAATTAAAGTCAATCAATTAACCCTGCCCAATATGTGGGCCTATGCGTGACACATACATAAATTCTGAATGAAAAGCGTCAAACATGTGCCACAATCTAACCTAGTGCAAATTTAATTTCCAAGTTTCTCTCTTCTTCTCAAACACCCCAGCTGTTTTTTCTATCACTCTTGTACAACCCAAATATCGGTAGATCACATACTAAACCAGCGCCAAGTTGTGTTTACTGAGTGGGCCTACGCAACATGATGTAGGGGAAGGTGCCCTTGGTTGAACCAATTTTTCTTCTTTTCACTCTCTTGCCTTAACCATATGGAATAGCGCTTCAACAAAGATATTGCCGAAAACTACATGCTTTTGGGTGTCTAGTTTAGGTAATGCATCATTTCCAAACGATGAAATTATGGCCGTAAAAACAAGATGGTCATACGTTTGGCTCAACCATGGAACCTTTTTTCTTTCGTTGAGCCACCTCGTTCTTTAGTTGAGCCACTGAATCCTCCTAAGCATTGCATTAACCTGGTTCAAAAGTTGTTTAATTCACGCAAGGTAACGAAACGAATTGTAATTTTGAACGGTGGAGCAGCCAGTTTTATCCATGTTATAGATGAGTCCCTTGTCAAACTTGTACTGCTCCGTTACGGAGTACAAGTTATCAAAAAAGATGGACACGTTATGCCTGTTAAATGCGGCTGCTCTTGCCGCCGAAGTTACTTCCGCCACTTTTAGTGATAGCTTATAACAACGCATAAAGTTGTTCAACCATTTCTTGCCCGCCATTTTTTCGGTAACCCAATTTTGAGGCCTTTTTATATTATTTTTAGAAGCGTATTCCCATGCTAAGTAGGCCTACCTGACTTCAGTGGGAGTCAAACCATAAAATCTGTTGAAAAGGTCCATGAGATGTTGGGCCACATCGGTTCATTGCGGCATTAAATACTTTTCTGTGTGAAGAGTACCCCATAGGATATCTTTTTAAAGTCATTGTTACATACGCATAACTCATAGTTCCTCTTACTGTCCCGGAATGGAGTCATTAATCTGTTATTGTTTGTGTCCCATCCTTGCTGGCAACCACATTTGTCGGCCATGCTGGATTTATTGTTGTGAATTGTCAGTTAATAGACCTATGTAATGATGTTTAGGGAGGTGTTCTTGTAAATTAATTCATAGAGCGCTGATGTAGTAGGCTTATAGCATTCATGTCATTCGAAATTATTTAGACTAACGTAGTATTCAGTGCAGTAATGCAGGCCTGTCATTTGATATCAGTTGAAGTGAGTAGTCTCGTGATACTGGTTGTAGTATTCTTGTATCTTGATTTAACCCTTGTTTATTGTTGTTGATTCTATTTGAATAAGGTGCCCTATGCAGCTTATAGGTTCAATGCAGATATTGATTTGATATTGACTTGACTTGATCATAATTGGCATTGATCTTAATGTTGAATACTCTGAGCTGCTGAATGATCAGCCTTGTGATTGATATTGTTGCTGTCATATCAAGTTGTTGCTGTGCCGTCTTGTATGGTTTGGCTACCAATGTAGGTTTTAAATTGTGTGTAAACTTCTGAATATACAGCATAAAAGCCTATATTGAATTGCTGCGAAGTAAGCTGTAGTAGGAAGCTTGAGTGTGGACACTTCCTCTAGTGTGCTGCATTCTACAGTCATTCTGTACCGTCTTAAGTCATGCTGTCAATCCCATGTTTTTCAGCACCTTTCCTGATGGAAAGTTTATTTTCTCCTATGTCGATTGCGGCCTTCTGAAATCGGCACTTTTCCTCGTTCAGTTTTGCGTTGGGCCATTGAAAGTTGTAAAAATCGATTATAAGCAAGAATACTAGGTAACCTTAAAGAATAAACTATATATCATAGCTGTTTCCAAAATAGAACCATAGTTGATCCACATGTTTCAACTAACAATTCACCACGTAGCTCAACTATGGAATTCGCATCCCCCACTTAAAATCTAATATTTTGCCAGTCCTCATTTTGCAACTCAGCGAAGTTTTAGCTACAAAAGATTGCTAAAAAACAAGAAAGCTAGCAGTGCTACTTTCATGTCTTCCTCTGCTATACTTTTCAAGAAAATCGAATGAAGCATTTTTTCGCCTAAGAGGCAACAGCACGAGGCTAACGCAATCGAAAGCGCGTCATAATAGCTGCATTTTATGATCGCTATGGTTCAGTAATTTTGGCTATTAAAAAAGAAATTAGCGATGGATCAGCTACAAAACCGGCTCAACTAATGGCACCTTCCCTTAAGTGGAAGTGTTCCTCATATCTATTAAGTTTTTCGCGATTTGCGACAAACCAAGCAATAAATAATACCGTTTGTACTTATGGCATTGACGCAACATGCAAAACGTTGCTAGGCTGGGTTTTCTGCACTAACCAGCGACAGTAAGGTCAATGAATTTATTTAATTTCGCAATGCAATAAGTGGAGCTGCACCCAGTCGAATTGCCGCAATGAAGTTTGCATATAGGTAATACAAGAATCTATTATGACGTCATTAAAATGCTATAAATATAATCCAAAATGTGAACCATTGTGGTGATGAGTTTACAATGGTTCACACTCTGAATAAAGAAGAGATAAAAGAAGTAATCCCTCAATCCACCAGTGGTATGCCGCTTTTTAACATCTGCATGAAGGTCGTAAAATTCCAACAAAAACGCATATTTCTCAATCGTTGCGTCAAACAAAATGTTTTACAGTAGAATTTGCCTAATTCGTCACCTAAAGGGGATTAGAAAAAAGTGACGAATTAAACAAACTGACCAATTATGCAAACAGGTGAAAACTCTATAATGGCTTGTAAACAAGGGGCTTGTTTTGCTGTTAACGCAGTTTGTTACGTCTATTATTGAATACAATGCACTTACACAGAACACAAATCACACAGTACCCAAAAAATAATACAATACACAAAGTCGGTGTAACCAAAATTGCTAACTCGCAAAAAAATGTGTGTAACTTCGCTCTGACAATAATACTGAAATAAAATGCTGAAAGCACAACTATAGTTTAACGGTCCAAACTGTAGTTGCGCAATCTCGCGCGTCAAAGCTATCTCGCACGTGTACAATATGTACTCGCACGCACGTCTAAACGTGCACACATGCGTGCTAACACATGCAGACATTGCTGAGCAACGAAACAAAACGAATGGCCAGACGTTTTGAATTGGATCGAATATGCAAATGACGAATAAGACAAACAAAAGGTCTCTCGGGGATTTAGATAGGTGACGAATTCAGCGAAGTGACGAATTAGACGATCTGGAATGCACGTAAAAGATAGGAATTTTGCCGGGACTGACGAAAATGTGACGAACTGAGCAAACTGACCAAATAAACGAAGACGAATTAGACAAATTCTACTGTATTACGCTCACAACTAAAGAAAGGCTTTGATTACGATCTGTTGCTTACTCAACAAGCACGCAATATTTCCAACTCACTGAAAGAATTAAATAAATTCATTTCTGTAAATCAAAGCAAAATTACCCAGTACCTCAGTAACATTGAAAAGAAAAGTTTGAAGAAAATTGAAAGATCTTACAGATATGAATATATCAAAAAATTCAACTGGATTCATGATAAACAAGTTCATTTCATTTTGAAAAACGAACTAACAACCAGAAAAAAAAAATTAAAAACAAGAAAGACACTACCAGATACAAACGACGAAAGAGAGACAAAAATCTGAGCAAGAATCAAAGAATGGCTGAAGACATGATATTGAACAAGTCGGACTATGACATTAAACTAGAACACAAGCTTTTATTATTGAAAGGACTGAACTTTGTCCCCACACCTAATTGGTCAGGAAGGACAGAAGATGAAGAATACCTGAATTTCCTCGCACATATTCGAAGAGTTGAATGGGACAGTGTAATAACTAAAAATGAAGATCAATTTCAAACTGATAAAATACCTTCCAAGTTACAGATCAAAAAATTCAATCGTCCAGACAAAGACTTGGTTGATGCTAAAACTAGAGCTTACGTTAATTCGGTACATTCTACACTAAAAACTATCAAAGGGTCAAGTAAAAATTCTTACCGAAATAACAATTTGAATTTTTTATCAACGTATGGTTCTTGATTATTTACAAAATTTAGTCAAAGAATGTAAAATTGTCATTCGCAAATCTGACAAAGATGGAAAAATTATTATTGTGAATTTTAAGGATTACAATACTATAATGGAAAAAGAGCTTAGAATCTTTGAGAATATCACTCAGCTTAACCCTGGAAACATTAGCAACCACCTAAACTTAATATCACGTACTGCTGACAATTTTGTTATTGAACTTCACAAACTTGGGATTCTGGATGATGATATGCTTAAACACACAATTGGGGTAAAAAATTACACACGTAGAGAATATCGAAAAATTCCGGGAAACATGGCTAAACATTTTGTTTGTAATACACCAGGTTATGCTTATCCACTTTTCAAAACGCATAAAGTTACTCCTGATTCTCTAAACAACATTTCAATTTTTGATTTACCCACACGTCTTTTGCAATCAGCCGGCAATATTACTATATCTAAAATTACTGCGTTTTTAGAACATATTTATAAGCCTATCAGCATCAAATTCTGCGAATCACGTATCAACGAATATTGCCGAGACAGCAAGCAATATCTCCAAAACCTTGTTGAATGGAAAAACACTTCACCCTACGACAGTAAATCTGACACATTTTATAGTGGCAGGTGATGTCAAAGCTCTTTACCCTAGCGTTAAAAGATCTTTAGTCAGAAACGCTTTGCAGTTTGCTCTCACTGGATTTTCTGATTTTCATCCTACAGCTATCACGAATTTAATCGAACTCACAATGTTCTGTCTCAACAATGTGGTCATACAACATAAGAATAAATTTTTCAAACAAACAGAAGGTATTATCACTGGCGATGACCATTCGGTCTCTCTAGCTAACATTACATTACATCAATTGGCCTATTGCTCAGTTTTTACAGCAAACCATTTATATTCAAACGATTCATTGATGATATTATCTGGATATCACAAGGAGAAAAACTAACCGATTCCGTAAAAGAGAAACTTACGGGCACATTTCAAGGTGGCCTGGAACTCATTTTTCGAGAAATATCAACGCACGAACCAGCAGGCTCATGCGTTGAATTTTTAGATGTTAACCACCGAATTGACGATAGTGCGCCGGGAGGTTTTGCTACAACAGACTACATCAAGCCCACAGCTCGTGGACGTGTATTTCTTAATGATGGCTCTTTCACCCGACGCACGTATTTAGATCTATTGTCTTCGGTGAGGCAATACGCATGAGACGTCTTAATGAATTACAACAGGATTACATAGATAGTCTACAACGGCTTCGCCTCAAATGTGCTAAATCTAATTTCAGGAAAAGCATTACGAACAAAATAATTGATTTAGCTAAAACCTGGGAAGAACGTTTCGGTCCGAAAAACAAAAATAGCCAAGACAGAGAAAATAAAACTAAACGATTAATCTGGGCTACACCGTTTTCCACTTTGTTTACTTTAAGCCAAAAGGAGAAAAAACTTATTCCCAATGCGTGCATCATATGCCAAAAACCCGCTACAATCCAATCCATGTTAACAAACTATAGAAGAATTGCCCCCAACATTCAAACATCAACTAAGACAAGAAATGGAAGTTCATCCCCTTGCAACAAATGTGCTTTGTGTGGGAATCATGGTCAACATAGCTCTATGGTCCAAAGAGTTAATGCAGTCACCAACAAAGATGGTATAAGCATACATCTTTTTCAAAATTAGAATTGTTCTAACTTTGGCATTTACGCTGCCCAATGCACAATTTGCAACCAGCTCTACATTGGCCAGACCAAAAACAAATTTTCTGTCAGATGGACGGCACACAGGTTTTTTTGGAACAATAAGTTTTTAGAATACAACAACACGGATCAGGCAGCCCTACTCAAACACTACCATTACTCGACACACGCCAATAAACCCAAAATTTCAGATTGTTACTATGTAATTTTTCTTGAAGAACCACAAAAAGGTTAGACATCTGTGAGAGTCGTTGGATACACAAACTCAAGGCAGAAATTGATATTAACCAGACTATTTTACCTATTTACCGCTGATTTTCTAGGCCCGTATTTTGCAATTTTTTTTATTTACGAGAGTTTTCGTGTATGCACTAGATATTACTTATCCTATTTGCCAAGATTTTTCTACGTAATTTTTATTACTTTTAGACGTTTATGATTTCATAATCATCCTTAATATATATTTTTCTACGGATTTACTAAAGATTCATTATTTCTTTTCCCGCCATTTATATATTTTTTATTCATTCATTTATTTGTTTCACTACACTGTCTATTTATTCTATGGGTATCTTCTTTTCTTATTTCTCCTTTTCCACGCAAGACCGCATCTAAGACTTTTTAGACTCTTTACTTCCTTCAATTTCCGTTCTTAGCAGTCCATTTAATTATTCCAATTTTTCCACTACTTATTATTTATATAAAAATATGTTGTGTGTTTGTACTGTGAGGGTACTGAAGATGGTTTATTAACCGAAATCGATTTAATAATTTATGATTTGTAAGCAACATTATTGACTGATTTTGTATTATACCTACTATTCCACAAATAAATATAATCCAAAGTTTATTTGTGGTACCTCACAATGACAAATTTTGGGGGTGTTTGTAAATAATTGAGAATTCGGGTTACTTACCCTAGTCCAATCAACCTCGAATTTTCAAAAATTGTGTGTGAATAAATTATAAACGTCGTCAAAAAGTATAAAAGCAGAAGCCTCAAAAATCGTGGAGAAACTTCAAAATATCTTTTTGGGACCCAAGTTTAAAACACCGAGAGTGCTAGTCGCCAGTCCTTCAGTTTAAGACGTCTATGCCTGGTAAACTACAACTTCGAGGTAAAAATGCTGAGCAATTCCCGCCAATCGCACATTCGTCACGCACGATCGCTATTTTAGAAAGAAACGAGACTTAGTTCATACTTATATGTTACCAGTGATGGACACGATAAACCTTACTGTACTAAAGCGATAACGATAATCGATAACTTCGAAAACGCCCTGGGCGATACCGATAAATCTCAATTTCTTAAAGCAATATCGATAAATTATCGCCGATAAATGTTGCGGTAAATTTTCGATGCATTTGACGAAGTTTTTTTTGTAAGTCGAATAGCAAAAATGTTTTTTCTAGATTTTTCAAAAAAAGAGAGCAGTTCACGGACTCTGCCGTGAAATTAAGCCAAACAAAGAAATAATTTTTAAAAATTACAAGTCTTAATTGACACCGTGTTTTTTCCATAGCGCCAACTCACTAACTTTAAAGTTCAAACACTGCGTGCATAAAAAATCGTTTATTGCGATAATTTATCGGCGATAACAAAATATACAACAAAAGCGATAACGGTAATCGATAAATCCAGACTATTTTGAGCGATAACGATAATCGATAAAAAGTTATGGCCGATAAATTATCGCGATAAATGCCCATCTCTGTATGTTACCATGGTGATACAGCACATAGTAACGAGACTTGGTTCATATCTATGTGTTACCATGGTGATACAGGACATAGGAACGAGACTTAGTTCATACCCATGTGATATAGCACATAGGAACGAGACTTAGTTTATAGCCTACCTACGTGATATAGCACAGTGGTCGGCAACCACCGGGCCGCGGCCCGGTCCGTGTGAGGTTTGTTACCGGTCCGTATGCGTTTTCAGAATAAATGCTTTGAGTTTAAAACATTTTTATAACGTGAGACGCAATTTTGGGACGTTTTTGTAAAAATGCTAAATAGCTCAATTCTGGTGACCCAGTATGGCAAAGTTACTCAATATCACAAAACTAACCAAACTGAAAAGTCAAAGCTTTTAATTGAACAGTGAACATTTGATTATGCTGTCATTTTATCGTAAATCTTTTGTAAATCAAACAGCGCTTGGTTAAGAGAAAGAATAACGTTAAGAATCAGGTTTGAGAAGCTACTATAAAAAAATTGAGCAATGCTGCTGCAGCAAGATTGAAAAAGTTTAATACTCTGGTCAGAGTAATACAAGATCGAGATTTTCAGTTCTGAATAAATATGAGTGTTTTATTGCTTAAACATATTTGATTTTTTAAAGGCCGGTCCGCAAAAACAATTCAGTTTCAAACCGGTCCGTTGTGCGAAAACGGTTGCCGACCACTGATATGGCACATAGGAACGAGACTTAGTTCATACCTATGTGATATAGTGCATAGGAACAAGACTTAGTTTGTAACTATGTAATACAGCGCATTGGAATGGAAAGTTAGTTCATACCTATGTGATTATGGTGATATAGCACATAGGATCGTTAATAAGGCTATAGTACATAGGAAAGCAAGGGTTGACGAATGGCACCCCATAGTTGGGGCTACATTGGTGGATTATCGCCCGTTCCGTATCGTTCCATTTATTTTCTCCACAAATAAAAAGTGACAGATGACATCAAAAGCGAAGGTGGAGTCACACTAGACCACAATTTTGCAAATAAATAAACGTTGTTTCTATTTTATTTGGCAGGATCTGGAAAAAGTTTTGACATTAGAACCAACCAATTCTGAAGCAAAAGCAGCAATGAAAAATCTAAAAATTAGGCTACAGCAAATGACGTGAATTCAATGAAAATGCGACCGACAGCAACTTTCCAGGTCGCATATTTGGAAATTGTTGCACAGAAAATTTTCACTTTGCTTTTCGACGATGTGATTGGCTAGAGCAGTTGCGCGAGTATTGAAATTTTTTGTTTATTGTATTACCACCACTCTACCCCATCCCGAATTACATGATAAAGAATTACACGTTAAAGAAACCAAGTTCGTTGAGAATAAAGTATAAACCTAGAGCAGCATCGAGCCTACATCCTATGAGTAGCAGCCCAGCGCGCAAATTACTACATCACGTCGCTGTTGCCATATTTACGTCGAATTTCTCTACTTAAAACTCATTTTGGTTGAGCCATATCGTTCTCCTCGCAAATGCTCTAGCCAATCAGAACGCTGGAGAGCAGAGTAAGAGCGAAGTGGAAATTTTCTTTGCAACCATTCCGAAATATGCTTGCAGGTCTGGGTACGTCACATAAGAAAATGATGAAAAACAAAAAACGATAGAGCACAGGACATAGGCTATGCAATACGGCCAGAGACTGACATTTGCATTGCAATAGGCCTAGCTTGCACGACCATTACTGGTGAAATCGTTGGAAACAAAAATTCGTTTCAACTTTTGTAAACGTTATTCCTATTGCTGTTGAACTTTTGTGAATTTTGCTTATGTAGGCTAATAGTTAAACTTCCAAAAATAAAAAGCAAGAGGGAAAAAATTGAAAAGTAGTTTTGATTTTTGAATAAACCGAAAACCCTCCCTACACAGCAAGAATTTACACCTAACGAAGAGTTGCTGTTGTTTTCTAACAAAATTTCGCTTCTTACCGGTACTTAGCTGATTACGCACAAGGAGCAAAAACGTTAGCACTGCAATGCATCTTATCCAAAGACGCAGCGGAGCAGCTTGGTTGAAAGCTTAAACTATGATTTTAATATCAAAACCGCAATCAACGATAATACTTTAACCGTACTTCAAAACTTGCTCAAACGAAATATTTCGCTAGAACTTGTTCATTTCTTTTCTCTATCTCTGTCACAAATGTCATGTTTCCTAGCACTACGGGAAAAGAAACACCGCAACGACTGTAGACCTTGATAATCATGCACATTTAAGCAACAGGCCTACTATAATTGAAGGTTGATGTGTTAATAGGCTGTAAAACATTCGTCAATGAAGTAAAAACATTAGTAAACATCACTAAGCCCATTTAAATTGTTCAACTTATGAAACGATTTCTCTCAACGTTAAAAATTATCAGACCAGTTATGGATGTATAAAGTATAATGCAGAGTAATAATAGGAAAGTCGACATTACTATCGGTAACAAAAGAAACTTTGATTAAAACACCGAAAAACTTTCACTCAAAGAGGTGGTCTGAAAGTTTTGTCACGTCTCTTACTGTCACGTTTCGTTTTTGTGTGGCTATAGGATATAATCGATTTCACACTGTTGAAATACAGCTCTATTTTCACTTGCAAATAAAAATGACAGTGTAAGCATCAGAAAAAAATTAATAAAAATCAATGTCCACTAAAAGTAACTAAACTTTGATACCACCTCGCATGCACGCTATTGTTAACCCAACTTAACATCGTTAATTGCACTTCTATTGTCACAAAATCGCTCCAGCTCTAAAACACACAAAAACGAAAATCAAGCATTGCGTTGATAAAAGATGCATAGTCATTTGTATAAATTGTTTAACACTGTTGCCAATACAAGTATCTACAGATACAAATAATACAAGTTTTCGCAGGCTTTATTTGCTAGGTGAGTTCTCTCTTTCTAATTGCTTTTTCATTTTCTGGTATTCTTCATTAAGATTATTAATCGACTCATCAAAGTTCTTCAAAATCGCTTGTTTTTGTTTCTTAATGGATTCTAAAAAACCATCTTCTTCGTCTACATTCTGCAGAAACACAAACAATTAGGACATATTAAAAAAGTTTAGTATGCAGGACACTGTTGGAAGTAAGGTCCTTGAATGTTTAAGCAAGTTAGACCGACCAGCTTACAGTGAATTGGGCTGCTTACCGTATCAGTTGGACGTGGAATTGCTAATAATTTTAACAAGTTTTATGTATTTGAACATATAAGACTAGATGAAAAGCATAAACATTAAACACAATCATAACTGAACAGAAATAGTATATATATTATGTATATACCGTTAAAGATTACAATATTGGTTAAATCAACTTGAGACAGCAGCATGCATTATGAACCTTGTAAATATTGGTTTGCTTGAGAGAATAAGACTACCCAACAATCACTGCACAGTACGTTTACTATACAGTTTGACAAGCATCATCATGCACAGAACAAATACATACAGTTGAAACATCTTCAAGAACACTTTGATCCAGCTCCAAAACACGTTGAGACAATTTCCAACAATCATCAACTAAACATAAATTTGCTAAGCATTATAATTATATACAGATTCTAAACGCAAGCAGCTGCTTGGCAAGGGGGTAAAAAGTAATCAGGAAAGTCTGAAATGGCAAAACACAAATCATTTCAATACCTAAAATAACTACTGAACTTCACTGCACAAGGTCGAAATAAACAGTTATAAGCTGTTTGCCTTCATCTACTCTTTTCAAAGATGATTCATTGATATTGTGATTCTTGGCAAAAACAACACCAAGACCTTCCTTCGGCTGTTATTTTATTGAGATGGTACCGGTCGTGCACCAAAGAAAACTTCACGGTTTCAAATCTTGTGACTCAAAAGCCCGTAATCCAAAGCATAAATATAAAAATCCGATAATTCTCGCCCAGTCAAAAAACATTCACTAGCCGCACCCTTATTCAAGTAGAAAAAAAGGACATTAAGCCAAGTAACAGTAATTTTAACCTTCAAAAAGCTCTACCATTAAAAAGAAAACAAACTATCTCCCCTTAACGTTTTCAGAAAGTCAGTCTAGTCTCGACGCTCACACCATACAACTGCAAGCAGCCAAGCACGCTTTTTTCAAAAAATATAAGCAAGCAGTCAACACGCAGGCCACCTTCAGGCAATTTGCAGCTTTACAACCGAAAAACACGATCATTTTCACAAATTAACTTAAATCTTGCGATTTGAACTAATAGAAAAAACCTCGCGTTCGAAACCTAGCGCTTAAACAAAAAATCTTCGAGCATGCTAGAATAATCTGCTCAAAAAACAAATCAGGAAAACCACAAACCCGGAAAGTTAAACGGAAATATGTAACAGATATTCACTAGCTTCCCATCTTGATTAGGGAATCATTGGTATGACAACAAGAAAAAATATTATCATAAATATAACTTTTTGAGGCTAGTATGAATTAAGCCGCCTCTTATAAAATGTTCACTGTAAAGTGGAACTTCCCCATGTCATCGTGTAAATCCAGATGCTCACATTGTTATAACATTTAAAGCAAAACTTCCTGCTGACATCAGCAGGGAAATCCCACTTTAAAGTGGACATTTTGTAAGAGGTGACTTAATTCAAATGAGTGCCGACTTTTTACCATACAATACAACTAAAGGCTACACATCCTTCTACCATTCACGCAAACACTTTTTTGAATAGCCCTATGTGATACCTTTAGATCTTAAATGAATAACATCTTCTTTCATCAGGGCTTCACAAGAAGGAAAATTATACTCCAAAAGATTTCTGGACAAATTTTCAGCATCAACAAAGATGTTGCTTTCTAAATCAAGCTTCTTTTCAAATTCATCGATGAAAAAAACTAATTCTCCTTGAATAGCAGGTTTATGATCAAACAATCTTGAAATTAACTCCATGAACAAAAACGTTAGCCAAGCAGCTCTACTACTCTATACCGTACTGTGTATTTACGTAATCCATACAGCAAAAGTACATATTGATAATCAACCAAGTCTCAGATATCTACAGAATAAAGTATAAGCATACAAGTAGCACTGACTTTTAGAGTGCAGTTGACTAGATATACCGCTATGATAGCATATAAGTCTAACCTAGATTAGGCCTATATTATAACTAAATGCTTTAAAAGCCACAATCAAAAAGGCTTAAATACAGCACATACAAATAATTATTTTGTCTATAATGTCAAATTTTTGTATATACAGACATTGGCAGCGATATATTTTTCAAACACAGGGAGGTTTTGAGAAAGCACAAACAAAATAACAACAACCATAAATAAATTTTGCATTACTGTGCATAAATTAAAGAATGCATACCGGTAGTTTTTCAAAGTGCATTAGCTTGTTAATGCAGTGACGCCAATAAGTAACAGCAAGGCTTTCATCTTGTATATATAACACTAAGCGCTCAATCAACATGTTTTTACTAAGGAGGTATTGCTCCGTTCGTTCGTATGAGCATGATTTTAGATGTAAGGGCAAGATTCATGCAGCCAGGTGATTGTCATCATCCAATCGGACCAATCCAGTTATCCCATGAGGTGGGGAAAACAGGGAACAGTAAGCTAGTATGTGCTCTACCGTTTCATTCTCGGCGGCACAGTCGCATGCCGCAGATGGAACCACACCCCAGTTGTGCAGGGATGAGCGGAATCGTCCAACACCAGTGCAAAGATGGTTAAGCCGCACCCAGGAACGTCTCGGGAGATGCATACCTGGAGGAGGGGTGTCGATGTTGTAAATGAAGTGGTAAAGTTGGGTGTTGCAATTGTGCCACTCGGATCTCCATGAGTGTTCCGCCCAATCAGCCGCCCTGATGTCCAGTTGGTTGAGATTGCTCAGTTGACTAACACAAAAGAGTTATTCACCACAGGCCCATTTGCATTTCCAGGCAAACCTATACATCAGCTAAGTGTCTTTACTCATGATGGTCAATGGCACAAAAAAAAGGCAGTGGCTAATGTTACGTTACCATAACATTTGTCTCTTTGGTTTATTTTATTATCCCTTCATGTTCTCCTCGGTCGCACTAGAGTGTGACAAGGTAATAAAATGAAGCAAGGAGAAAAATGCTACATCGCATAACCTTAGCCACTTCGAACACAAAATTGCCAATTGAACTTTTGTGAAGCAAGTGAAAGAACCTCACCTTTACAGTTGACATCAATAATAGTAATCTGCACAGCACTTAAATTAAGTTACACAAGCCAAAAATACATTTTCGTAAGTTTCTACATCGTAGTTTTCTTGCACCAGGAAGTAGGTTAACACACACCCTAAGGCGTTAACATGCGAAGATGTAAATGATGCTTTAAATATTCAGAAAATTGTTACTGACACAAGGAGTAGGTTCTAAATATTTCTTTGTGAACAAAATATCATTTCTTAACTCATATGTAAGAGAAAATATTTTTAGGCAAAATATTTGCCCATGACCAAGTGTTTTGGCGTAGTAGAGTACAGTATCAGGCACGAGTGGTACTGGTAGTGAGGGCATTCAGGCAACAAATTTGCAGCTCAGATGGTCGAGTGGTAAGAGCACCTGCCATGGGAGCTGTAGACTTTGGTTTGATTCCGAGTCGAGTCAAACCAATGACTTCACAATTGGTATTCACAGCTTCTTTGCGTGGTAGAAAAATGGCTGGCAAGTGGCAACTCCTATAGTCCTAAGCTGCTAAGCGAGCTTGCATAGCACAATAAGCACATTGATCACATTAACCACTAGCGGCGCAATTCAGCTATTACTAAAAGCTGCAGAAACACAAGGTGCTTAAACCCAAGCGAACCAAACCCTAACTGAACCTAACCCTAACCAAACCTAACCCTAATCGCATCGAACCCTAACCAAACCTAATCTAATCCTAACTAACCCAGGGATCTCCAAGCTGGACCCGCGGGCCACATTGAGAATTTGTGAACCACATAGTGTTTGGATGCGGCCCACTATCGACTCAGTGAAAAAGTTTGTTTCAGCAAATTTATCAAGTAGAGAGCGCAAGAGCCTTCATGTAGTTTAACCAAAATACTCTATATTTAATAAATAAAAAAGTTAACATGAACCATGTTAAGTCATTGGTTAGATCAAAGACGGTTAGCCCGATGACTTTTTCACAATAATGGCCAGCTCATATTTGGAAACACTTTCTATGACGGTGATCAAATTTGCTACAACTTGAAACCCTGCACTTTTTTCGATTTAAAGCACTGCTTGGGCTTGGAACTACATTGAAAAATCATTTAATAGCTGTTGTAACTGCTTGATGTGTCGCATTGTATTTTTTAGGCCTTTACAGAACAAATTTGTAGAATTCTAAATTATAAGACATGTTATCATCAGGATCAAGACATGTTATCATCAGGCATTATTTTGATGTTTTAGATGTGGCCAGTGCCGGCGCTAGGCCAACTGAGGCCCCCCCCCCGAAAACTTCACGTGGGGCCCTCTTTATCTGCAAGCAAAATGGAAGGAATAGGTGGTTTTACACAGAATGCAATTTTCACCCGATTTTGCATTTTATGCATATTTGACTTATTTGTGCGGTTTTTGATGAACGAACCAGATGGATATGAGCAGGGGCGGATTAACAGTAGGTGGAGCCTTGGGCTAATTTAATAATGAGGCCTTCTTTACCAAGTTCAGCGAAAGCTTACACAATATAAAATGAAAAAAACAACAAACTGAAAGAACAGCCTCAAAAAACAAAACAAATCCAATATTGATCAATATGTAGCATAAAAAGACCAGTACGGACTTCTTGTGCTTTGTTCAGCACGCTCAATTACTGCCTTTGAGTCCTACTGAGTAAGATAAAATATATTTTTCTTTGTTAAAAACAATTAGTGCATTTCCATTACATCAATTTACCCAATCGGTTTAATAGGTTTGCATTTTCCTTTGTTTAATTTTACAATCGTTTTTACATGTACGGTAGGCTACTTATACAATGAACAAACCAAAAAAATTGAATCATTTTAAAATCGTTCGTAGTCACGTCGGCAGCAAGGCCGAACGGTCTGGAGCGCCATTTTTATGGCAACCATAATGAATTGAAAGGTCGCGGTTCAACTCCTACCCTCGACATGTTGTTGTGCCCTTGGATAAGGTACTTCACGATATTTGTCGCTGCTTGGTGGCTTGAACAAGCAGCAAAATCAACAAAAAACAAGAGGAACCTCAGAAAAGTTAACTTCCAAGCGAGTGAGGATACAGCGATACAACTCGCTTTTTTGTGAATGGAAGGTAAAAATGGAAAATCAATGCAAAAAAAGTTTTTATTTCTAATAGTCTTTTATAATTAACAAAGATTGAGTAAATCGATTGAACAGAAATGCAGAAGCCTAGATGGGTTTATCTTTTACTCAAAACAATCAACAAATAAAGTGACTGATCAACTAATAGCAGTCATTAATCTTATTAATAATGTATAGTAGGGTGCATCAAAGTTTTATAATTTTTTAAAAACGATATGGATCAGTGATACTTTTGTTCTCTAGCCAAAAAAATGGTGACATGTAAATTTTGGGGGTGATTGGTCACCCCTAGACCCCCTCGCTCTACCTCACCTCTTGCGGCTACCAGCTATCTTACTAAAGCATTTAGAACACAAATTATTGCCATTTCATTTTTGCCCTATCTTAGAGCACACCAAAAGCCTAAGAAATTAAAACACTTTTTGCATAAAAAAAAAAAAAAAAAACAAGCTAGCTATAATCAGACATGATGTTGTGCAATATTCATGTTTAAGAACCATCACAAAATCAAGAAATATCTTTCATGAAACTGGACAGACATGAAAACTATAATTGTGTAGTGAGTAGTGACATAGCGACATACTAAAAATAAGGCACTATCTGATAGATACATTTAGATTTTAGAAAAACGTGATCATTGGGCAGCAATAATTCGCAATGCAGATTGCAGTTGGAAAAATAAAGTTACTTTTATGAAAGATGCAAATTGCAGTTAGCAAAATAAAATTACTTTTGTGGAAAGTTACTTTCATAATTTTTTTTTTTTTTCGCAGATCGAAGTAATCTTTGCAGTTTTTTTTAACAACCTGTTAAGTGTTGCTCAAACTAGAGCTTTTTCTAGCTTTGTCAGCAAAGTCATATGCCGATTTAACTCCTCTTTTAGCACAGTCATTGACCACGTTTAATCTTTGCACAATGCTTTTTGAAGTGCATTATGTTTTCCTTGTATGTACTGCACTCCTCATCTAGAAAGGATGCATCAATCTTAATGAGGTTAAAAAATACCAGGAATCTAGGCCGATTAAAGATGCAAGGGCTGAAGTGGTATTGAGGACAGGAAATACTGGCTTTCCAAATGTTGCTCCATGTCTGTTTATCAGAAAAGATGTAGGACTACGTTATTGGAAAAGATGTGGGACTATGTTCATAAGCTCTAGTTTGAGCAACACTTCGCACTTTACAGGTTGTTGAAAACAACTGCAAAGATTACCCCGATCTGCAAAAAAAAGACAAACCAAATCATCAAAGTAACTTTATTTTGCTAACTGCAATCTGCATTGCGAATTAATGCTGCTCAACGATTACCTTCATCTAAATGTATCTATCAGATGGTGCCCTATTCAGCTATTGTTGGTTTATCACCACGCAACCATAATTTCCATGTCTGTCCAGTTTCATGAAAGATATTTCTTGATTTTGTGATGGTTCTTAAACATGAATATTGCACAACATCATGTCTGATTATAGCTAGCTTGTTTTTTTTTTTTTATGCAAAAAGTGTTTTAATTTCTTAGGCTTTTGGTGTGCTTTAAGATAGGGTAAAAATGAAATGGCAATAATTTGTGTTCTAAATGCTTTAGTAAGATAGCTGGTAGAATGCTGATCAATTTGATACCAAACACGACCTACTTATCTTGAAAAACCAATCCAAAACACACCTTAACATATTTAGAGGTGTCGCAAGAGGTGGGGTGAAGCGAGGGGGGTCTAGGGGTGGCCAATCACCCCCAAAATTTACATGTCACCATTTTTTTGGCTAGAGAACAAGAATATCACCGAGCCATATCGTTTTTAAAAAATTATAAAAATTTGATGCACCCTAATGTATAAGCAGAACTGCTGGGCACTAGCGTCGCTACCCGTTATGCTAGTAATTCGCTAGTGTCAGTGCCACTGTTTTTTTCTATCACCAGTATGAAGCTAGCGCTGCCGCTGTTTTTATCCTGTTTTGAAATATAGCTATGCCTTATTTATAAAAACCAAACTATACTATGCTACTGCTCTCTGCAACAGATTTTATTCTTTAACATTAATGCTGGAACTACCACTTATTCTAAAGTGTAAAGTTATGAAGCCTAGATATTGTACTGTAGCTAGCCTATCGTTGTACCATGGTGCAATAATTTTTAACGCTAGATTCTCTTGTGACATTAAACATTTTCTGCTAGTATAACCTCACCTGTAGTCGGGCACTTTTGCTGGCAAGTGGCAATTAAGTGTCATCGTTTGTTCATTACTACCTGAATTAACATTTATCTTATTCCTTATTGTGACATTTGAATCGGCAAAAACCGGATAACATTTCTTTGAAAAAAATTGCTGTACGTGACCAACAAAGCAATGATGTTAGCTGACAAATACTGCGATTCTTACTTTAGGAAGATTTTTGCTTATAAACAATAATATTGAGTTAACTAACAACATATCGCATTTACCCGCAAGGTCCAAACCCCTCAGCACCAAAATTTTAAAAACTTTGGTAGGCCTAGTTTCTGCAAGTGAAGACCTTTTTTAAAAATCGAAAATATTTTTTGTCAAAAAAAACTTTAGAAAAATGTAAATTTGTGGGGCCCCTAAATGATGTGGGGTCCCAGGCTTCAGCTCGCTCCGCCTCCCTCCCCCCCTTAACCTGCTCAGGGATATGAGTCTTGCAAGGCTGACGAGACTGCTATTATAGTCGCAACATTAATTTCCTTGCAAATTTCTCAACTGACGGATATGTTTTTATGCAAAATACGATTGCGTTTGATTTTGTATCTACGTACCCCAGTTAGAAATCTAAACTAGACCGCTTGAAGTGCTAACAATGCTCCATGCCTATCTATACCTTGCTTCTTGGTGTTCCAAATAAGATTGTGTTGCTTTAATGATGTCGCAATAAATCTTTGACAGTAAGACAAAAAATAAGGCACAGCTTGGTCACAAAGCTTGGTCGATGAAGTCCAAATAATTACAAAATAAGAAAGCAAGCTAAAAATAAGGACATTTCTTAAAAATAAGAACAATACGGTAATATTTTCCAAGATTTAGAAGGTAGACTCTCAAAATAAGGACAAATCTTTGAAATAAGAACGGTATGGAATCAGTAGCGTAGCGAGAAATTTTAAAAGGGGGTGGGGCCAAAATTTCTACATTTTTTCAGGCGCATTTTTTTTACAGAATTGATTTGAAGCTGATTGAAAAGCAAGAAAGGCTCTAGGGGGGTCTGGGGGCATGCTACCCCAAAAAATTTTGAAAATTTACATGCTGTAATGGCAATTTAAGTGCTTTTTAAACATTTTCAGGCAAATTTTGTTTAAATTTGTCGACCCTAATTCTGAGTGCATCGCCAAATATGAAGCATTTTGTTCGCACATGTTTGATTATGCAAATATGCGTGCTGAAGACGTAAGGCTTATTGCTAACGAAGAGATTCGAAATTATGGAAAAATTGTATACATCGAAAACATTTTTGAAAATGGCAGATGGGAGGATGCATACTCCTCATCCTAACCCCCTGGGTCCGCTCCTGACCATAATCTATAGAAACCATCAAAAGAGTCTTGACAAATTTTAGTCACTTGGCACCTTTATTTTGTTCTGTTTTACTAAAAGGCAAGAGTCAAAGGAGGGGGCATGGCACAATGCCCGACCCCCTCCTAAATACGCTCCTGTATAGAATCCCTGCACATAACTGGTTCGTGAAGAATACTCATTTTTATTAAATTCTAATTCTTAAGAACACAATCTCTGGTTCCACAAAGCAAGCGTTGACCGGACTACCGGCAACATTTGAACTACTGGCTGTTTTTTGTGCGCTATTAAGCGTCACAATAATAAATTAAAATTAATGACAAACGGCCCAGCACAGTGTGACATCACATTGGAAAAAGTAGGAGAAAAGTATCCAAGAAAATCATCAAAAACCGATACTTAAAAGAACACTTGAAGTTAAAGTAGGCCTTACTCAAGGTTACAGTATTACATGTCATAAATTTGAACTTTTAGTGATCTGTTTGACGAGCCAATTTTGATCCTCTTTGCTTGCGTAGTCGCACACCCCTAAATGCTTTTGTGTAAAAACCATGGTAAACCTGTAAAACCTACAAGCCTTTAAACACCTACCATGTGCGACCTCATTCGAAGCAAGACGCATGAAGTAGGAAGTTATTATTGTTGCAATAACTTACAGTATATTTGATAAAATGTGTATTTTGACAGAAAATTATGCCTTCGCTTTTTCAGCAGATCAAAAAAATCGTTAACATGCAAGCGACTATGCCTACATTTCAAACAAGAGAGGCACAATTGGAGTCCAATAGCCTATTCTTCAACCCTTCCTCCCCCCCGTCAGCACCTTTCTACACACACGCACACAAACAAATTAATGTTGCATCGTAACACGTATTACTGTAAAACCATTTTCAAGTAAAAAAATAACGCCGCAGTGTTCAGGGCCGGGCCCCTGACCAGGCCTGTACCCCCCCAGCCGGGGGGTTTGGGGGGCAGTTCCGCCGGCCCTGGACGTGGTTATAGCGGTCACCAAGCCTTTGAGTGAAGGCTACTTTGCTAAAACTGAATTAACATTTTTGAAATAGGTACTAGCAGTGGTATGTGATGACACCGCCAGTGGCATACGCAGGATTTTTCAATGAACAAGGGGTTCAGTGACGTCACATCGTGATGACGTAAAGATACTACAACTAGCCTACAGTAGTTCAGAAATATTAAAGTGCATCGAATTGTAATGTTTCCAGTCTAAATTATTGCGCGATTGCTGCTACCATGATTAAGCTATATATAATGACATAACAAAGGAAACAATTCAGATGTTTTGTTCACACTTTTGCTTGATTCTCTATGCTTCATTTAAGGAGCAAAAAGGTTTCACAGAAACTCAAGCTGTCAATCCGTGGTTAAAGACTTACTGAAAAAAATTTGGTTGACCTCATTTTGGGGTCATAGGAAGGTTAACTGACTAAAAAAGGCTAGCTTTCGCAATGTTACAAACAGGGTGTAGCCAGGGGGGTAAAACAAGTTATTGCTTCCCTCCAAAACAATCTTTTTTCAAAAACCAACATTGATATAAACAACGCATTTAAACCTTGACATACACATTTAATATGCACTCATTATGATAGGGGCAGTTTCCTCTGACTTGAAAAGTCAAGACAGTGAAGCGTGAGAACAAACTGCCCTCCCTACCAAAGCATTTTTAAACTACAATAAATTACGCACGAGAGGAATCCCTGATCATGCAATCAAAATCAAAAACAGCGTCGATATTATCTAAGCTTTGTTTACCCAAATCACAGCGTCGACATCAGATATGCCTACTCTCAAGCACATAATCGGGTGTCTGGAGCACTCCAGCTCCTGAGACAGTTACGGTGCGTAAAAACAGTTTTGCCCCCCTCTGTTCTGCCCCTGGGCCTCTTTAAATCTTTTCTTGGTCTGGTCTTCCTTGGCAGTATCCTTATTTTATTTTTAGCACTTAGGGCAGTATCAATTTAATGTATAACGTTTTGTCGCTGTTTCCTTATTTTTAATCCAGCTGTTTTTTGTGTTGATGATGGCGTTATTTTATGGTTAAAAATAAAAAATCCTACTACTAATAATTTTGATTTATAAATTTAACAATTTTTTAACAATGCTGCCGATTATAGCGCAGTGTTAAAGATGTCGTTATTGATGCAGAAGGCCTGAGGTTCAATTCCCAGGCTGATCAAATCGGACACAGTGTAGCCAAAGGCTCACCAGTTGTTACTGCTACGTTTCTTCGGGAGCTGCGTTGTCTAGACGTGAAGCCGCGGGGTCGGGCCCCCGCCACTACCATGCTGTAGTAGGCTACTACAGCAAGTTTAATAAAACGAGTACCGGTACAGTGAAGATTTGATTTTTTAAAAAAGTTTGTGCGCAGCCATAGTTACTGCAAATACACCGTATTTAAGGAAACTCACGCTAACCAATTGCTTTACAGCAGCGTCAATGACAAAGTGCAGTTGAAGCAAAACACATCAGAAAAGGGTTAGCGGTAACTTATTGTTGCATCGCATCATAATAAAAGTTTCTCGAAATTAAATTAGAAAGTTGGACGGAACAGAAAAAAACATGACAGCAATTTTGGCAAGCTCCGCACGAAGAAAAGTTGGTTCGTCTCAAAAAAGAAACGTTTCACTATTTTTGCAATAATCAATCGTCAACGTCAAGCACCTGAAATTGACTATTATCGCATCACAATGAAAGTTTTTCAAGATTAGGCTATATGACGTAAGAAAGTTGGATAGCCCAGAAAGACATGATAATTAATAATAATTTTGGCAATTTCTGCATGAAAAAAGGTAGATCGTTTCAAACAGAGGGGTTTTTATTTAGGCAGAGGCTAAGGTTACGTGACCGTAACATTTGTCTCTTTGATTATTTTATTATCCCTTCACGCTTCCCTGATTGTACGAGAGCGTGACGAAGTAATAAAATAAACTAAAGAGGCAAATGTTACGGGCCCGTAACTTTAGCCACTTCCTTTTATTTATTCTTCAATCATCAATGGTGGGGGGTTTGACCACCAAAACTTCCCCATGTGTACGCCACTGCACGTCGCCTACTTGACGATGCCAATTGACGTCTTCAACTTTTCGTTGACGCAAGCCGATGCGCCGTCAATTTTCAAAAGGTCATCGCTGGGTGTTAGATCATGAAATTTTAGCTGTTTCAGCGTCAGGCCTCAATTTTTGGATTACCAACATAGACTCACGCAGGGGGGCCACCGTGCCATGCCCTCCTCTCCCTTGGCTCTGGCGTTCAAGAAATTAGCAATAAGCTGCTAAAACCTAACTTTTAGCTGTTTAGTTTACAATTACTCAAAATAATGATTGCAGCCTCCCTTCATTTATTTTAGTCAATCTTCTGCTGTCAGACATCGAGCATGGGCTGCTGATATATTTTTGTATTCCGTATAGTCCATAGTAACTGCACTCGCTAGCAAGTACCGCTATGTCCTCTTTCGATAAGAAAGTGTGCTAAAATGAGTGTTTTTTATGTGAAAATCGCAAAAATTTGTTAGGCAGCTGGGGGCTGTACCCCAGGCCCCCATTCCTTCATCAAAATCTGGGTGCACCTCTGATTACAATAGCAACCTTTCGTTTCTTGCAAAACGAGCAAGGTGTTCTTCAAGTTAAATCGCTTTGAATTTCGAACCAAGTAATTTTTCATTTGTATTAAGAGATTCTGGTGATTTTGCAGCCCAGTTAAAAATTTTAGTTTGCAATGCGGCCCATTATATTACAAGGTTGGACATCCCTGTCCTAACCAAACCCAACTCTAACCGAACCCTAACTGAACAGAACCCTAACCAAACCGAACCAAACCCTAACCAATTTCTACGCTCGATGAATAAACTGAATCTGTCTGCCTGTCTGTCCAATTTTATCCAAATCTGACCCTCATCAAACCGAGCCATATTGTGCTCATTGCGTTTCCAGTTGCGCCGCTAGCGATTATTGTGATCCTTGTGCTCCTGCAGCTTTTGGTAATAGCTCAATTGCGCCACTAGCGGTCACTGTAATCTTAGGGCTCCTGCAAGTTTTAGCAATACCATGCTACCGGTAGGTCAAATTCCATATGTGGTCAAGGTACTATAATAAAACAAAAGTCGTCCTTCCTCGCAAAACATAGGAACCGAAAATAATGCTCTACAGATACCCCGCTCCCGACCCCAAACCCTCCAACCCCAACCCCTCCGACCCAACCTGCAACCTACCGACCTCTACCGTTTTGTAGCTACCGGCTTCTCAACGGTTCCCCTACTTCCATTATCAAACTACCATAACCGTGCTTTCGGTTACCTTACTGTGAGAATGACATTACAGGAACAACACCGTGATTCTGGGAGCAAACTTTGAGAGAAGTGACTGAATGCAAAAAAAAGCAAGCGCAACCATAGATTACTTAGTGGATAAAAAGAGGCGTTACGCATCAGTGATTTCACTTTTTTTAGCATGCTATTACTCTGTTGTTTGGAAACCAATTTGCATAAAATTTTTAACATAGTCATTTATTGATTTTTAATTATTTTTAGTAATTTTTGTTTATACAAATAGGCGTAGCTAAAAAAGTTCAAAAACAACAGTGAAATTTTGCAAAAAGTTCAGTCACGCTTGAGTGATGGTGCCAATTTCTCTTCAGCTACCATTGAAAATGCTAGTCTGATGCTGGTCTGCAGGTAGTAATTGAGGGTTGTTTAGCCTTCTGCAGCACATCAAGCACTTTAAGGGGACTAATGGATTTGTATATGGGCAAAACATTGTTTATAAGTAACATTAAGTATCTAGGTATGGTTTATTGGGTTAAAAGTGACTGGTTTTTATGCTTGATAACCAAAGGTGGGCACAAATCCGTAAAATTGATTTTCGTTTAAACTCTAATCCATCATTATACGTCTACTTGCGGGTTGAGCCTATCTCCGCGGCTAAGTTGATGCCTGAGCCACAACTTCAAACTGCGAAAAATATGCGTAGCAGTGGCGAGAAGTGTGTCCGACTTGACCGACGCGGAAATTGAACCCATAACCTTGCGTACACATTGCCAACAAGCACCGGTATTTTAATAAGAGATCTGTGGCTTTTTAAAGAAAAATCTAAAAATCTTAATTGGTTTTCAATGGAATTAAGTTTAAGGAGCAACTAGGTGCAGCGACCGTGCATTTTTTATTTTTCAGGCTGTGTCTATTTTTATTTACGCATGGTAGCCTATAACGTATATCGTTTTGTTGCTGTAGCCTTCTTTTCGGCCACTGTTTTTGTTCTTTTTTGAGTTTTTCTCTGGCCGTTAAATAAAAATAAACTACTACTACTAACGTATACTACTACTACTATTATCTTTATCGATATGGCCTAATTTTCTGCAACTTGCATTAACCAAAACTCTGCCATCAGTATAATGTAGCCTACCGTCTCGATAATGATGAAACATAAATCCAATTCTTCTTGCGACATGTCCTCCCAGAGTTCCATTTTTAAACGGGCAAGAGAGTGTCGAAAACGTAGGTAAAATTTGTATTGTACTGGTTAAACTACTATAGCCTATTACGCTACGCAACAGTGAAAACCTGTAAAATAGTTGTACGGTTCAACCGGAAGGTCTACGCTACGGTTTACGATGATATTCCCTCGCTTATCGTAACCTTGCAAAGCTCGTAAGTTTAAGCTCGGTGTGCCTGAACATTACGGCAATCTTAGACTCAAATATGCTAAAAAGATTTGAACTAAGATGCAATATGCATGAAGATAAAGACTCTTTTCTGGCATTTTTAAGCATCAGATATGCACTTTTCCATTGTAGCTGAAAAAAAATTGGCACTATCGTTCAAGCGTGACTGAACTTTTTACGTCACAATGCAGGGTTCAATCCACTAAGTAATCTATGGCGCAACGACGTCAAAACGTGATCAAAACGGTAAGCAATCAATCAATAAATCACATCTTTATTGAATCAAAATCAGGGAGTCGAACCGAACCCGAACCTAAACCGCGAACCGGTAAAAACCGCTTTTTTTCGGTGAACCCAAACCTGAACCGTTTAAATTTGAGATCATTAAACCTGAACCGAACCCGAACCTTTAATATTTCAAATCGGTGAACCTGAACCGAACCCGAACCTTTAATATTTCAAATCTGTGAACCTGAACCGAACCCGAACCTTTAAAATTTTATGCAAGTGAACCCGAACCGAACCCGAACCTATAATATTTTGTGGACATAAGCCTGAACAGAAATCGTTTAGTAACAATGTTTGAACCAGAGCTGATTCTTAAATAATATTAATAAAAACCTCGAGACATGTGCTGCGATGCGTAACATTCTTTCTGCTTACTTGGAGTTTTTTCTCGCTCTTCCGGTAACTTTACAATATCCTCAACTAAATCTAGTCAGGTTTTTATTTGTTGACGTTTCGTTGGTACTAACAACCAACATCATCAGAACGATAAAGCACTGACCTATTCCAACCTTTGCAGCATTCTTTCTGCTTTTCAAAATTCAATGAATTATTACATTTTTATTCAACCTTAATTGATTCGAGCATGCAATTTATATTTCGTTATTTTAATGATATAAGACCTTAATTTAGATTTGGCCAAATTAAAGATTTTAAAGTGAACCCGAACCTGAACCGCGAACCGATAAAAACCGCTTTTTTTTCAGTGAACCCGAATCGAACCTGAACCTTTAAAATTTGGATTTAGTGAACCTGAACCAAATCTGAACCTTAAAAATTTGGTTTTGATGAACCCGAACCGAACCTTTAAATTTTGGTGCCACTGAACCTGAACCGAACCTGAACCCAAATTTTTGAAAAGTCTTGAACCTGAACCGGAACTGAACCGTTAAAAATAAAATTTCTTGAACCTGAACCTGAACCGGAGCAATATTTTAAACGGTTCGACTCCCTGGTCAAAATCGAAATAACAACACCAACCAATTTAATAATGAGCATAAAAGATTGATGATATGACAAGTAATCGCGAAGGGAAGCAGGGTCTTCAAGTCAAGCGATTGCTGAAAATCAAATTATCGAAAAAAGAAGCTCAAGCGGAGTGTTCAAATAAAATCAAATCTTCATTATACTCGCGGTATTACGCCGAAGCATGTAACGAGTGGCGGGGTAATCTCCGCGACTTAGCGCCTGAGCTACATAGCTCCAAAGAAACGTCGCAGCGGTGACGAGCCGTTGGCGACACTGTACCAATTTAACCGGTCCGGGAATCGAACCCCAAACCTCCATCACCGAAAGCGTGCGCTTAGCTACTGAGCTAACGGCTTATTTTATTTACGTTCTAATGTAACTGTAGTTTAAAGTACTGCCAACCTCAGTACTTTAAACAAAATTTGCAGAAAGTAGTCAAGTAATCAAGTACTGCAACGATTTAGCTCTTGTGCTTCAATAATATATGTAGGCCTACTTCAATTCTGCAGTAAATCGTAATGTACAATTTACTGTAGAATTGAGGTAGGCCTACTTCAATTGTACAGTAAATCGTAATGTACAATGACGACAAATTTTCAATTCTTGCTCGAGGCCGTTCTCTCTTTCATCTTTCCGCTCTAGAAGCTACTTTTATTAAATCTCTCAAACCTATCCTCTGTAAACAAAAAGATTTCGTTTATTCTTTGAAACTATCTTGAAACTTTGACTCCCTCGCCAATCAGAGCTCTTCTGTCTGATTTCTATTGGCTACTTCTAACCAACCAATCACAGCTCTCTATTTCTAACCAATCAGAGCTCTTTCTTTCCCCTTTTTAAATCAGTTCGGTTCACTTATTCTTCATTCTGACGATTTCCCCTGAAGGGTGTCAGATGAAAAGCTTTGGGAAAAATGAATCTTCTACTTCAAGCCATCTTCAAATCCTGTACCACCAAACGTCTGTTAATGTACAAACCTTAGCTTTTTATCTTTTTTAAAAAACTTATAATAAAATGTTTGTTTCAATGAAATACGCAACGAGTTCCTTAATTTTGTCCCGTGAAATTTGATGGACTTTTGCCCACGATAAGTTGAATATGAAGGTAGCGTTAAATTTTGATGAGAAGATGATATTATATTATGTTCATTCAATTCCTTGAATTCCGTATTACAGTTTTCAAAATATTTGGTGGAGTATTTTTGCTAATAAACCTGTGAACAAACTTGCTTAGTTCAATTTTGCATGCATCATCTAACTTCAGGATTTTGAATCTTCTGTAGAGATGCTTACGTGAAGCATGCCAACCAAGATGGCCGATTGCCTTTAACACCTTGTTTTGCATAGACCTTAATTTAGTGAAAAAAGTTTTGTGTGTGGATCCTCAGACACTAATTATTCCGTAAAATAGAAACGGATGAACCAATGCATAATATAGAGTTACTATTGCAGATGTAGAAAGATATTTAGTTTAAGTAAAATTCCTACATTTCAGATAATCTGGCTTCTAAATTTATTATATGTGGCAAAAAAATTAGTTTGTAATCAATTGTTATACCGAGATATCTTATTTTTTAAGAAGATTGAATGTAATTCAAACCATAATTTAATCTAAGATCACTTGTGGGGGACCGCAATTTGTGATTTATAATGATTGCTTGAGACTTGCTAGGATTTCTTTTTAGTTTATTCGCATCTATCCAACGCTAAGACCATAGTAATTTATTATTACACAAAATTTCCAATTTACCCAGATTGCTGGAAGAGTATAGCAACAGGGTATCATCTGCACACAAACGCGGTTTGCATAATAGTGCATTATGCAGGTCATTGATGAAATTTAATGCATAGTAGGAAGAGTATAAGTCCTAATGCTGATCCCTGTGGAACTCCTGATTTTATTTCCTGCATTGGCAAGATTTTATCATCAATAGAAACATATTGCTTTCGATTCACTACAGTACATAGCATTGAAATAACTGGTGGCAGACCACACGTATACCTTAGTGTGGCAACTTTTTCAATAAAGTGGAGCGATTAACCGAATCAAAAACCTTTTTAATGTCTAATGCAATTACTTAAGGATATAGTTTGTTATGAATATTTTCATAGCTTTCTATAACAACACCAGTTACAGGACATGCGGTTGCATGCTTTTCACGAAAACCACTTTGCCTCTCATATAAGATTTTGTTTTTGTTTAAAAAACTGATTAATCTTTATAACCGACCAGAAACATTTTCACTGGAATACACCCAGCAAGGTGCATCATCACAACCTGAAATATCTATGTGCATCCAAAGACTTAAATATTTCTTATGTTTCTGCTAAGTTGTGATCAAAGCTGGGCAACCGCTACTTGAAAAGTAGCGCCGCTGCCGCTACCGTTTTTTGACCAAAAAAGCAGCGGCGCTGCCGCTTACCGCTGCTTGTTTACGAAAGCAGCGCCGCTACCGCTGCCGCTAGTGAGTGCAAAACAGCGGGTGCTGCCGCTAGGCGCTGCCGCTATTTTAAAGAAAAAAAAGTCAAAAGCGGAAAGGCATTTTAATATTGTAGGCCTACTGGTGAAATTGCAACTTTGTCGACGGAAGTAGCATAGCAATGCGAGTAATAAAAATTAAAACAAGTGACAAAAATGCCGACAATCGGCCTCCATTTTTCTTACAATAAGATATAGGGCTTTTTGGGGAGAAGTTAATTTTGAAATCTGATTGAATGTAAATAGAAACCGATGGTCAGGTTTTCAGTGAATAACAAAAAACAGGTTGAAAAGAAATAATCAGAACATGTTGAAAATGAAACACAGGTTGAAAATATAATAGAAACAAGTTAAAAAATAAAGGCCGGTCGCAACCGGCGTTAAAAAATTAAAATTCCATTGATTAGTTGCATGCTCCTTTTAAAAAAACTAGCATTTCGAAATTCTGGTCCGTTAAACCACCGCGCTTAATCTTTAGCACGTCTTTTCCCACGGAGAAAAGTCGTTCGATCGCCGCGCTTGACAGAATCGCGGTATTTGAGTCACTGAACGTTGAACAAGTCCCTCAATATTTTGTTTTTAAAAAGTTCCGGCGAAGGTCGTTCACGATGGAATGCAGCTTCATTTAAAAACTCTTCCACCACATGCCTAACTGAAGCCTGACTTTGGGGTTCGAAATTACATGTAAGTTCTTGAAAAAAATGGTCTCCGCAGTCACTAGGGACAATACAAAAATATTTTCACAGTTTGTGTCTAAAAGTAAAAGCTTGGCTAAAATAGATGAAAGGATCGAGGCTTCACCCATTATTAGTCTGAGAAATTATAGACTAAAAACTAGGTTTTAGCATCTTATTACAGGGCCAAAGTGGGGGGGCATGGCACCATGCCTCCCCTGCGTGCGTCTATGACTAAATGCACCATTTTTTTTGCTTCGCACCAATTCAATGCCCTTATTGCTCATTTCAGCATGAACCAGAAAGGGGAGCCAAGTAAGTTTAAATGATTTAAACCTCCGTTTAATTCCTGCTACAATCGCGGAAAGCAAGGACTAAAAACAATCACCCTGAGTCTGGCCTGATTGACTCTCATCACAAAAGCTTATCGTACTGCCATGCTACACCTCAAGCTCAATGCACATGTAAAGGCCCCCAACGAAAAATTTAGAGCATCGCCTGTCATCAAAGCAAGAAAGTAGACAGCTGCAATTAGCGCCTCTAACAAAGATAAGCATCAAATAACATCGCGGGCGCGGCATTCTCATCCCCAGACTGCTTTACATCACACTTTAAAGGCCTATAAGCAAATAACAAAGAAATTTTGAAACTTTAAAGAAAACTATCAAGCAGCTCTCTCTTCCATCATTCTGTTGGAATTTTCTTCCTAGGCTACCTTACATATCTCCCGCTGAAAAGCCAATTCTCAGAGACTGAATTTTTTTACCAAGAAATATGTTTTCACAATCTCAGTTTAAAAAATTTAAAGTGAGATTGTGAGAAACAAAACTTTTAGTTGCTGTCTTCGAAGGAGTTTAATCAGCGCCAGCGGGAGACTATTTGCATTAAATGGGGCGCTGAAGCGCTGCCGCAACTCGGCTAAAATAACAGCGGCGCTGCCGCTTGTCGCTGGTGGCCGAAAAAAACAGCGGCGCCGCCGCTACCGCTAGCGAAAAAGTAGCGGCGCTGCTGAGTAGCGCCGCTGTGCCCAGCTCTGGTTATGATCAGTTATGGTCAGCAACTGGTCAGTTACTCAGTAATATTTCTTACGTTTCTGGTCAAAAACCTAAATGCTTCTGGTCAGTTATGAAGATATCCTAAATGATGTAACATGTAATTAATCTTTATTTTATCAATTTTTCAATAATTTTTGAAAAAGGTGAACGTAGTGAAATCAGTCTATAATTTTCAACGGATTGATTTGAACCAGATTTCTCAAAGGGAATGACTTTTGCTATTTTTGGTACATCTGGAAAAATGCCGTTAGAAAACATAAAATTAACAAGGTATATACTGCACAAGGAGATATAACATCAGCAGCAATGATTAAGAGTTTTGTTGGTATTTGCTTATCGCTGGTGGCTTTATTAACTTTTAATTTTTTTGTTTTAGCAACCAATTCACTAGGAGTTGGTGGTGATAGGACCATTGAAGACGCGACACTAATCTTTAAGCAGAAGGAATAAGAGACAGTGGATTCAATACCCTCGAAAATCTTGTGGCCTATATTTGCAAAAAATTGTTAAAAGTTTCGGTTATTTCAACTTTGTCAGAAATAAGCATATTGTTAAATTTTAATGTAAGATGGTATCATGTCACTTTTTTTATTAGGTAATAGTTCACTTAAAATATCCCACGTAGTTTTAGGGTCGTTTGCTGTAGACTTTAGCTGACATTCATAGTAATTTTTCTTTGCTGCTGTTTTCAGTTTTGTCAATAAATTAGCATATCTTTTGAAGAAGATTTTTTGGTTACTCGATCCCTTCAAATAGTCAGTTTTGTAAAATTTTTGTTTAGTTCTTAGGGAGACACACAAACCTTTAGATATCCAAGATTTGCGCTCGAACTTTTTTGTCTGCGTGAATATCGTTTTAGTGGAGCATGTGTATTTATTACGGTTTGTATTTCATTCAGAAAGTGATTGAAAGCATCGTTAAAATTTAGCAAATCAAGTTCAGGCATATCATCAAAAATTTTCTCCAACGACATTTGCAAATCTTGACAAAACTTAAACGAGTCAAAATGTTTCATATATCGATAAAACTTGATATTGTCATAGATTTGATTTTTAATATTACTCATGGCAATAAGTGTTAACAAATGGTCTGTAATTTGATAATTAATAATGCCAGGTACAGTACAATTTTACAATTTACAGTATATAACAGTGGTTATTAAGTGGTCAATTAAAGTGGGTGAAAAATCAGTTACACAAGTTGGTTTAATCAAAAGTGAAAAAAGAAGTATTAGAATGTAACATACTAATATAAGAAGCCGCAGGCTCGATGTCATGTATGTAGAATATTTATGTTAAAATCTAATACAATATAAAAATATGAAATAGATGCTGATAGTTTTAGGTCCCAAGCAACTTTTTGCGACCATTTTTGGTAAGACTGAAGCATTGAAACTCTGCAAACTCCCACATTTGGAAGCACTGCTGAATTTGCAACAGTTGGGGCTGAAACTCACTGAGCAATGGTTGCTCGTATGTCAAATTCTGGATAGAGAAACGACAGATATTTGCTCGTAAACTTGGAACTATTGCCTGCTGTGATACAATTTTGCCTTTCGCAAAGACTGGCAAGGGCTGAAAATGCTTTCAGTGCTTCGGCACACGCTAAAAATGAAAGCGAAAAATCGTTTGTTACTTCATAATGATTTGCGCCTTGCATTCACAAATTTTGATCCAGATATCAAGTCATGGTGCAAAAATTTGCAGAGCTTAGGTTAGGCGTCGGCAACCTGCGGCCCGGATCCAACCAGTTAAAATTTTTTGGCCCGTGGCCTCTTCAAAATTTTGATGTTAAATCGCGCACAGTTGAAGTGTTAGTAAATTTCAATATTTATTTCTTCCGCATTGCAATACAACAAAAATCGATATACCTACGAGGTTACACGGACGTTGCAGTACAGCATACACTTCACTTTTTCAAACTTGTTTATAAATTTCTGGTGCAAATAATAATGTGTGTGAAAAAGACTAGTAGTGACATGAAACGACCTACTGTAAATGTGATTTAAAAAGGTAAAAAAGTGAATGAGATCTTTTGTAGAAAGCCCCCGCCAGTAACACAAAAAATGTTTAATTTAAGAAAAAACACCCCCGTTACGCTTGAAGTACTACAGAAAGGCTGGAATGTTTTTTTGGCAAGGGCTGTCTACAAACCATCCAACTTAAGCGCCTTTTGTCTTCATGCTCAGTTATGTGAGTACCAAACTCGTGTCAGACCTTTGACTTTCTATTATAAACTGGAAACTCAACGCGAGAGAAAAAGGCGAGTATAACAGAAGAAAGAAACTTTGCTCCCAGACGGAGCCTTTTTCTTGCACGCTCGATCTGTTCTGTATACTTAATTCGCTAGCGCTGAATAAGCTCCATAAAACAATAAACTATACTGCGTAATGTACAAAAATAACTGCTAAAATTTACTGATAATGTTAGTATTAATGGAGATTGGTGTGTGGGAAAGGTGTGGCAGTGCTGCAAACAGATCGATGTTGTTTAGTTGATCAAAAAATATAACGTTAATTTCTGCTTCATTCGAAAAAAGTAAAGGCAACGTTATATTTACGTTTAGGATTGTTAAGAGTTTTGCAGAAACGTTAGTTTAAATTGAAAGTTTTCTTTAGCTTATTTAGTGTGTATAAACCTTAGTAGGGGTTTTCAAGAAAACCTTAACTGCAATGTAAAAACAAAAGGTTTCGATTCCTTTTGCGAATTTAAGCATGCATGGAGTTTTTTTGCAAAATTTGCTTGGAATATTTCATGTTGTGTGAACTGTTTGACTTAGAGACAGTTCTGGCTCCAAGCTCTTGATAAAGTCAAGGCATGAAATTATCAATTATAAATAATATATGTAATCTAGAATGTCACCGATGACTTTTTCGCATATTTGGTGACACATATCCGAAGAGATTTTACAAACCTCTTCATTTATCACAAAATTCCATGAAGTAGGCCTGTGAGCTATGGCAAACTGTTTAATTTAGGTACGGTACATCCAATTCTTTATAAAAAAGCTCAAACTTTTAGAAATATCGTGGGGCTGGGGATTAATTTGCTGCCAATACGATAGTACAAGTTCAACATCAAGCATTTCATGAAACTCTATCGTAGTGTTGAAAAAACTGCTTCAAATGGGGACGACTTTGTTTCTTCTGCAATAGGCCTGAAAGAAAATTGATTAGGACTTGGTGTACTAATGGATTGGCGTATTTTACACGGTCTTGATAGCATGACGTATTTTGGACGGTATAGCGCCTTGACGCTTTCTCGTGATAGGAGGATAAATATGCAAATAAATAAACAGATAAAACCTATAGATTTTCAACACATGGCGTACACTAATATACTTAATTAACGTACAATATGCTTAGCACTGCGATTGCGAATGCTATCACGAATTTACAGTGTAGATAAATGTTGTAGCTAAGAGGACGGTGTCATTTTTTTTTGATTATTTTTTAATGTAGAGACAAAAAATCAGTACTAACATTGTCGTTGTGTGTATAGAGCGAATTCAGACTTGCGAGAAATTTCTGTCATATTTAAGCTGTCTGAAAAAATTCATTTCTTGCTTTAGTAACTATGTCAAGCCATTGCGAAAATCACATCCAAAATGCAATAACAAAGCTTGAGGAGATTAAATAGTTATTAAACCAATAGTTTTCTGATCATTGCTGTAGCCTGTAGCGCGTAAACCGTGCTCCAGTCCGCAATAACTCACCAGCAGCTGTACTAACAAAGAGAGCCTATAAAAAAAAGCGGAGATAAATAGCCTAATCGTATTATAGTGGATAGTATGAATACTTGAGAAATAGCAACGTAGGTTTACTGTATCTACAAATCAAAATACAGTAAACTGAAACAAAGCATTAACAAACCTCAGTTATACTGTAGTTCCTATATAACAAACCAGTTGTTGCTGGCTACCAAATAAAAGTATGATGGCCGCATCACTGAAGCTGCAATAATATCGACAAGAAGACAACCCCAACTAAGACATTAAAACTTTCCTTTACAGTTGCAATTAAACTTTTTAGTTGGCGCAGAAGGTTTTGTACACCATATTACGCAATCGAATAGACGCTTTATATTTTCATTTTCGTGCAAAATGTGGCCTATAATAAAAACGCTCGCTTTATTGCCCAACGAACTTTTGATAAAAATAAAGTAGCAGAGACTGGCGATATATTCTTGAATTTCCGAATTTTGCGGTTTAAATTATAATATCATGTCGCAGTAATAAAAAATTCTGTTGAGATCAATATTATTGAAAAAAAAAAAACAAAAACGCTGCCGTTTCAAAAAATTACAAAGAAGCGACGAGCAACTCACAATCCGCATGCATACGCACTTTATATCTTTTAAAACCTGTTTGGGCTATTACTTTTGGGCTATTACTTTTACTTTTTTATAAAGTGTGTTGTGTTTATCAAACGCAAAATTTTTGAATAGAGTTTCACATTTTTGATTTTACGATATAGTTTATGTGCAATTCCTGCTTCCCAGTAATTTGCAATCGCTCACACAAAGCTATTGGCAAGCCTAGCAAAAAGGAAACTAGTAACAGACTAATTCATGACATGAAAAACTTTAATATTGAAGCATATGCAGAAGACACTTATAATATACTCTATTGCTTGTCCCTGCTATCAGATCCAGACACTGAAATAAACAATTTAATGAAAATCATTCAGGAAGTTACATCCATTCATGCTCCATTAAGAAGACCATTTCGTAAGGAAATGAAAGCTAAATCGAAGCCATGGCTCACTTAGGGTTTACTGAAATCTGTAACAACAAAAAATAAAATCTTTCAGCTATGCTACAAGCAGCATAATGTAGATTTAATAATGAAGTACAAGAAATACCGAAACAAACTGACTAAATTGACACAACTTGCAAAAAGAATGTATTATCAAAATCTGCTCTCTATTCATAAAAATGATTTATCTCAACGGTGGAAAATAATAAATGAAATTATATGCAATAAAAAGAGATACCAAGAGATGATAACTTCTATTATTGATTCAGAGGGAAAAGAAATTTCTGACAAATCAATCATTTTTAAAACTTTAAATGAATTTTGTGTAAATGTCGGTCTTAATATGGATGCTAAAATACCACCCTCTCGAAACATTTTTAGTATACCAAGTGCTGTTAATTCATTTGCTTATGAACCAATCACAAATGAAGTATATCTACAACTTAGTAAGCTCAACCCAAGGAAAGCCAGCGGACCTGACAATTTACCTAACAAATTTTCGAAGTTATTAGCACTAATAATCTCACCATTTTTAGCCAATATATTTAACCAATGCTTTGAGGTAGGAAAATTTCCTGCCACTCTAAAGCAAGCCAAAATAATTCCTATACACAAAGCTGGCCCTAAAAATGTAGCTAGTAACTATAGACCACTATCACTCTTGTCACCACTATCAAAGGTCTTTGGAAAGTTACTTTATATTAGACTTGAAAAATTTCTGACCAAACATAATATTATTTCTACACAGCAATATGGGTTTCGAAAAGACCATTCTACTGAAATGACTATTGTTGATTTGACAAATAAATTAAAATTGGATATTGATGAAGGATACTTTACATGCTGTATATTTCTAGACTTGTCAAAGGCCTTTGATACGGTCAATCACAAAATACTTCTAAAAAAGTTGGAAGCTTGTGGCATTAGAGGCAATATGCATGACCTTATTTTTAGCTACCAAAGTAATCGACAGCAGTACACAGAATGTAATGGTTCCCAGTCAAAAAACAATGTAATTAAATGTGGTATACCACAGGGATCAACCTAGGGTCCTTTACTATTCTTGCTGTATGTCAATGATTTACCTCTTCATACTAAATTTTATGTTAATTTATTTGCTGATGACACGGTACTGATGCTCAAAGATAGAAATATCGATCACCTTCAACAACAAGTAAATGAACAGTTAAATGGCATTAATGATTGGATGGTGCACAATAGGCTGTCCATTAATTATTTCAAACAACTTATTTTATTACTCAGCCAAGGAGTAAAAGAAAGCTATTAAATCAAATTAAACTAAAAATGGGAGAGTTGACAATTCAAGAACAAAATAATGCAGAATATCTGGGAGTACACATTGATCGAGCTTTAAAGTGGAACTTACAAATTGAAAATGTTGTAAAAAAACTTGCAAGTGCAGCGAGAATCTTATGCAAAATCAGACATTATGTAGATAGACAAACGCTAATTAATCTCTACTATACATTTGCACACCCTCACCTAAAATATGGAGTATTGGCGTGGGGCAACGCCGACAAAGCTTTAATGCAAAAAATAACGGTAATACAAAACAGGATCATTCGAATTATTAATTTTAAACTGTTAAAAGACCATGTCAAAATGAGTGTCCTCTATAAAGCAATGAACATTCTACAAGCATCTGACATATTTAAACTAGAAATTGGTAAATTCATGCATTCATTTCACCATCATACATTGCCTGAGAGTTTTCAGAGCTATTTCACCCCGACTAACACTTCTCACAAATTTGTAACAAGATCTGTAACTAATAAAAATTATTTTATAAAACGAGTAAATATGCAATGTGGGCAATCTGCGTGCACGTACATTGGAGCTAAAATTTGAAATGATATTTCACAAAATTTAAAGTTAATGTCCAAGTATAGATTTACCAAAGAATTTAAAAAACAAATGATTGCTGCATATTGATGTCACAATCTCTACGCATCAAATGATGTCGTTAGTTTTGTTTTGTTTTGTTTGCTTGCTTTGTTGTTTGCTTATTGTCATTTTTTCGAATGCTTTATCTTCATGCGACATGGGCAGCTTGACTTCGATGACCGTGAAATGGTTTTTCGCTGTCTAGTTTGCTGCTGCATCGTTGCCAACCTACTATCCTAAATGCTTGTTTTTCATTAATTTGTATAAGCAATGTGGAACTGTGTCGGCGCAAACAAATAAACTTGATTGATATTGCGGCATAGCTTTTTTTGTGCAAGATCGTTCAGACATCACTGTCGACCCAGAACAACTGAAGCATGAGAGAAAAAAGGCATATTCTAAAGTTTCCAGTCTATTAAATAGAAAGTCTTTGGTTTTTCGCTGTGTAGTGAACTGCAGCTTAAACGCTTGGAAAAATGCAATAACAGCCAAAGTGTTACGACATTTATTAAGTAGCAGCGATATTCATTAAGTAGCGGCGATATTTAACAAATAACGCGACATTCATTAAATAGCGGCGATATTTAATATACAGCAGCAACATTTAATAAATAGCAGTGACATTTAATAAACAGCAGCGTAATTGATAAAATATGGGGAGTGTTTAGTCTAGCAATCAAGTACATTAGAATTAACTTCTTGTAAATTTCATAAAAAAAATTTGAAAACAAGAATAAAAAAATGGCATCTCAGCATCTAAGCTTCTAAAAAGGTTAGCGTTTTTGTGGGCATACGTAGCAATGCTTTTTTGCTAAGTGGGTCCTCTGAAATAATTTTATGTACACTGTGGCTGTACTACCATTGTCCGTATATAATGGTACTACCGCGATTTGATATTACGAAAAATGAAGAAATAGAAGCACTGTCGATCTCATTAGCATATTACCGCAGCACTTCAATTTTTCGCTGCACTTTAGGTAAATGTCGCTGCTATTTATTAAACTTCGCTGCTATTTATTAAATGGCGCTGCTGTTTGTTAAATGTCACTGCTGTTTATGATCATCAGATTTCAAATTTTGCAGAAGTGTTGGTAAAAGTGAGGTATTTGAAGATGAAGTTGAACAGGAGGGCATTGATTCTTCAAGAATGTTTGAGTCAGCAAGAACATTTTTAACAACATCCTTGATGATTTTTAGCATTACTGAGCTCATCAGAACAGTAGGGAACACTAACCCAGTTGGTGTCATTTTTCCGTATCAGGAAACCGTCCACCGATCGGGAAACCTATGTTTCCTGATCGGAAAACGGTTTCCTATATAGGTACCACTAAACTCACTATTTTTGAACGGGCACAAAACGACGCATTTGGACACGTTCTAACCGCCATAATCGGAATCCTCGTTGAAAAATAATCAAATCTACCGATGCAAAAAAATTTTCACAGTTGCATTCGTCCGCTAGATGATGCCAAAGAGATTTTGCTAATATTTAAAGATCAGTATCAGTTTCTAAGAATGAAAGAAGTTTTTGTTAGTTCTGAATGACCAATTGGGCTGCAGTAAGGCTTAGGGCGTTAAGGTCAAAGCCAAGGCCAAGTCTTTAAATTTTTGTCGAGACCAAAAACATGCAAGTCAAAGGCAAGACCGAGGACATCCTCGAGGACTAATACATCACTGATAAAAGGTGTTACTCAATAGTGCATGCCCACGATGTCCAAGATGTCAACGATGTCCTATATGCTCGAGATGTTTCATTCTCCACAGCTCCAACGGCCGAGTGGTAAAAGCGTCCACCTCTGGAGCTGTAGACTCGGGTTTGATTCCGAGTCGGGTCAAACCAATCACTTCAAAATCAGTATTCACAGCTTCCCTGCTTGACGCTCAGCATTAAAGGGACATTGAGGAGAACAAGCCGGCAGATTTACCTGTTGTGAACTTGTGTCGTTGGGAAAAGCATTTAGGCTAGCGGAATTCTCCCATCTTGGTGAGGTAGATAGTTGGACGGCAACTCCTAAGCGAGCTCGTTACAGCGCTTGATCGCTTTCTCGTGATACTTAGGATGAATATGCAACCGAAATACTAAAAAGTACACACTAAGTCAATAGCCTGATGTTGTCATGTCAAGCCTGTCCATTGCAATGTGACAGACTGATAATGTCCACCTTTATCCATCTGCTACGTGAGCTTAATGATTATTGATGTTTATCGTTACATTTAGAACACTTTAGATTAACAGCTGGCGTTTTAGCGAAAACAAATTGCGAAGTCGAATTTTTGAAAATGTAGCGTCCTCGAGCCGAGGCCAAGCACTTCACAAACCTGTTTTTGAGGCCAAGGACATCCGGAAGGACTACATCAAAATGACCAGTAATTTGGGAAAAAATTCTTCACAATGTTGAACATTGCTACCGATATCACAGTTTTGGTATATTCCAAGTAGGCGTGGCTCGTTACAACACTAAGAAGAACAATGGAATTGTTTCTTCTTTATTTTCATCCTCCTGTCACGAGAAAGCGACAGAGGCGCTATATGTAGGACGAATCCGGACTCGCTTAGAAGTTGATCTTGTTTTCAAGTTTTCCGCTTGAATTTTGCTTCTGACTTCTTCAATTTCCTGTTTGTTAGATTCCCCAAAGCAGAGATAATCGTCGTAAAGCGTTTTATCCAAGGACGCAACTACGACACTTGGGTGGGAGTTGAACCATCAGCATTACGATTGTTGGCCGTAGTACAAAGAATACACTAAGAGGAACACTCGGATTGTCCAAACTAACTGTGTACCGCTTCACGACGACTTGTTCATATTGTAATAGGCCTACTCGCATTGTTTCTTGAGCGAAAGTATTTGTTTTTGTGCTGTGTGCATTGTGCAGTGTTGCTGAACCAGTGTTGCTGTGTTGCTGAATGTGCAGTGTTGCTGAACCAGTGTTTCAAAAAAGTGTAGCACCCAGCTGGGGAAACTTGGGAGTTTAGCCTTATTTACCAGACAACGAATAAGAAACCGCATTGTGCTTGAAGCTGAATGGTAATACCAAAAGGGGGCTTGCGGCACAGCAAACTTGCTCAATGGCTTTTGCTGTGTGGTGAGATCGTTGCTTATCTTAGCAGTCAGTCCGCAAAGATGGAGAAAACGTCAACAAGTTTCGGTCGTTCAGCCAGCCAGACTACAGGATAATATGGTAAGTCAATACTTGTTCCACTCTAGAGGATGTTTTACTTTTAAACATAATAGCAGAGGTGAGCATTTTTTAAAAATTGGTTGAAGCGCAGCGCAACAAAGCGCAAAAGTTCCGTTAAGTCATAAAACGCAACGCAACTGGCGCAACCTAATTTTTAAATTGACTGAAGCGCAACACAACTTTCACAATCAATTATTTTTTTGCATTAAAGCGCAACGCAACTTCTGCAATGAGGTTTATACAAAAGAAAAAGCGCAACGCAACTTTCGCAATGAAAAATTTAATAAAGCGCAACGAGTAGGTGTATAAGCAAAGCAATTTTTTCTTGAGTTATTTTTATAGGTGCTTTTAACAGCACGCAGTGGACTACAACGCGACAACGATTTTAATGCAAGTGACTGTAACAGAACATCGCGTGGTCAGTGAACAGGAAAATTAAATAAGAAGCGAAAAAAGATGCGTTGCTGATGATTGCTTTCTTCATCTTCATCCTCTTATCACGAGAAAGCGAAGGAGGCGCTGCTTAGGACAAATCCAGACTCGCTTAGGAGTTGCCTTTGTTTCCGAGTTTTCCGGTTGAATTTTGCTTCTGACTTATTTAATTTGCCGCTTGCCAGATTTCACCAAGCAGAGATAATCAACGTGAAGCATCTTATCCAAGGACGCAACAACGAGACTAGAATGGGAGTTGAACCATCAACCTTGCGATCATGGTCGTCGTAAAAACGACGCTCCAAACCACTGCGCCACGTTGCATTGTCGCGTGCCGTTAAAAGCACCTCATCGCGGTAAATCATAATTTACATATGCGGCAAAGTTCTCCACAACAACAAGTAAATACGATTTATTCAAAACTCAATGATCTCTTTAAGCACTTACAATTATTTTAAAAAGCAAAAGACTTTGGTGTACCACATTTCTGATGAGCTGAAAATTTCTGCTACAAAAAATTGACCTATAGGCCTAATGTACGCATCAAGAAACAAACTGCTAGCAAAACAGAAAGATTTCAGCATGGAAATCAGGCTATTAGTTGGCCGAGTGGTTGGTGTATTGGGCTCCGAAGCTGGCTTTGCTGGATCGATGCTTAACTAGGTCATCTCTATGATGCATGTACTTCACTACCACAAAAAACTGAAATTGTTTGAAAAGACTAACAATGATCGAGAGTAGTGTTCCCTCTAGGATTTTGATTAGTGTGAATTTGCCCAAATGATAAATTTATTGAAATTTTTGCCGAAAGATTTCACTTCTTTGAGGACCCCTTTTACTCATTTTTTGCATTAAATTTGCTTTTCCAAGATACGAGCTGCAGTCTTGCATTACGGTAAAATATTCTAGTTTTTTTTGGTTCAAAATCCGTAAAATTTACCCAAAATTTTTTCATTTTTCTCAAATTTCTCACTCTAGAGGGAACACTGATCGAGAGAAACAATCATGCCTTGCGCCCACATGCAATGTGACACCAAAGCTGCTTAGTACGCACCCACCGCATGAGAACGCAAAGCCATCTCTGGATCAAGTTGCGTACCGTACTACATCGGGAGATTACTGTAAGTGACTTATATACAGTGTTTTGGAAATTTATCGACGCAAAACTATCAAGATAAATACCAGTATTAGGCTATATATACTACACAAAAACTACTTAACAAACGTTAAGCCTGTAAGCTGTTTTTGCAATTTAATTGCTACATTTTGGTGAAAATGATGTCAGAAAGGGTAAGAAAAAGTGCTGGTATGGAAAAATACTTCTTGGGAATTTTTTTGCTCCCAGTGTAGAAAGAACCCCAAAAATGCAAAAACCTCAAAATCACAAAATTGCAGTTATGGCATTTTTGATATTTAGTCTACTGCAGCATTATTCCTTAAAATATGTCCAATTTTTGTAAACATTGCCTTCATTAACCTTCTGGGCTCAGGTACTGGCAGGTTGCCAGGGCCGAATTAAGCAATGGACAAACTGGGCAGTTGCCTCAGACCCCTCACTTTGGGGGGCCCCATGCTTGGACGTGATGACCTTTTTTTTGATCTTCACTTGATTTTGGGTGGAAAATTGGACATCTGAGGGAGTGTTACCTATTTTTGGTCTTCACTTGATTTTGGGCGGAAATTGGATATCTATAGGGCGTGTGACCTTATTTTTGCTTTTCACTTGATTTTGGGCAAAAATTATGGACTTCACTCTTATCTGCCCCGGGCCTCGCGATCTCTAAATCGGCCTCTGCAGGTTGCATGTCATTTTGAATCAATTTATTTATTCTGACACCATGTTTTATCTTCTTAGAACTGCGTAATGTTTCTATTGGGACAGCTTAGCTTAGAGAGGTTTGTTCTAACTAACTCAACAGAGAAAGAACAGAAAACCCAGTCACATGGCTGTAAGTTCACCAACATACAAAAGAGGTAAAATGCAATGACATCTTACAACTTCTACTGTACTTATGTATTACCAACAACCAAGTTTTTCAGCATATCGTAATGATTACTGGTAACTTGGGATGTGATGTTGAGTGCCATGTGGATTATCATAACTTTTTTTCTTTTAAACATTTTTTTTCAAATTTTCAAATTATATCGGTATTGAACCGAAAATTAAACAGTAGGCCCCCTATATACTGGTAATTGATGGAGATTGCAAAGTGAGCTTGCGCTTTTTAAGTCAGCAATCACTCTTTACATATGTCAAATGCAATTGGCTTCAGCCGTGAATCAAAGATGTCACGCAGGATCTGTCACCTGAGCGCGGTATCGCTTGGCCATGTCGCTGACAATTGTGATGATTGTATTGCATTAGCACCTGATGGAAGTTCCTAATCTCATTATTTTAGGAGTTTCTGCTAGGCTTACGGCATTTTTTTGTTTTGTTACTTATGTCCATACTGCAATCTATATATCAGTATTTAAGGTATATTTTGCAATTACAGTATGATGCTTCACAAACCAATTATATAGGTGTAGTAACATTGCGTTTATTTTCATGCGAAATGCGCACTGTGGGTGTGTCCCAAGATCAAAAAAACACAGTTAATTACTTCTTTTACAAGTGGTGCAATACTATACATAATTTGTTTGACAAGGTTGATACTGTTCTTCAGGTGTTGGTTGATCAAACATTTTAATATTATTAGGCTAGTAGAAAGTAATTTGTTTGCAATAATGGCAACTAAAAAAGTTCGAACAATTTTGGGAACTATGGAATTTGGAAGAAGACTTAATTTGGAGGAAAGCAAAGAAATGGCCCAAGCATTTTATGATATTCAATCCAAAACTGGCCCTGCAGAGTTTGATTCTGCCTTTATGTATGGTGACGGCAAGACAGAAGAATACATTGGCCAAATGGATCTTCGACTAAAAGATGAAGTCCAAATTGCAACGAAAGCCAACTCTTTGGACAATAAATCACTGGATGCAGCTGGGCTTCGCATGCAGCTTGAAACATCATTGAAGAGACTAAAAGTGGATTGTGTACAAATCTTTTATCTTCATGCTCCCGATCACAAAACACCTATCATTGAAACATTGAGAGCTGTAAATGATTTGTTCAAAGAAAAGAAATTTAGGGAGTTTGGATTATCAAATTATGCTGCATGGCAAGTTGCTGAAATCCACACAATTTGTAAAAATGAAGGTTGGGTTCAGCCAACTGTTTACGAAGGAATATATAATCCTTTGACCAGAAGTGTTGAAAGAGAATTGTTTAAGTGTCTGCGTTATTTCAATATGCGGTTCTATGCTTACAGCCCTTTGTGTGGAGGCATGTTGACTGGCAAGCACAAGATTGAAGATTCCACTAAAACAGAGCCGGGAAGATTTTTTGGAAAAGGTTGGGCGGAAGTTTACCGCTTTCATTATTGGAAGCCGGAAGTGTTTGACTCAATTTCCAAAATTCAAAAAGTGCTAAATGACGTTTATGGAAATGAAGTTAGCATTACGGAAGCTTCGCTTCGTTGGATGTATCACCATTCGCAACTAGATGGTTCTTGCGGAGATGGCGTACTTTTGGGAGCATCATCTATGAAGTACTTTAACATAAATATGAGCTGTGCTACGAAAGGCCCATTAGATGAAAAAGTTGTCAAGGTCTATGATGAATGCTGGAATGCTTGTTCACATTTTTCTCCAAATTACATGATGTAATGAGCTTTTATGTTACCCGTGTTTTAGCCAATATGCAAGCTAATTTTGTGCAATTCTATGTTTTAATTTAGATTGTTTGCATTTGAATTTAGTCTAGTAGTGAAATTTGTTATATATGTTTTGTTATTTTTTTGTCAAGAGAAATAATTTCATATTACTATTGTATTCAAAATTGGATTTCTTGTGTTGATAGTGTCTATAAAATGTGCTTCAAAGGTTTAGGCTTAAGAACGAACTATTCTACTTAATCAATTATCGTGACAGTCATTTTTGGTATGTATTTCTTGATATTGCAGTTATGTGATTTTTTTGTATGCTAATCTATCAAATATTTGTCAAGTGATCAGTTTTTTAAATAATTATTCTCGTATAGCGTGTATATACCGTATGTGTATATATGTATTTGTTTAATTGTGAAATCGTGTTTAATTCAAAAAGTTAAATTGCTAGTACAGCTTTGGCGTTGCAATTAATGTTGATTTATTTACTTTGCAGGGTCAACTGTTTTTTAAAGCTTGTTTTCTTTTTTAAATTTTTATTGAATTTCTATGCAAGTTTTACAGCATGAATTCTTCTGATATCAAGTAAGACATGATATTTTTATTTAATTATTTTTCAAATGGTGTGTTTAATTGCCATTAGTGTTGTTGCTGTGCTTTCTTGATGCTATTAGTGGACTTTTAAAATACTAATACTTTTGATATTAAACTTGAATTTGAATAAAATGAGTTGAATTTGAATAAAATGAGGATGACAGATATAATTATCAAGTGTAAATTATGACAATTTTCATTATTGGGAGCCTGATTTTTTCTAGCTTTGTTTACCGTTTCGTTATTAGGCTATCGGTTTTTGTTTAATGGTTGAGACATAGACCTACCGTATTTGTGTATACCGGCAGTGTTTTTACGGTTTGGCTTGAGGAACCATCAAGCAATGTTGAAAGACCGCCAATTTTAAAATTTGTAAATGAAACTGCAACGAACAACTGTTTTCATAAAAATTTGGAGATTTTGAGAGACCAATGGACAATTTTGAGAGACCGTTTCAGTTCTTTAAAACGCCCTAGAAAAACACTGTATGGTAGGGTGGATCAAAAAATTTAAAAAAAGAGCCCCTGCAAATTGTAGCCAAATATGGTAAAACTAACTTTAAAACCAAATTTGGCTCGTTGCCCGTTGAAACAAACCAGCAACCGACACTTAGTGATCAAAAATGGTAAAAAATTTCAAAGATGTTGTAACTTCTAAAATGCATGTCGTAAAAAGCTGATTTTGGTGTCAAACGAAGCAGAATTGATAAGTTTATATCTACTTTAAAGAACATTTTGCGTTATTTCACTTAGAAGCAAAGTTATTTTTAAAAATCTTAAAATATGTAATATTTTACATCGAAGCAGGCTTTTTCTTAAAGGTATAGTTGCAAAAAATTTACTTTATGCAAGAAAAATTTGTTTCTGAAAAATCGACATTTGTTCACAACTTTGCTACGCTGAATACTAATTCCAGTTTGCCATGGAACCAACTGTTCAAGCAGTGGCGCACCCAGGGGGGGGAATTAGAGGGTCGAACCCCCCCCCTTTAGAAACTGAACCCTTGTTTTTAAAGTGAAGTGTTCAAACTATGCAAGTGCAGTACGTGCTGTTATTTCAAAACAGCTTTGACAAAATTTGCTCCGCATCATATTGAAGCCAATTCGGCCAGTTGGTGTAGAGGTAAGAGACATTGTTATCAGTGCGGACATGGGCGGAACCAGCCATTTTCAAATATGCTATGTTTTTTAATGAATACAGCTTTTCCATAATTTCGAACCTTTTTGATAAGTCTTACGCTCTAAGCAGTGGCGTAGCCAGAAATTTTAACAGGGGGGGGGGCATAATTTCTACGTTTTTTCCAGCGTTTTTTTTTTTTTTTTTTTGAGTAGAACAAAATTGAAACTGATTGAGAAGCAAGAAAGGTACTAGGGGGTCTGGGGGCATGCTCTCCCGGAAAATTTTTGAAAATTTACGTGCTGTAATGGATATTTAGTGCTTTTTGAATAATTTTCAGGTAAATTTTGTTGAAATTTTTTGCCCCTAAATCTGAGTGCTTCACCAAATATGATGCATTTTGTTCGCACATTTTCGATTATGTGTGCTCAGGCCGTAAGGCCGCTATCCAAGAGGTTCAAAATGACGGAAAAATTGTGTAACTTACATCAAAAATATTTTTGAAAATGGCTGGTGGAGGATGCATACCCTTCATCCTACCCCCTAGATCCGCCCCTGGCCATAAGCTGCAGAAACCATCAAAAGAGTCTGGCAATATTTCAGTCACTTGGCACCATTAACTTTGTTCTTTTTTACTAAAAAGGGAAGTCAAAAGGGGGGGCATGGCCCAATAACCCCCCCCTAAATGCGCTACTGGCCCTAAGCACGCATAATTGAAAATGTATGAAGAAAATGCATCATGTTTGGTGAAACACTCAGATTTAAGAGCAAAAAATTTAAACAAAATTTGCGTGAAAATTATTCAAAGAACACTAAAATAGCCATTACAGCCCGTAAATTTCCAAAAAGTTTCCGGGAGAGTATGCCCCCGAACCCCCTAGAGCCTTTTTTATTCTCAGTATACATTAAAATGATTCTGCAAAAAATACACGCTTGAAAATGGCAAATTTGGGTGCCCTCTCCTTGAAAAAATTTCTTGAATACGTTGCAAACGTGAAAACATTTTCAAGGGGCTTCTTACTTCTTTTTTGAGTCTAACGTCTTTGTATTTGGTAACACTCAACCTAATTCAAAATTTTATCCCCTCCACCAAAATATTCCGGATCCGCTTCTGAGTACGAGATCGAGTTTTTTTTAGAACCCCCCCCCCCCCTTTGAAATTTTCTGGGTGCGCCCCTGTAGTCAAGTTCAGATTATTACCGTGCCAAAATATACACTATCTTGCATTCCGAACCTAAGTTGTGTGAGTAAAGCAGTGAGATTTTGCGTAAAAACATTTAAACTTGGCTTTTTGCCTGCTTACTCAGCAAAAATTCTTTGAACTAAATATCAAAACTTCGGTAGCTGATAAGAAGTAGCCAAATCTCAAGACGTGTCTTGGTCTCGAGACACTCAATGGTCTCGCTATGCCAGTGTCTCGTCTTGGTCCTTGAAAGTCTCGGAAAATGGTGATGTCTCGATCGAGACGTAACTTTCGATATTGTGGCTTGGAAACAGCTTTCAAGTCTTTGATACGTAATCAACAACAATAGGAATAATCTACAACCAGGCCTACCCGATGTATTCAAAGTAACAAATTTAGCATGATTTTGCACTTTAGAAAAACATTTGGCCAGAAGTTTTAGCTTACGAAGTCTCGTCTCCAGTTTTGTAACTTTGAAAGCCACGTTTCTACTCTTCAACAGAAAAAGTCTCGTCTCGGGTCTCGAAGCTATAGTATCTTGTCTCGTTAGGTTGGGTCCTTGTTCCAGCTCTTCTCCCTTCTAATGATAACGCATAGGCTATAATTATGTAATTGCCTTAGCGATCTAATTCATTATCAGTAAACCAAGATTAGGAACAAGCTATCAGAGGTTATTTAACAAAATAATGAGACGAAAAAATCGTAGCATGACCAGCAAAACGTTGCATGGTGGGCAGTGAATATTATTTGTCTCTCGTTTCTCCGCATGATGGAAAAGCTGAATCAATAGCATCAAGCCGTTAGAAGTGCTGAACTTAAAACGAATTAGCAAGTTATTGGTTCTGACGGAACGGCAGTCATGACCAAACATTCTTGCGAAGTGATACGAATTTTGGAAGAGGGGTTGGGAAGGCCATTACAATGGAGCATAAGTTTATTACATTGTAATGAGCTTCCCTTGCGCCATGTTTTCCGGCTATTAGATGGAGTAAACTGGTCTTGGCCATCTTTCTGAAAAAATTGGAAAGATGATTGGTGGGATTGTTTCAAATTGGGATGTTAAAGATTTTCAGCCAATTGTCTTCGAATCTTATTTTGTGTTTAGTGATGAAGCGCTTTGTGATGTTTGTAATTACCAATATTATGCATGCCAAATTTGTTGGTCAATCATTCTTGGAGCTTTAGATCCAGATTTGCGATTACCAGAAGTTGGTCCTTTGTGTCATTCAAGATGGCTGACTCTAGATTCTAGGTTGTCGAATTCTGAGATATTACGTTTCCCAAGATAAACCGAATTTGACGTTTCTTCTCTCTGAATTTTGCATTAAGGTTTATTTTCCAAACTTTTTTGAAGTTGAAGCAAAGAATTCAATTACGGATGGTGCAAGAATTTTTTTGTATGCATAGGAGAGTCACACAAGTTCCTGATAGGCAAGTGAGAGATATTGCCCAAGGTTACAGTTTTGCGGTGTAACGCCTTTTTTGCTTATCCTGAGCATGTAATTCTCAGGATAAGCAAAAAAGGCGTTAGACGGCAAAACAGATTATGTCTTAAAGTGAAACACTCACTGCTGGCCACTCTGGAATCTTCAAAGAAACAAGCTGCGACGAAGTAAAAGCTGTGAGGAAGTTCAAGGTTCCATCCATAAACGAAAATGCGATTTCGTATCACCAGCTAGTTGACCTGTGCTTAGAGGTTGAGCCTCCTCTTTTACATTATTTAACAAATCATGAACTGAAAAGTGTCCGACAAAAACCTATGTTCTTCAAGCAGCCCTACCACAACCAGGCTGTTCAACGCAACGGTAAGTTGGTCACTCGAGCATCTCCTACTGTGACAGGTTTTGAAAGATGAGATGACCATATATTAGGGTGGAGTGAAAAAATTTTTTTTGGAAATCGAAAGAAGTGTAGTTCTTAAATCCTGGCAAATGGTCTAAAACTTGTTTGAAATTTGTATTTGGGGGGGTTGCCACCATTTTCCAGCGTCTCGTTATTACTGTTTGTCAACCAGTTTTCCATCTTAGCTGAAGCAACGACACAATTCCACTAAGTGGCGCTTGAGATAACTTTTATCAAAGTGTTAAAGCCCTATTCTATGTCGTCAAAAGGTGATTGTGTGCTTGCTTCAAGTTCTTCACTAGTTGGCGCCCGTGAGTCCATAACATCTATCAAATAGCCACAGCTCTTCTTTTTCAACCAATCAAAGTCCATCCTCATTTTTTAATCAATCACAACCCCTTTTCATTTTTGGTTGCAGTTTTTCCGATGTTGCTACTCAAGATTCAAGGCCTGAACAGAGCGAGACGAAAACAGTTTGGCTTACAACAGTCTTTTTTATGACTACCTAAAATTTAAAAATGTTTCCGATGTTGTCAAAGTTGGGGTTCAAATTCTGTACCACCAAAAAAAATTTTGGATGTTTCCGTCGAAGTTTGTTTTGTTGATGCAAATTATTTTTTGTTTGCAACATTGTTTTGTAAATTAATTAATTATTCTAGGTAATACGCAAACACAATGCAAAAGACTTAGAGCAAAGATGTCCAACCTGCGGCCCGCGGGTCGCATTGTGGCCTACTTAATGTGTGGATGCGGCCCATGATCGACTCGGTGAAAAAATTTTTTTAGCAAATTTATCAAGTAGTGAGCGCAAGAGCCTTCATGAACTTTAACCAAAATACTATATATCTAATAAATAAAATATTAACATCAACAATGTTAAGTCATTGGTTAGTCTAATGACTTTTTCACAATAATAGTAATCTCATATTTGGAAACGCTTTCTATGACAGTGATTAAATTTGCTACAACTTGAAACCCTGCACTTTTTTCGATTTGAGGTGCTGTTTGAGCCTGAACCACTTCGAAAAATCTTTTGTCAGCTGTTGTAACTGTGCAGTGTGTCGTATAGTATCTTTTATAGAGAACAAATTTGTAGAAATCTTAATTATATATAAGACAAGCTATCATCTTGAAAATATTTTGATTTTTAAAACGCACCGTTTGGTCATAAAAATTATTTTAATATTTTAAGCGTGGCTGTAGTGATCGTCATGCCTTTGAGTGAAGGCCATCTTGCTAAAACTGAATTACCTATTTTGAAATAGTTTTTAGCTGTGGTATGCGTTGACGCCGCTAACTTGTCGCTGCCAATTGACGCCTTCAACTTTTCGTTGACGCTAGCCGATACGCCGTTAATTTTTAAAAAGTCGACGCTGGGCGTTAGGTCGTAAAGTTGTAGTAGCTGTTTCAGCGTCAAGCGTCAATTTTTGGATTGCAATCACAGACGCACGCAGGGGGACTTTCGCGCCATGCCCCCTCCCCCTTGGCTCTGGCTTTCGAGAAAGTTATAATAAGCTGCTAAAACCTAACTTTTGCAGTTACTCAAAATAATAATGGTTGCAGCCTCCCTTCATTTATTTTAGTCAAACTTCTGCTCTCAGACATCGAGCACAGGCTACTGATTATTATTTCTGTATTTCGTAACTTGTCTATAGTGACCACACTCGCTTGCAGGTACTGGTAATTCCTGTTTCAACAAGAAAGTGTGCGAAAATGAGTGTTTTTTGTGTTAAAATCGTTGGCTGCGCCCCCAGACCCCCAGTTGTGCCCCTATCCTTTTATCAAAATCTGAGTGCGCCTCTGATTACACTAGCAATCTTTCGTTTTCTGCAAAACCAACGAGGTGTTCTTTAAGCTGAAAACGTTGCGAATTGCGATCCAGGTAATTTTTCTATTGTATTGAGATATTCTGATGGTTTTGCGGCTCAGTTAAATTGTTTAGTGTGCAATGCGGCCCATTAAGTTAAAATGTTAAACATCCCTGATTTACACAATATCCACAACTGCATTCGTGAGTACAAACTTAGCCACGGTGTTATTGTGTCCAGAAGTAACTGAAAAAATAGAGCTCGTTAATTTGAAAATCTACAGATGCTCATTGCTGAAGTTCTAAGATTACAGTATCTATCTACTGAGATGGTCTCTTTTTTTGTCATAGCATACAACGTTCATTGCTTAACTTCCTAATTATAATTTATCAGTCTATCAATATCACGATTTTCAAGTGCTTGGCAAAACCTGCAAAAATTTGACGATAACGCTTGCTAAAATGTTTAGCGTGTAGAAATGCTTATGCGATTTTGGTTGCTGGGCATCTTGCTTGTTTTTATCTCGCTGGCACCTCAAAATATATGATGGGAAAAATTAATAGGAAATTTCTTGGTCTGTGACCGCCAGGACAATCTTACAGCAGAGTCTTACTATTAGACTACAAGCACTTCTGTCTCGACATTTAGACTACGTGCTCTCAAATTCCAGTCATTGCTCGAGTTTTGCATCGATGAAAAACGGATGCAGTTTCGCAAAATGTCCACAACTTCATGCTGATGTGTGTCATGGGTTTGTGCTGTGGTACGCTTCAAACTCGAGAGAAATGAATGTAGCGGTTGTGCGTATTGCTTGCATTCCACAACGATTGATTGTATATTATTTAGAGCTTTTTTTAAGCGTGTCTCCCGAATCCACACAAGTAGTAGCGAAACATGCCGCTGATAATGGGAAAACTTTTATGATGAATTGATCAGTTTGTGCGTGTTGTGATGTGGTGGCTGCTTCATGTGTTTGTCTTGTTTCACTGAAGGTTTGCACTTTTACAGCTTAGCTTATATGGACGCCGGTCAGGTGGCTGAGTGGACCATTCGTCTGCTTCTTGAGCGGTAGAATTTGGGTTCGATTCCGAGTTGGCCGAAACCATAGGCTCGAAAACGTTTTTACTGCTGCCTTTCTGGACAGTCTTAAATGATTAAAGCATGATGTTTCCGGTCGCACCTTAATAGTGGAGTGGAGTGGATAAGTAAAATACCACATATTGAACGACAGATGAAGTAAAGCTGCAATTTTTGGAATAGCGTCTCATTAAAAAATGTTAAAAAGCTGCAGCAGAATGAGGGATGCACTGAACAATTAATATTCACGATGAAAAGAGCTTGGAAGACTTAAAACAATCCAGCCGTTAAATTTCTTCTTAACTTATACAATAACTGTGAAGCCTACCATTTATCTAGTATTGTTTAATTTTTGGTGTTGTATGACCGGCTCAAAACAATATCAGGGTTTCCGCAATATCAAAAATATCGAAAAATTTTCAAGTTTAAACGCTTGAGCAGCTTCGTTTTTTCATTTTGTTCAAATTTTACTTCATGATTTAATAATAACGAAGTATAAAACAGAACGAAGGTCGGTGCCAGCTAGTCTTGAGATTACCACGTGGAATATGCTGCGTAGATCAACTCAATTCAGTTTTTTTATTTCAGCGCACAAGAAGAAAGACACACTGAGGATAACAGCGAAAGAGCATTGCTCACCTAGTCTGCTGTAACCACAACATCACAAATAAAATTGGCATAAATAACTGACATTGAAAGTAAAAGGGCAGTTAAAGAAATTAAATACACTTTGTACAAACACAACTTTATCCCAACCACACTGTGGTCGAGCCTGTTGCTAACTAATTTAGAGTACTGCACAAACGTTTTAGTAACAGACAATCAGCTATCAAGCGCAGCATCTAGGTTGGTATCGTTACTGTAAAAATAGCGACCATGAACACATATGTAAAAGGAATTCAAAAAATTAATGAAATGAGATTATTCATTCTGATCGAGGAGTATTATGGCATATTTCTTTTTAAAGGAATAAAATGAGGAAGATTTCAGGTTAGGAGGCATTTGTGCCCATAGTTGGACCCCACAAAAGTTTATGAAACATTTACCAGATTTGGTTTTGATGTAATTCAGAAAGTAGTTTTGATTGCATTTATGCCTGGTGTTAAAATTCTGTCTTTGGTCAAGAGATAGAAAATAGTTATCAAATATTTTTGGAAAAGCTCTTATGTGATATTTTAACATAACATCGCCTGATTCAAGTTTGTAAACGTATGCAATTTTCAAAATTTTGCTGCTGAAATAGAACGAATTATTGGTGACTCGATCTCTCCTAGTGATTTTGTTCCTAATTCTCAGAACTTTTTTGTAAAGAGTTTGAATGGGTTTAAGTGCAGTACCAGTTGCAGAACCCCAGCCAGCAATTTCGTGAAGGACATGTGAATAGAAAAAAACATTTTTATGATTTAAGTAATGTCTCAGGTTTGCACACTACAATTTAAGTAATGTCTGATCAGACGTAGCAGTGACTGCATTATCCAAAACTCGTGAGAGCGATGCTGCTGTGGTTTCAATAATTGTTGAAACTGATTATCTGCAACTACGCAAAGACGACTCGAACCTCGTCCAATAAGCTCTGTCGATTTGCTTCAACAATCCGTAAAAGAAAATGTATTGGCAGCGTTTTGTTAATGTGAAAGCAGCAAGTTATAAAGGGGTTAATACGAAGTTTGAACTCCCCGTTATCTGGCGGTTGCCGCTTTTAATGTGGTTGATTACTAAGATATGGGTGAATCGGCGACTTGTTCAAACATCTCGTTCGTTGAGAATGTTTACCTTTCCTTCAACGTCTTAGCTCTATTATGAATGCTGCAAACAACGTAATGTCGGCGACATTATCAGTATATTATTCTTTAGCTTTCTATTGAAATGCGGTGTTTTTGATCATGATCAATAATCTTTTCCTATTGTCTGCTGCAATGCATTTTAAAAGCGAGTGAAGACATTTTATATTTGATTTCGTTTTTGTGCGAAACGTTATTGTTTAATCGAAAAGCTGGTGCATTGGTATGAAGTTGTTAATCTATTATGTAATACGTTAGCTTAAGCCTTAAGCGTTTCGTGCCGCGAAATTTTGCTTTGCTTTAAAAGTGCGTTGAACAGATAGCTTCAAGATATATATATTTTTTTTCTGTAAACGTGTTCATCACTTGTCGGGGTGGTAATGTAATGTTTAATTTTAACCACAAACATCATTCCTCCCCGCGACCCCCCAAGGATAAGCGGGTCCAGAAAATTGATTGATTGATTGAACATCATTCCTAATTGCAACATGTAAAAAATAGTTTTGATCTGGCTACTTATGTAATGCTTCAAAAAAAAATTAAATTTTCATTATATTTACGATATGCGCTGACGCGTGTAGCGAGTGGCAAAGCCTATCTCCGCTGCTTAGCGCTTGGGAAACACAGTTCCGAAGAAACGTCGCAGCGGTGGCGAGCCGTTAGATTTGTCTGATTTGACCGGTGGCGAGCTGTCTGATTGGACCGGCCTGGTAATCGAACCCGAGACCTAAAACCAGCAGCTATGTCTCTAACCAATACGTCAACTAGTCGGTATTTACGTAATACGTTTATACCGAAAACCGAGTGAGAACCTCGTGAAGTAGTTTTTTTCGCAATAATTTTGTGGATATAAATTAACCATCACGGTTAATTTTTGCTTGCTTGGTATTATGATGTTGTGCACGTTAAGTCTGTGCTGTGGTGGATGGCCAGCTTTTTCAAGATCAAATTAAACCTTCATGAAACTCGCGGTATTACGCCGAAGCTTTTTTACGAGTGCGGGGTCCGCTCCGCGGCGTAGCGCCTGGGCAACACAGCTCCAAAGAATCGTCGCCGCCCTGTGTGATTTGACTGGCCCGGGAATCGAACCCCTGACCTCCCGCACCGATAACGAAATCTGAGCAACTAAGCTAACCATCCGGTTTATAGTTAATGATATTTTATTGCAGAGCCGTTCTTAATCGATTTCTTCTCGGAACTGATGATGACAGCCACTGCCTTATGTCGACATCTTGTTCGGCAGCGAAACAGTAAGTTGAGTAATGAAAAGTTGAAGCCGGCCGTGACGTCATATTTAGGATGCATGAAAGCGTTTTTTTCGAAAATTGAATCGGTGTCTTGCTTTCTGGTCGTGGCCGCCGTCAATACGACTTGCACAAAACGCCACTCCGCTGATTCCACTTAAACTTTCCTTTACAAAGAATAAATTACGATGAGCCGACTAGGAATCACGTGTCTACTTCTCGCCTTCAAAGTATTGATATTGCTTCCGAGTTGGTGAAGCTCTTACCGCACCCCACCTGGGGTCCATGGCTGAATGAAAGTCCTCGTATTTCCTGTTAAAACCTGGGATTGCAAGGTTGATTTTAATGGTTCGTAATGCAGGGTGGAAACACATCGGAAGCTTTGGTTTAAGATGATGTCGCTAGCGGCTGGTTGACATAATAGCGTCAACCCGAGTCTGCGTTCTTCGAATTATCAGCCTTTACATGAAATGTATTTGTTGGAGCCATGACTGGAACCCGTTGCTCACTCTTGGTTGATCGCACTAGGTAGATCGTGTCACCGCAAAATCGCATATACATATTTTCAACTTTGACGCCTGATGATTGCATTTGTTGTCATTTTGATATGACAGATCATAATACTCAGATGGCCGAGGGGTAAGAGCGTCTGCCTCTGGAGTTGTAGTCTCTGGTTTGATTCCGAGTCTGGTTAAACCAATGACTTAAAAATTGGTATTTACAGCTTTCCTTCTTAACGCTCAGCATCAAAGGGACATTGTGGAGAACAAGCCGGCAAGTTAATTGTTTTAACCGTTTGGAAAAGCACTTAGTGGGATTCTCCCATTTTGGTGTGGTAGACAGATGGCCAACAACTCCTAAACGAGCTCGTCATAGCGCGTTGATCCCTTTCTTGTGATAGGAGGATAAAAAATATGCAACTATTACTACATTGTACTTGATTGTAGACCTCCACGCTTTGATCCAAGCTTTATCAACCAGTAGTTCGTAACTTTCCTATGTTTCAGAAAGCACTAGCATTCGCACAGAAGCACGGCTTCGACACGAAGGATATTGCCGAAATAGCTACGCGCATTTCTAAGCTGCCCAAGGTTAACAGCGACAAGATGCGAATAGTTGCCATAATCCAAAAGGAAGAATACACGATAATAGCCAACGGTACCATACTGAATTAATGTGTGCTGTAGCGGTGCTTGAAGGTTGAAACGAAAGAATACTTTGGTATTGGTTGAAATTTCTTGGTAATTTCTAAGGATCACGACTTCTTATGTTGTTGTACATATCAATGAATTTAATTGAAAGTGATCTGAAAACGGCAAAGGTTTATGGTTACGTGGAAAAGTGTTCCCAGATCCTCATATGGAGTTGGACTGAAACTATTATGCGCAACTCACGATTGCATAATCACTCGTAAGAGGTAGGTGGTATAGCTAAAATGGTTGCAACACCGGGATCTTACGTGATCGAAAAGGTTTTCATAAATTACGAGCACCGCGTTGTTTTGTGTACGTGGAAGACACTTCACAGTTCTCACCTATTTTCTCAATAAGACGATTGTAACGTCATGTTGCGTCACTCCTAACCGCAATGCTGGTTTTCAATAGTTTTTGAAAAATTCATAGAGCTACCAGCTTCTAATGCTGTTTTAGGCCCCAATGATGTAAAACGTTATCCTGCTGTTTCATTACCTATTGACGCTATCATTGATACAAACAGATGCGGTGATGCATTTGTGGGAGGTAAGTGGTTGTTTGTGTTGCGAGAAACTAATGCTAATTGATTAGAAACGATTGTCACCCCCATTTGTGGGAGGTAACCAGTCGTTAGTGTTGCGAGAAACTGATGCTAATTGATTGGAAACGAAACGATAAAGTCATGTGTTGTTGGTAGGTTATAAGGATAGTTGAGGTTGAAAGACTCGTTTAACTAAATGTTAAGTGCCTGGTTCGATACTTGATTGGATCGCAAACAGAAATTCTGAGTTGCGTTTTGGCTGAGCAATGAACATCTTGTGAACATGATTCGAAACCCAGCTAAGCAAATTACGTTGCATCGTATAGGTAGCGTTTAACTTCGTCCGTACGAATTCGACATATCACCAATTCAAAAAGTATTTTTTAGCAACAAATTCCTTGGATGTTTAATTTTCACAATCGTTTAATTCTGGAAGACTAGGAAGTGAGTTTGCGCTTTTCAAGTTGGCACTTCAGCAGCCAGTCGATATGTAGTATGTCATATGCGACATCCTCTAGCTGTGAATCGAATCTGTCGCGAATTATTCTGTATAGCATCCTGCAGTTGATATCTACTAGCCCATGTTACTGACTACAATAGAATAACTTTGTGTTTTTGCAGGATTTATCTCTCAACTTGTGCAGAAACAAAATATTGAAAAGTGCGTTGAGGGAGGACATTTCACTGCCAACGTGATAATCCAACGATCTGGTTCTACTTTCCCTACTCCATGCTCTTTTATTAAATGAATTAGCAGAATTTTAGCAGGCTTTAATTTAGCGATCTATCAAAATATTGTGAATCAATGATCGGTATTTGATGTTAAAGGGATCATTTGGGCATGGATCAGTGTGTTATGATTGTATTTGGGCTTCCTACCTGTTACAATCACATTGCAAAAGTTGCTTTTTTATTTTGGTTACGAGACGTGGTGGTAATAAAAACAGATGTGTGCTATAAGCACAACTGGTCCAGAAAATTGGCATTGGTTATTTAAAGTTTACCTTGATTATTTCGATGCCATTATTTTTGTTTTGAAATGTAGTTGTGACCTACGAAATACCAACATTAAACTACGAGGTAGATAAATGCTTGATTGTTCGACAGAGATCATAATAAGAGCTTAGACGATAGGCCTACAATGTTTTTAAAAACAGCAAGTTCCTCAAGAAAACGACGTCGCTGAATGCGGAAAATGTGACATACGTAAAGCAACTCCTATCCAACAACTGATGGCGGATTTGCCTGCGTGCCGTGTTTCCGTCACAAATATGTCCTTTAAATTTTGTGATTGTGATTACTTAGGACCTTTTACTTGTGGCCAAAATCGAAATCACTGTTAAGTATGAGAACTACTTTTTACTAGCTTGTGCACTCGGGCAATCCATGTTGAAGTTGTCACAAGCCTTGATTGAAGTAGTTTTTTGTTAGCCTTTACTCGCTTTTACTAACCGTCAGGGGCATGTTGATATAATGTACTCCGACAACGGAACCACCTTTTGTGCCGCAGCTGATAAACTTCCTTCGTTGTTAAGCTTACCCGATTTTAATGGCTTTCTTTGTAAACCCAACATCTTGTGGACCAAAATTCGTCACTACTCACCCAGTCAAGGCCGTAGCTGGGAGAGCTTGGTAAAACTGTTTAAAAGTTCACTAAGCCGTGCCCATGTCATGGAACAAGCCCGACGTAAACCTACATTGATTGAGCTGCAGACGTTCGTTTCCGACGCTGTACGAATTGTTAATGATCGTCCTCTTACTGCATCAATTGAGTGATAAACCTAACGATTTAAAGCCCATTAGCCCTCATGCTTTCCGGGTCAACGGTTAGCTTCTTACACTCCCATTAGCACTTTTCATAATCGGGGAGACCTCCGCAAGGATTAGGCTTACTTATATAATTCTACTCTGGCCCGTAAATTTTGGCTCAGCTGGATAAAGGGTACCTTCTGTCTTCCGACATTACAGGGTCATTCTAAATAAAGATTAACTCATGATCACTTGGTACCTGGCCAGTTAATTCTTGTTGGGAATGCCGACGATATTAAAAAAGGGGGCTCATATCGTTTGGGGCGAATGCATTATGAGCGCACCCTCAGTTACGTCAGGGGAAGAAAATTGTTCGGAGGGCCACCCGCGGTAGCTGTTTTTAATCATTCTAGGTCTGGGAAAGAAGAATAAGCTATGTGTTAAGTGATCTGTCTAAAATAGCGCTATTGTAACTGTAAGCAACTTGATATTCTTTTGTGATTTCATGTCGAATTGTATTTTTTGTGCAAGGCCATAATACTTTGAAATCTTTTAGTGTATCGTTGAATGCAGTGAACATGTTGACGTTTCATCTGCCATTTAGCATAAAGCTTGGTCCTAATCCTTGAATGCTTGTTTACTTTTGTTTGAGCTTTCACTTTGTGTTTCATTTCAAAGGGGCTGCTAAGCAAGCTGGCATTCGCTGTGTTTTTGTCTCTTGGTTTAGAACCCGCTCCTACAATTCTTTCCAATCGACATAACATTACAAAACGAAGATGTTTATATCACATTTAAATTGATTACGTAATCTCTTATCCAGAGGTGGACACAATTTCGTTAATCGTAAATAACGAAGCTAACTTTTTCATTAACTACTTAATTCGTTAAATCTCTTTTTGAAATTAACGGAATAAATTAACTTCCGTTAGCGCTTGATAACTTCCGTTAAAATTTTGTAATCGCTTATTTCTCTTATTATTGGTTAAGTTTGACATCGATAAACTAGCAAAATACGACCAATGAGGTCAAAAAGGGAGATAAAAACAAGAAAACAGTGCTTGGGAGCCGAAAAATTTGCTTAAATACTTACGCAAACATTGATATTAACAAATTTTAAGCTTTTTTTTGTAAAGAAATGTTTTAAATCAAGATTAACGATTTAGCGAATATAATTTACTTCCGTTAATTGGATCTGAATTTAACGCATTGACGTTAAAGGAGGTACATAACTGTGTTAACGAAGTAGTGGTTAACGAAGCTAACGTTTTGCATTAACTTGCCCATTTGTGCTCTTATCTACTGGATTGGCACTTGGCCTAATTGTCGCACAGCAAGCACTACATCTTAGGGTTACGTTTTTTCTTGCAATTTACTTTAATTACGCGCGCTCACTACGTTCTTTCTTTCTTCTTCATCTTTATCCTCCTATCACGAGAAAGCGGCGAAGGCGCTATGCGTAGGACGAGTCCAGACTCGCTTAGGAGTTGCCTTTGTTTCCAAATTTTACGGTTGAATTTTCTTCCGACTTCTTTAATTTGCTGCTTGCCAGATTCCACCACGCAGAGACAATCATCGTGAAGCATCTTATCCAAGGACGCAACAACAAGACAAGGTTGGGAGTTGAACCATTAACCTTGCGATCATGGTCGTCGTAAAAACGACGCTCCGAACCACTGCGCCACGTTGCCGATTACGTCGTAGGGGAAATGTGGGACATTGTTGCACTTTCGACTTGTGTTTTTGCACGAGATCTATGATCATTCCAATTTGGACGCCGAAATGTAAGCACCTTTTATTTTCGAAAGATATTGCCACCCCTGGTGAATTTCAGTTAATTTTTGCTGCTTTTATTCAAGATTTTAGTCTTTTATTTGGCACTCCGAATGCAAGAAGATTTACTAACAGTTGTGCTGAAGAAAGAATCGGAAAGCAGCGTTAGGTCTGTGCGTTCCTCACATACAACCAATGCGTACTCAAAGATTTCCTTACGGCGACGGTGAAATCGTAACACATTAATTGCGTCAGAATGCTTTTCGGCATTTTTTCGCTTTCTGCAATTTTGACCCAAAACATAGGACGGTTTGATTGGTTAAGAGGCGCTCGAATAATTTCAAAGACAGCTTTTGGACCCTGTTTCCTGCTCCTATGCATGCCTCGGCCATTGGGCTGGTGGCGCTGTACTGGTCCGAATCTCGCAAACTCGTAATCGGTTTCTTTTTAATTTTGTGATTTAAATTCAAGAGTAAATTTGTTGAAATTTTTGGCATTGATACAATTCTGAATCACTCTTTTAGTTCTCCCCTAAACTGGATAGATTAGGCCTACTTAACCAAGGTTGGTAATTCGTATTCAACTTTAGAATAAAATTGGTGATCGATGAAAAACTCAGTTGTTCATAACACGTTGTAATCGGAGGACCTATTTTTTCGGTGGGTCTTGGGCTGCAGCCCCCGCCTTAATTCGGCCCTGGTGATTGGACAATAAAGCAAATACTACCTCTGCATCAAACATGAAAGGCAGCAGAGGGCGAGATACCGATTCATGCTGAAATATAACTCAACAGCATATTTTTACGTCGTAGGGGAAATGTGGGACCTATCGGACAGCAGGATACTTCCGTGATCACGTGATCAATTTGCGGTTTCATTTTAATGAAAGAAGTGAAGTTTCACTAGTGGTAAAATCACATGTTTGTGTAAGGATCGAGCAAGAAGCGTGGTGGCTACAACAAAAAAACTGTTTTTCTTGGTTCAAAGTCAAATAAATTAGGCAGGTAGTTTTGAGATTTTAGGAAGCTTGCAAGCAGTGTTAAGATCTCGTTTGCACTGGTAGCTAAGTGAATTTCGTGCTTACTGAAAGATAGCGAGTATACATCTGGGTGACATTTCTAAACCAGAATATTTCGGGAAGGAAGTTCAAAATGGCTACCAGGGGACCTTTCGGACGGGACGTATCGGACATGTTCAATTACTCAGACGCTGTCTGAAAAGCGTTGAATGATATTCTAAAAATCTTGCCACAACCTGTCTCAGTCGCAACAATGAAGCGGTTGAGCGGCATTTTTACGTTCAAAGCCAATCTTGTTAACTACATTGTGTAGGTTATGTTGCCGTAATTATCGCTTATTATGCATATTTGTTTTGTGTTAATACACATTTGTTCGTTGTCAAATTATAGAAACGATCTTTATGAAACATTTTCTCTTTCTATAGGTCACATTTGCAGCTGTCAGAAAGGTTTCGACCCTATAGACGAAAGGTCACCATGGGTGGGGATCGTTCGAACATTTGAGTGACACTTTTCAATCGCAAATAAAATCATCCATAGCATTTCGAATCTTTCCGTTTGAGTGCGGGATAAGTTAACCCCAAACCAAAGTCCAACTTAAACTAAACAGCGTTTAAGATTGTCTTACAGAACAGTATATTTTTCTACACCACAAGCGATTACATAAGATATTTCCTATTTAAATATAAGACAAATACATGGCTTAAAATAGCAAAAAAAAAACTGACAAAAAATATATAGGAAATTTCCTTTATAATATATAAGACAAATTATTGCATAAATTTGCCAAAAAAAGCAGCGCAAAGCATTCTATATGTTATGCATTGCTTTTTTAGCAAATTTATGCAATAATTTGTCTTAAATATTATATAAGAAATTTCCTATATGTTTTACGCTACTGCTTTGTCCAATTTATGTAATAATAATTTTGTCTTATAAGTTATATTATATAGGAAATTTCCTATATGTTTTGCGCTGCGTTTTTGGCTAATTTGAGCAATAGTTTGTCTTACATAAAAAATTTCCTATATGTTTCCTGTTTAGGAAATTTCCTATATAGGAAATTTATAAATAGGAAATTTCCTATGTATTTTTCGTCAGTGTTTTCGGCTGTTTTACACCACTTATTTATCCAATATATATGTAGGAATTTTCCTATATAATATATTGGACAAAATGTTGCTTAAATTAGCCGAAAAAACATGTGAAAAATCTAAATTATTTTTTTCCAAGCGGCGCTTCATGTTTTAACCACTGCGCCAAGTTTAGTGTAGTCCTGTCAATTACAAAACTTTGAAAATAACAAAACAAAACGCTGAAACACAACTATATAAATGCTATGATAGGCCTACAGGCCTACAGAACATTGCAAAAACTATTCTGCCAAACCGGGTTGATCACCTTTCACCAACGCGGGAAAATTTTTTAATTCGCACTCAGCTAAATTTCTGAAACAACTAATTAAACATTTTAACTATCCTGGTACAAAATTTGAGCACCAAGGAATTATTCGCGGTAGATTTTGTAACTGGTTGCTATTGATACATACAAATCTTCCCAAGAATTTTTCTAATCAAATGTATGCAACAAAATGTACTAAATAATGCTATGAAGATATAGAGCTTATATTTACTAACTAAAGCTCAGAATTTCTACAAACAAACACACCTTGGAAACAAACAAACAAAGGTCCTTTTCCAGGAATCATCTACACTTCCATGCCCATAGCTATTGGGGTACCACAAGTAGGTGTCTGAAAATATGATTGCTGCATCAAGATCCATGCGTCAAAGTGGTTGCAGAGTGACCTCCCAAGCTAATTCGGGAGTTCAACAGGCAGTAAAATAATCGTGCTTCTGTGGCACCTCTCTCTCTGAATTCAAGCTAATATCTAAAAATGGCAGAAATTGCGATATGCAACAAGTATTTCAAAAATTTTAAATATGCTAGCAAATCGAAAAGCAAGCAAAAATTAGTTAATGTTTAAAACACAAAGGGTGAAAGTCAGTGCCGTAGCAACTCGACTTTGTCCCCCCCGATATAAATTGTCTTATATTTTTCCAGGGGTAACAGCCATAGATGCAAATCCAGGCGGGTGGGGAGGATGTATCCCCCCAATAATCCGGCAGCATCCCCCCCAATATTTTTCATGGAAGTGGAAAATTCCCCATACAATGTCTAGCAAGTCTACCCAACCAAGACGCATGAGTGCTAATTATGCGAATAGTCTAGCTCCAGTGGCGTAGCCACGAGGGGGGGTTGGGGGTTACAATCCCCCCATTGAGCCTCTAATGACGTCATACATAATCGAAACTGTGCGAACAAAATGCATCATTGGTGAAGCACTCAAAATAATTATAAATAAATAAACAACTCAGGTTATTTTCAAATTATGTTGAATCGAAAATTCAACAGTAACTGAGGGAGACTGCGAAGTGAGCTTGCGCTCTTCGAGTCAGCAGCCACCCGTTAAATATGTCAAATGCGATCGGCTCCAGCCGCAAGTCGAACCCGTCACGTAGGATCTGTCACCTGCGCGCGGTACCGCAAGGCCATGTCGCTGACAAATTTACTAACTAAAGCTCAAAGTTACGGGGCCAAAAATATGACAAACTTTTCTTAAAAATTGTTCAAAAAGCACTATAAAATGGCCAGTGCAGTATGCAAAATTTAAAAAATTTTTCGGGTTAGTATGCCCCTGGACCCCCTAGAGTCGTTTTTGGCACTTACGTTGCTTAAAATTACATCTGCCGGAAAAAATATGCTCGAAAAAAGGGACCAAAATTGATGCCCCCTCCCTGAAATAATTTCTCAGTACGCCCCTGACATAAAACGTTTTCAAAAGTCTTATTTACGCCCGTTTCCGAGGTTAAACGTCTTTGCATTTAGTTTACATTCAACCTAATGCAAAATTACATGCACCCCACCAAAACTTTGTGGATCCGCTTTTGTATGCAATGTATGGTCAAATGAGATGTCATTCTCACTCCCCCTCCCCCCCATTGCAAAATCCTGGCTACGTTAGTGTCTAGCTCAAATCAGTTCTGTCGGCATGCAGCATAAGCATAGGCGCACGCAGGGGGGCACGGTGCCATGCCCCCCCTTTGGCCCTGTAATAAGGTGCTAAACTTAACTTTCAGTCTATCTCAAACCAGGGCTGCGAATTTGGTCGATTTTTTATCGAGTTTAAATTCGAGTTCAGCTTATTTTACGAGTTCAAGTTCGAGTTCAGCATTTTCATTCTTGCGAGTTCGAGTTTGAGTTCAGTGAAAACTTATCAAGTTCTTTCGAGTTAAAAAAAAAGTGATTATCTTGAGCATGTACAAATGAAAATAAACTCGAGCCTTCTTAAAATATCTTCGAGTTCGTATTCAAGTTCTCTGCCCAGAATATTTGCGAGTTCGAGTTCAAGTTTGAGTTCTCAGCTTAGACTTTTTTCGAGTTTGAGTTCACGTTCGAGTTCGGCAAAAAGACCTAATTCTTTCGAGTTCAAGTTCGAGTTTGCAGCCCTGTCTCGAACTAAAAATGGTTGCAGCTTCCTTTCACTTATTTTAACCAAGCTTCTGCTTTTAGACATAAGCTGCGAAAATATTTTTGCGTTGTCCATAGTGACTGTACGAACTGCATGCCCTTTTTCGATAAAAAAGGGTGCTAAAATGAGTGATTTTTATGTGAAAACCGTAAAAATTTGTTGGCTGTTGGGGGCGTAGTCCCCAGACCCCCTTTTCACCCCCAGAACTCCGGTTGTGCCCCCGCTTTTTTGCTTTTTTTCAAATCCTGGGTGCGCCACTGAGCAGAAGGAATGGACTAAAACAATATCTGGTCATGCTAGCCATTGAATCGCCAATTTACATTCTCTCAAATATCAAAAAATGATCAATTTTGCTAAATCATCCCCTCCAACATCAAAAATTGCTTAACTTTGCTAAATCATCCCCCCTCAAGGCTCAACGTAGATGTGCACTCCTGGTTAGAGCTCAGTAAGCCCATTTACATGGTTAGTTATACAGCGCTTTGTGACGTAGGCCGAATCTATTCGCTTTTCAATTCGCTACGACTACTTGTTTACATGCAGCCTTATTTTGAAATAGAAGAGCGTTTGCAGTACGCAAATGACTGATAGGACTAATAGGCGTATTAGCACTAATGGGGAAGAATGGGGGGGGGGGGACATGGGGAAGTATAGAGAATTTGGGGGAGTATGGATGGTGGGGTAATTTGTGGTAGTTGGGGAAATTGTGTCAAGGATGGGGGTAAATATGGAAGGAGTGGGTAAATGTATATGGGTGTCGGGTAAAGTGTTACATTTTTTGGCGAATTTTGATTTTAAACTTGCCTGGGCAGGTTTTAGGGTGGAAATCCGTCAACTTTCACTTCTACAAGATATTTTCTGTTTTTTTTTTAATTTTTTGAAGTTCCACCCCTTGATTGAAATTTTGGAAAGTCGCGCGCAACCAGGAAACTGAAAAACCGCTATAACTTGAGAACCGCATGTGGCGTTTTGTTACGCCACTATGAAGCCAAATGGTCAAAAGAACGACGTTCGTTGTGAGTATACTCGTGGAGCTCCGGAGCCTTCATTGTTGCAGATTCCGATTGATATATAAGCCAACTAATCGTGATTATTTTTGTGCTTGTGGTACGTAAGATGCCACAGTACTCCCCTTTGCTGCAATGAGAGGCATTGCAGGTGAAGGATTCCAGTGCTAGGCAGAGAAATGGTCTGTAGCAGGAATGAGTGAAGCATTGCAAGCCATCGTGATGCTCAGCTCGAGAGAGTTGTGATGTTGTCTGGTTGAGATTGCGTCGACGGAATCGCGTTGGTTGATTGCGTGTCCAAGCGTCGGGTTGTCACCAATGTGGCGTTTTGTTACGCCACTATGAAGCCAAATGGTCAAAAGAACGACGTTCGTTGTGAGTATACTCGTGGAGCTCCGGAGCCTTCATTGTTGCAGATTCCGTTTGATATATAAGCCAACTAATCGTGATTATTTTTGTGCTTGTGGTACGTAAGATGCCACACGCACATGCTAGAGTTAACATCTTGGTATTAAAATTTGCAGAAACCCCATATTCCTATCTAAGGTTTAAAGAAATACTTAGGCTGGCTGTTACAAAAATTGAGATAAAGCAAAATTTGTGATTTAACTGATTTAACTAATTCACCATCAGACATTCAAGACAGCTTGCTTGTGCATATGTTTTATTAAGCAGATTGCAAGTTGAAGTGTACTCAGGGAACCACACTCATTGACTACATTGCCTCTGATTCGTTTGTCAGCTTACTGATGGTATTGATGCTGTTGCGCACTTTCTTCCCTCCTTGTCAGTTGACAAATGACAGTTTACGAATGAAACGTTCGCAAGAGTGATTGTGACTATCGATGGACCTCCAAAATCGCGCGTCACAATGCTGCAAGCAGACTGCACGTTTGCTTTTACCGGAAACGAATGATCGCAGATGGCTCCTACATCCACAACATTTCGTGAGTGTGGACCTGCGAGGGCAAATATTGCTCCGTTGCAAGAACAGTAGAAAGAGGAAAAGAAGGATTATCGCAAAAGACACTAACTGCAACGTTAGTGGGATTCAACCATGCTGTAGCATGTTTCAAAAAGCACTTTTTGATTGCATTTTTTGTGCCATTAGAAGCACGCGGCTTTAGATGGACCCTCAGGAACATTGGGGCATAAACGCTTGCAACAAATTTTACGATTCGTTCAAAGCGATTTCTTTTTTTAGTATCAAACAACATAGACGGTCGGTGCCGTAGAGGAAACTTAAACATAGCCAATCTCGTATAACCATTGGCTGTGGTCATCCAGCTGTACAACAACATGTTGTTGGTAAGTATGTAAAGAAAATGGGAATCTTATAATAACGCAGTAGTAGGCCTAGGCTTATTTCGTCTTAATCACCGGTACCGAGATTGACAAATCGTTTCTTGTATGCAGCAAAAGTATTTCTTCCAGGCTGCCGGAACGATTTGTCAATCTCGGTACTGGTGATTAAGACGAAATAAGCCCAGGCCTTTTACTGCGTTATAGTAAAATTCCCATTTTCATTACATACTTACCAACAGCATGTTGTTGTACAGTTGGATGACCACAGCCAATGGTTAAATCATTAAATGACATTGGTTTTGTTCAAGTTTTCTCAAGCGCAACGACCGTCTATGTTGTTTGATGCTGAAAAAAGAAATCGCTTTGAACGAATCGTAAAATTTATTGCATGTGTTTATGCCCCGATGTTCCTGAGGGTTTATCTAAAGCCACGTGCTTTTAAAAGACCAGAAAATGCAATATTTTTAAGGGACCTTCTGATATTTTACAATCAGCAAAACCAAACACTGGTGTGCAAAGCCATTAAAAAGCGCTTTTTGAAACATGCTACAGCATGGTTGAATCCCACTAACGTTGTAGTAAGTGTCTTTTGCAATAATTCTCCTTTTCCTCTTTCTACTGTTCTTGCAACGGAGCAATGTTTGCCCTCGCAGGTCCACACTCACAAAATGTTGTGGATATAGGAGCCATCAACGATCATTCTTTTCCGGGAAAATCAAACGTGCAGCCTGCTAGCCAACAGCGGTGAAAAGTGAAATGAGCTCTTTCAGAGCGCATGTGCTCAAAATGAGCTCATTTACCTTCAGAAAGCATGTGCTCTAAAAATGAGCTCATGCGCTCACTCACCTTCAGAGCGCATGTGCTGGATTGTGAGGGAAGGTGAGAAAAGATGTGGTGAGAGGTGTGGGAAAGAGTGTTGCGGTGTGGGAGAGGTGAGGGTAAGTGTGGAGGGTGAAAGGAAAAGTTAAAGGAGGTGTGGGAAAGTGTGTTGGGGTGTAGGGGGAGGTGTGGGGAAGTGTTGGGGAAAGATGTTGAAAAGTGTGTTGGGGTGTGGGGGGAGGTAAGAGGAGATGTGGGGAGAGGTGTGGGAAGTATATGGGGAAAGGTGTGAAAAAGTGTGTTGGGGTGTGGGGGAGGTAAGAGGAGATGTGGGGAGAGGTGTGGGGAAGTATATGGGGAGGTGTGAGAAAATGCATTGGGTAGTGGGGGAGGTAAGGGGAGATGTGAGGGGCGTGAGAAAGTGTTGGGGAAGGTGTGGGAAAGTGTTTTGGGGTAAGGGGAAAAATGAGGGGAGGTGTGGGACAGTGTGCTGGGGTGTGGAGAAGTGGTGGGGAGGTGTGAGAAAGTTTGTTGGGACGTGGGAGAGGTAGGGGAGATGTGGGGGAGTGTTGAGTAAGGTGTAGAAGAGTGTTTTGGGGTGTGAGGAAAGATGAGGGGAGGTGTGGGAAAGTGTGTTTGGGTGTAGGGGAGGTGTGAGGAAGTGTTGGGGGAGGTGTGGGAAAGTGTGTTGGGATGTGATGTGGGGAAGGTGTGGGAAAATATGTTGGGATATGGAGGAGGTAGGAAGAGATGTGGGGGGTGTGGGAAAGTGTTGGGAAAGGTCTAGGAAAATGTGTTGAGGTGTGGGGAGAGGTGTGGGAAGTGTTGGGAAAAGTGTTGGGAAAGTGCGTTAGGGTGTGGGGGAGGTTTAAGGAAGTGTTGGGGAAGGTGTGGGAAAGTGTGTTGGGATATGGGGGAGATGTGGGTGTGGGGAAGCGCTGGGGGAGTTGTGAGTAGGGCCTGGGGGAGGTTAGGAAAAGTGTTTTGGGGTGTAGGGGGGGGTGAGGGAGGTGTGAGAAAGTGTTGGGAGGGGTCTAGGAAAATGTGTTGGGGTTTAAGGAGAGGTGTGGGAAGTGTAGGGAAAGTATGTTAGGGTGAGGGGAGGTGTAGGGAAGATGTGGAAAAGTGTGTTGAGATGTGGGGGAGGTAGGAGGAGATGTGGGGGTGGGGGAAAGTGTTGGGGTGGTGTGAGAAAGTGTGTTGGGGTGTGGGGGAGGTAAGGAAAGATGGGGGGTGTGGAAAAGTGTTGGGAAAAGTGCTTTGGGGTGTGGGCAAAGATGAAGGGAGGTGTGGAAAAATGTGGGAAAGTGTGTTGGGGTGGGGGGAGGTGAGGAAAACTGTGGGGAAGTGTTGGGAAAGGTGTGGCATAGTGTGTTGGGATGTTGGGGAGGTGAGGGGATGTGGGAAAGTGTTAGGGAAGGTGTGGGAAAGTGTGTTGGGATGAGGGTGTGTGGAGAAGTGTTGGGGGAGGTGTGGGAAAGTGTGTTGGAGGAGGTGTGAAAAAGTGCTTTTAAGGTGTGGGTGAAGGTGAAGGGAGGTGTGGAGAAGGGTGGGAAAGTGTGTTGGAGTGGGGGAAGGTGAAGAAAGATGTGGGGATGTGGGAAAGTGTTGGCTGTAGGGGAAGGTGTGAGAAAGTGTGTTGGGAGATGTGGAGGGAAGTGTGGGGTGTGGAAAAGTGTAGGGGGAGGTGTGGAAAAGTGTTGAAGGAGGTCTGTTGGGGATTTCCATGACTTCCTTCACACTTCCCCACATCTCCTTTCACTTCCCCTATACCTCAACGCACTTTCTCACATCTTTTCCAACACTTTTTCACACCACTCCTCATCTCTCCCTACACCCCAGCACACCTTATCACACCTCCCCTACACCCTCCAAACCTCTTCCCACACTCTTCACATTCACCCCATACACTTCCCCACACCTCCCCCACATCTCTCCCCGTACTTTCTCCGCTTGTCCACACTTCCCTCAACACTTCCCCACACCCTAATACACTTCCCCGTACCCTTCACACTCACCCCATACACTCTCCCACACCTCTCCCCAACACTTCCCCACACCTCTCCCCACATTTCCCTTTACCTCCCCCCACATTCACCTTCAGTAGTTGGTAGAAACGCGGCAAAGTTTTAGCTCAAAACTTTGAGCGCATGAGCTCCAAATTGAGCTCACGTTTCAATACGAGCACTTGCGCTCAAAATTTTGAGCTCATGTGCTATAAAGGGGAAGTGCTCATGTGCTCTAAATAGAACTACTTCGTTAGTTTACACCACTGCTCATGACTACATAGCTTCTTATTCGTTTGTCAGCTTGTATTTTACTGATGGTATCAGTGCTGTTGCGCACTTTCTCATTGGAGGGGAAGAAAGTGCGCAACAGCATTGATACCATCAGTAAAATACAAGCTGACAAACGAATAAGAAGCTATGTAGTCATGAGCAGTGGTGTAAACTAACGAAGTAGTTCTACTTAATTATTATTACTTGGTAACTACTGTAGTACTTACTTAAAGGGGGCCTAAACCCAAAAATCACTTGGGTTTTTTGATTTTTTCTAGTTAGAGAAAATTTTTTAAAATTTTTTGGCACTACTTCCACATTTCTACAAGCTTTCAATCCTAAGATATTGAAAAATATGTGGAGTGCATTTTTCTCTTAATCCCCTACCGAAATGAAAAGTTTGAATCGTAGTGAATATACGCAACAACTTCGCTTTTGGAGCGTCTGGTAACCAATAGCCATCGTAGTATACCTGTAAGGTAACGACAAATTTATACCCTAGAACTACGCCAAGGAGATATGTAGACAACTTGTAAACACTTGTAATTTGACCTGTTGGCAGTAGGCTAGTCAAATGGCTGAACAATATGCCTAAGCTTATGGAAAAAAAAACCTAATCATGAAATAATGGTGGAGTCTTGTTACAGTGTTAAGAAAACACCGTATTTAATATCTATTCCCCTACCGAACCCTAATCTTGAGCGCAGAAGTTTCAATAAAAAATTCCGTCAGCGATGTGATCTTAACAAGCCACTAATGGTGTTCTGTGACTAGGCTGATCTGCCACTATAACCAAAATGTTTCTGATCTTTCTAGGCCTAGACTACCTAGTCAGCTACTTTTCCTATTTGTTTTTCTGTTTGCTTGCCTAGGCTATACTCGAGATTGTTGAAATAAGCCGAGTACGCGGTAGCCTATGCCTAGTCCTCAGAGCATTCAAAACATCTAAAAGATCCAACAGAATATTGAAATGCTTCAACATAATTATCGTATATAGGCCTACAAGAATAATGATTTCCCCTCGATTAACCGATTTTGGGTCCCTACCAAAGTATGAAAGGAATCCAAGGCGCTGTTTCGAGTTGTTCCGCAGTTTCTTGGGCTACCGCATGCCTAGAGTAAACTATAAACGTAATGCGACGAAGTCAAAACGGCGGCAGAGAGTTGTGAAATGTGAAACTTGCGATCAGCGAAATTGTGGAATGGAATTAAAGAAAAAAGGGAAATGGAGAAAAAACGGTTCAAACATAGATTCTTCGAAAACAAGAGAAAAATTGAAAAGAAAAACGCATATATCTCCAAAATTACGTTGATTTCAAGGTCGAAATTTTTTTGCGTGAATGAGAAAAAATTATACAACTTTTTGGGCAAAAGTCGAAAACGAAGGTTTAGGCCCCCTTTAAGTGATTCAAATTTCGACTACTTCTACTTAAGTAGTTCAAACCTCGGTTAGCTAACCACAACCTCAGAATAGTTGGTGCATACCTGTTAACTTAACCAAGAGCTAGTGGTTAACCAACCGCGGTTAAGACTTAACCGGTGGTTAAGTAAATGGTGCAGTCGACCCTAAGTGATTACAGAAGCTCTTTGTGCCAAGCGAAAATGCTCTATGGCCTAATATTCAGTCACAGGGTTGTTTAAAAACTCATTGTTACCAGACATTCATTGAGGAATCAAAAACAAAAATAGCCTGTCAGTGGGTCGGTTTTGCAGAGGAAGGGAGGGTTAGTTGAAACTGGAAAACTTGTGCACGTTTTACCTTACGCTAGTCTGCTAGTTCTCTCCGTGAAATATTAGCTACAAACTAATCTCCAAAAGTTTTTCAAACTTTAATCAAAATGTTAAAATAAAAATTTGAAATTTCGTGCTGGTGCTGCCTTGCATGCACTGTGCTGATGATTGATTCAGAGTAGGGTCAAATCAAAGGCATAAATAAAAACACTATTTTAGCATGCATGCCTTTTTACGGCTTCCCTGCTGGACGTTGCAATTGCCATTTATCAGCTGTTACATTTTTCCGACGAATTTTTGAAAGCCATTAGTTTCGTCTTCTTTTGCTTATCATCTGACTCTTTTCATCCATATGCTTTAAAACCGCTGAAATTCGGTAAAAACTTTTTCCTACATCTCTTCCACCCCGTTCGGAGCAACCAAAGATGACACAAAAACTAACCATAGTCAGAAAAACTCCACGAAACGACCACCTAGCAAGCCGTAATGCCTTGATTCGCACCAAATGCATGTAAAGACAAGGCGCTGACAATGCTAGTTGCCTCCAGGCGCAACGAAGCGTAACGCGTGACGTCGAATGAAACCGCTTTATTTCGTAAAAAAATTGTGTACGGTTATTTTCCGGTGAAATAGTCACTATGGTTCGAAAACGCACAATTAATGCGCTCAAGCTTAACATTTTTTGCGAGTTTCTAAATCTAGAATTCACTGGTAATGCATAGTAATTAAAAGCACAACATAAAATACTAAATAACTATGGTATTTTATTAAAAATAATTACTTTAGTGATATAGCCGTATACTACGTCCTGCCCTCTGCGTATACGGCGTGGTCTCGCCGTATTCTCCGTATACTGCAAGTAAACCAGACTGTTTGTTTAGCAATAACATGTCCTTTGTCAGAGAAGTCAAAAGGCAAAGCTTTACTGATTTTGATAAGAGCGTTTTTATTAAAATTGTTAAAAAATATTTGGAAGTTTTGGAATGCAAGAAAACTGACTCAACAACTTCTCAAATTAAAGAGGCTACTTGGAGAAAAATTCATCAAATCTTTATTTTAAATTGTCCTAATGCAAAATACTGTCACCCGAAACATCTTCAAGTTTTATGGAAAAATTTGAAATCTCGAGCAAAACAAGATGTTGCTTCCTTCAGTTTAGCTCAAAGTAATGGAGTTCCCTCTCCACCTGTCAGAGAAATATCTCAACGCGTCTCTGGTAAGTTGAGGAACACTACTGGGTATTTAAAAATTGCTTTTAAACATTTGTCTGTTGGTGATTTATTAAATTGAATACTAGTACCCTTATTTCAATGTGTTTTGATCAATTAATGTTATGGTGTGATGATGAATTGAGCCGCTTCGTATATTATGATAGGCTACAGTTGATGTTCCAGTTTGCTTTAAAGCTGATGGCAGTCCTCCATACCGGTACTGTCCTTTACAATGCAGACATGCTCTTATCCTAACCCCATGTGTGACTCAGTTATAGGATGACGTCTTGGGGAATGGCTGCCCGATGCCTTAAACAGTTGGAGTGAACCGTACATTGCAATATAAGCTGGCTTAAAAACGGTTTGCCCCTAATAGGCTAATGATGTACGGTGCAATTCTATTAATCAGTTGTGATTCTAATGACATACCAGTAAAATCTTGAGTGAAATTTAACTGAAAAGTTATATATTTTCTGTTCTTAATAAGTAGGCTAGTTCCAGTAGTCACCACCATCCCTTTTATGATGGGAAATTAGAAAGAAGAGAAGAAATTTTGGCAGTTTTTTCTCGAGGTTTCAAACTGGGATACCGGTACTGGTTTTTAGCTACCTGTAACAGTACTCACATTTAAATCAAAGTGTTTAATGTTATGGTGTAAACCAGTGGTTCTCAACCTGGGGTCGCAAACCACATGGGGGTCATCAGACATTTCTTGAGGGGTTGCGGGAGTATTTGTTAGAAACTTCGTTGTTGCCGACTTAGACGTTGCTAACGTGTTCAACAAATGTCCTTTTATTGATCTTCACTTAATTTTGGGCGGAAATTCAAACATCTGTGGTGGTGATGACCTTTTCATTTTTCTGCTCTTCACTTGATTTTGGGTGAAAATTCAGACATCTGCGGTGGTGATGACCTTTTTTTTGCTCTTTACTTGATATTGGGTGGAAATTTGGACATCTGCGGTTGTGATAACCATTTTTTTGCTCTTCACTCGATACATAACTGCATTTACATGTGTTTATTGACTCACAATTTTGGAAAAGGGTCATTTCGCTATGTCGGATTGCAAAGTGGGTCGCTGAATAAAAAAGGTTGAGAACCACTGGTGTAAACTAAAAGTATCATAACTTGCAAACACAGATTCATGGCAAAAGCATGAATCAAACTCTCTTTAAACCTTGGTGAACTTTAAGGGGAGCTGAAGAGTAAAACTATTTTTTCAGAAAAACTTTTTAAAAATACACTGAATTAAAAACTGACCGTAAAAATTCAAACTTATTTTTAGTTAACTAGAAAACAGAAATTGAAAATTTGGTAAAAACTTGCGAGTGTACAAATTGCTCACTGAACTGTGCAGGCGTGCACTTTGTACATTGCGGCATCAGTGGTAAGGTTTGCCTATTGACTTAAATGCTTCTTTTTTGCTAATTTGTATTAGCTATGTGGAACTGTGTCAGCGTAAACAAATAAAACTTACTTGCGTTGCTTATGTGCGTACAGTAGACTACTAATGGTAGACTACTGCGGCTCACGCTGCGGCTAGTACCGGTAGTCTAGAACTGATAGTGGAACATGACTGACTGTTGTAGTGCAGCCATTGAGTGTTTGAAAGCGGGAGTGGCAGAGGGTCAAAATGGACGCAGCAAACTTTATGAATTAGTAGACCTAGGAGTTGGGCTGCTGGTTGAAAAAGAAAATAAAAAATTTCAAAAGAACAGGTCAAAAATCAGCATGTTACACAACAAATTTCATGGGTGAAAAATAGTCTAAGCTTTAGTCAGTACTCAGTAGATTGAACCTAAGAAGCTTGGCACTGAATAGTAGGGTAATGGCTAGCGTTTTTGCTACAACTGTAACAATAGCCATTACCCTGCTATTTAGTGATAAGCTTCTTAAGTTCAACTTATTGAGTACTGATTAAAATCTAGACTATTTTTCAACCATGAAATTTGTTGTGTGACATGCTGATTTTTGACCTGTTTTTTTGAAATTTTTATTTTCTGTTTCAACCAGCAGCCCAACTCCTAGGTCTACTAATTCATAAAGCTTGCTGTGTCCATTTTGACCCACTGCCACTTCCGCTTTCAAAAACTCAATGGCTGCACTACATCAGTCAGTCAGGTTCCACTATCAGTCCTAGACTCCTGGCCGAAGCTTGTTTCCAGCATCAGCTCAGAGCTGGCCTGGTGAGCGGCAGTAGTCTACCATAGTTAGTCTACTGTACGCGCACAAGCAACGCAAACCCTACCGCTGATGCCACAAGGTACAAAGTGCACGCCTGCACGGTTCAGTGAGCAATTTGTACACTTGCAAGTTTTTATCAAATTTTCAATTTCTGTTTTCTAGTTAACTAAAAATAAGTTCAAATTTTTACGGTCAGTTTTTAATTCAGTGTATTTTTAAAAAGTTTTTCTGAAAAAATAGTTTTACTCTTCAGCTCCCCTTTAATGCAAATTTTTATTTAAATTTAAATTTGGCAAATTTGCTTTTGTGAAAGTTGTAGAAGAAACAGAGGTTGTCAGGTTATGTGAAAAAAAGACGTTTGTACCTGTTACTGGTATTTATATGCATTTGTATACCTCACCACTGCACTAATATACTGGTACCTCGTTAGTCGAACCAGAATTTGTATATAGATATACTTCTTTATAAATACGGTACTGCACCAGTACCAATAGTATTAGTCAAATTATAGCATGGCTGTTCATTTTTAAACCACATCTTCTTGCAGTGAATGGTTTATTTGGCAGTAGCGGGCAGGAATTCCTCAATACTTCAGAAACTTATTGTATTACATTGCATTGGCAAGCCAGATATTTTAAGCTGCATCTCTTCTTAAACCACAGTAGTATAATGTGGCTTTGAGATGAAGAGCTCTCATATAGCTGTATAGTGCTTGAATCACACTTGGTTAGTTTTCACTGCTTCCTTTGAAATTATAGCAAGTGGAAATTTGCAACTTCTATGTAAATTGCCTAGAGTATCTGAAGGTGTGAAGAAAGTGTGATTGGTTTAATGTTTTTAAGTAATGTTCTTTATCACTATCAGCCCTTGACATTTTGATGCTGTAATTGTAATGTCACAGTTGCTATTGTCCTTACTTCATGTAGCAATACACTAACGCACTTTAATTTTTACTTCAAGTTTATTTAAAGGGGGGGTTAAACGTAAATCAAAATTTTTCATGTTTTTAGTGTAAGATGAAGGACTTTTTGGTCTACAAAATGCACCCATTATGACAAAAAATTCCAACTACTTTTTGAGATATTAAGCTTTGAAAAACAGCTGATTTTTGTAGTAAAATATTTTTTGACGTCAGATTAGCCTACTATGACGTAACAATGCCAATTGAGACCTTGCATTCATTGATAATCGCCAATCCACCGGACAAATGAAAACGGATGGTTATTTTGTTGAAATTTTTGCGTAAAGTGCATGTCAGCACAGTTTACTTGCATATGCTGCCAAAAAAAGGCAATGTCAATTTCCGTTACACCCCCCCTTTAAAGATCGTAATACCAGATGGAACTTCCATACAAAGTTCGGTCTGGTTGTCTCTAAACCATAAACTTGTGGCGTTGACTGTTTATGATTTTTTTCAGAGATGTTGCTGTCACATTCCCTTGCCCTCACAAATAATCTTAAATCAGAAGCAAAACGCATTCGTACTGAAGCTGAATATGTTGCCAGTTCTGACAGTGGTAAGTACGGTACACGACAACTGGCCGCAAGTCAACTGATCGCTGCAAACTGACCACCAGGACAACTGACCATTATACAAAACTGACCGCCGCGACAACTGACTGCCAAAAACGCCTAATTTTTTGCAAAAACTTTCGTCAAGGGCAACTACAAGACTCGCGGTCAGTTTGCGGCTGTTCTAACAGTGGTAAGTACGGTACACAACTACTGGCCGCCGCAAGCTGGCCGCGAGTCAACTGATCGCAGCAAACTGACCGTCATACAAACTGACCGCCGCGACAACTGACTGCCAAAAACGCCTAAATTTCTTCGCAAAAATTTTCGTCAAGAGGAACTACAAGACTCGCGGTCAGTTTGCGGCGGTCAGTTGTCCGTGTTCGTGGTAAGTATGAGTGGAATGACCATTCACTGCCGAATTGAAAGTGTAGACCAAACAGCTCATACGTCATAAAAAAGAAAGTCTGCAAAGATCTACTAATAAAATGTCGAGTTGAATCGCCTTATTGAATTATTTTCTGAAAAGGGGGATGTAACGAAATTGACATTGTCTTTTTTATTCAAGTAAACTGTGCTGACATGCACTTAACACAAAAATTTTAACAAAATGACTACCCGTTTTCATTTTATGGGCCATTTTATACCCGATTTTTAGCCCATAATTTTTTACTACAGGAAGAATCATCTGACCTCAGTTTAGGCTACTGTGCGTAAACAATTGGAATTTGTCACAACAAAATTGTATGCGCGCGCTCATGCGCGTGTTTTGCGCTGTTCGTGCGTGTCGTGTGTGCAATTTACTGCTTGTATTTGATCTAACCAGCAGGCACTCAGACAGCACGTACCAGAAGTTGCAATGCAGTTCATTGCAGTGGTTATTGCTTACGCGGTAGCCTCCTTGTAAAGGTGGTCTCCTACCTGGGTTCTACTGTAAATTTCAAAATTTACTTCTTTGTTTTTTTTGATTGGCAAACCGTGAGAAATGCTGGGGTGTAGTAAGACCAGTTAATTTTACCCATTCTTATCTCATGTTCTATTTCGATGTCTTCTATTTCTCGGCTCACTCATCACAAAAAGGCTACATTAGGGTAGGCAATACTTCGGTAAAATACACGTACCAGCAGAGAACAAACTGGCTAAGTTAGATGATTTTCTTATCGATGACAGCTGCCGCATATCCGTTATTTAAACGTGGAAGCTTCCCGCTGTTCTGAACTCGAGCAGGGAAACTGTGAATACGGTACTTTTTATGACTGGACCAGAGCCTTTGCGCCGGTTAGCCGTACCAAAAAGCAAGAGCGAATATCCTTGAATCTCCCTAGATTTTTGTACTTATTGAATAGGAACAGGCCTTACAAGAGGATCAAAGTATGCCATACGGATTCTAGAATTTTTGGCTAAAGTTTATTATTTTGAGTAGGCCTACGGGAAGGACGTAAAAACCTAACTTTTTCAACTTACAAAACTAACTTCGACAAAATTTGTCTTATGAGCGTTTTCTTCTACGAAAGGTCGTCTTTGAAAAGTGCCGATTTGAAAAAACCTTGTTTAAAAGCATACGCGTTTGACAGAAATTTGTCAGTGTTGGATTGGCGATTTATCAATGAATGCTTCGTCTCAATTGGCATTGTTACGTCATAGTAGCCTAAACTGACGTCAAAGATAGTTTTTATTACGAAAATCAGTTGTTTTCTGTATTTTTATTTCTGTATTTGGTCGCTCATTTATCCTCCTATCACAAGAAAGCGATCAATGCGCTATACGAGCTCGCTTAGGAGTTGCCGGCCACCTGTCTACCACACCAAAATGGGAGAATCCCGCCAAGTGCCCTTTCCAACGGCACAACAAGTAAACTTGCCGGCTTGTTCTTTACACTGTCCTTTTAATGCTGAACGTCAAGCAGGGAAGCTGTGAATAGCAATTTTAAAGTCATTGGTGTGACCCGATTTAAAATCAAACCCAAGTCTACAGATCCCGAGGCAGACGCTCTTACCACTCGGCCATCTGAGCTGTTGAGTTTTCAAAGCTCAATATCTCAAAAGGTAATTGGACTCTTTTGTTAAAATGGTTACATTTTGTAGAGGCAAGAGATTCCTTCATCTTACACCAAAAACATGACAATTTTCGATTTTTGTTACACTACCCCTTTAACAAATGATTCACTGAGGTTTGGGATTTATGATGTTTATAAAATAAAGCGGATTATAATGCAAGTATCAGGTATACAATTAACTAGTTTCATTAACCGCCCATTGCCCGCTCTGGTGTTTGCGATGTTTACAGCTGTGAAACGTTGTGATAACGTAATTACCGTGTGTTGTTCGCAATTAGCATCTAAGCCACCAATCTCACCAAGGATGAGATGTTCAACCCTGAGCTGTCCTCGCAATAATTAGTCTTTTATCGTGGTTGCATAGATGCATGAATTAAGTCAAATTTCTAACTTACATATCACATAATATATATACTATATTTTTGTGCGTAGCATCTCTGTCATCTATATTTTATGATCTTATAGCTAGTAGTGGGGTAATATAAAAATATCAGTAGCTTTTCCTTTTTTATGTTGTGATATTTAAGTTTGATTCAGTGTAAGCCCAATAACTCTTGAAGTGGAGTGAACGTTTTTGAAGCTATTGATTTTAGGGTCTCGAAACTGAATTCTAGTTCTCCGGTAGTAGGCCACTAATGCACGTTTATTGGTTTGCTGAATATTTCTCAATTTTTGCAACTAGATGAAGAGCCGCTTCCTCACATTTTACTGCCTAAAGAAGAAATCTTAGAGAATAGTGCTTGTGTGGTCCAGATCAATGAGGCAGAAAACGAGGTTAATTTTTCTGCCGTACATGAAGAAAAAAATGCAAGTAAGAACTCTTTGCGTGAGAATTGTTGAACATATGCATTATTTTATATTGTTGAGCAAATTCAGTAAGTTTTCGAAGCCATTGCGGGTTTAAAATTCAGGAAGGAACCAGAGGCGCACCCAGCATATTTCAAAGGGGTGGTTCTAAAAAAAAACTCTATCTCGCACTCAGGAGCGGATCCAGAAAAATTTAGTGGAGGGAGTGAAATTTTGAATGTTAACTAAATACAAAGACGATACACCCAAAAAAGACATAATAAGCCCTTTGAAAAATGTTTTCATGTCCTTGTCAGCGACATGGCCTAGCGGTACCGCGCGCAGGTGACAGATCCTACGTGACGGGTTCGATTCGCGGCTGGAGCCGATCGCAATTGACATATTTAACGGGTGGCTGCTGACTCGAAGAGCGCAAGCTCACTTCGCAGTCTCCCTCAATTACCGTTGAATTTTCTGTTCAATATAATTTGAAAATAACCCTCAGTTATTTAAATAACCCTCAGTCTGCGCGTACTCAGAAATTTTTTAGGGAGGGGGCACCAAATTTTGACGTATTTTCATTTTCCAAGCGTAGTTTTTTCCGGGACAATTATTTTGAAGCATATTGACATAGATGGGCAAGTTAATGCAAAACGTTAGCTTCGTTAACCACTACTTCGTTAACACAATTATGTACCTCCGTTTACGTTAATTCGTTAAATTCAGCTCCAGTTAGCGGAAGTTAATTAAATTCGTTAAATCGTTAATTTTGACTTAAAACGGCATTTCTTGAAAAAAAGTTTAAAATTTGTTAATATTAATGTTTGCGTAAGTATATAAGCAATTTTTCTGCTCACAAGCGATATGTTTTGTTGATTCTATCTCGCTTTTTGACCGCATTGGTCGTACTTAGCTAGTTTAATCAATGTCAAACTTAAACAACATTAAGAGAAATAAGTGTTGACAAAACTTTAACGGAAGTTATCAAGCACTAACGGAAGTTAATTTAGTCCGTTAATTTGAAAAAGAAATTTAACGAATTAACTTGTTAATGAAAAAGTTAGCTTCGTTATCAACGAATTAACGAAATTGTGCCCATCTTTGATTTTCATCCCACATCCCCCCTGGATCCGCCCCTGCCCGCACTGATAACAATGTCTCTTACCACTACACCAACCAGCCGATTTGGCTTCAATATGATGCAGAGCAAATTCTGTCACAGTTGTTTTGAAATAACGGCACGTACTGCACTTGCACAGTTTGGACACTTCACTTTAAAAACAAAGGTTGGGTTTCAAAAGGGGGGATTTCGACCCCCCAACCCCGCTCTGGGTTCGCCACTGGAAGGAACACAACACTGAATCAAAAATGGTCGTAAACTGAAAAAATTTTATTCATACTTAGCAGCTCACGGCCGAGTGGTAAGAGCGTCTGTCTGTGGAGATGTAGACTCAGGTTTGATTGCGAGTCGGGTCCAACCAATGACTTTTTAATTGGCATGCACAGCTTCCTTGCTTGACCCTCAGCATTAAAAGAACAGAGTGGAGATCTAGCCAGCAAGTTTACTTGTTGTGCCATTGGGAAAGGCACCTAGTGAAATTTCCCCATCGTTGTGTGGTAGACAGGTGGCCGGCCACTCCTAAGCGAGCTCGTTATAGCGCTTTGATCACTTTTTCGTAATAGGAGGATAAATACGTAACTAAATACAAAGTGATTCCACAGCTTAGGAAGCAAACAAAAGATGTCTTTTATGCTACTGTATGTTCGGCACAACGTAATTTTTCTCTGGATATCAAAATGACGTGTGATCTGTTTCAAGGGCTTGATCCTCGGACTTAGTTGGTTAGATTGAAAAATTGTGTGGTTCAAATCATCGTAGACGGCAAACCACGCCTTTGAGCCATAACAGATTTTTGAGGTCCCTGGGAGAATTAACGATTATGATCAACCCCTTATGTTTTGCGGCATCAGTTTGTCATTTCATCATTAGGATTCCCCTTAGTTTCCTCTATCCTACTTTAACTGATGGTCTGCCTTGCTTTTTTAGAGCAGTATACAATGAGAGACAAAACTACTTTTTGTGAAATCTTACCTTAATATGGTTTGAAATTTTAAATTCTTCATGCTTTGCAGATTACAAACCTGTTAAAAATGGTGTAAAAGCACAGAAGCGAAAACATGGCGATGATTTGATGTTATTGAAAGAAAAAGTTTATGCCGAAGAACTGCGAATGAGAAAACAAGAACACGAGTGGCGAAGGGAATTGTACGAACTTAAAAAAGAAAAACTAAAACTGAAGATTAAAATTTTAAAGAAACGATGCTGAAAGCTATCGATTCCGTCTGAAATATTTGATTAAAGAGCGAGCTAGAAACATAAGTGCAATTAAACGAAAAATTCAAGTTCCATAAACTTGCCTGGGTAACTGCTACCGTGGGCTGTCATATTGCTAAAAAATTCAACAACAACACCAGCAATTATGGGGTCAATTTAGCTTGACCAAGTAGGGATGTCCATTTCAGAATAATTACATATTCTGGAATAATTCCAATATTTTTATTCGAATCCTTAACCGAATTTTAAATCTATAAAATGGTGCTTAGTACTATTTTGATATCAGTTCAGATCGCAACCGCTCGACTACTGCAAAACAAAAAAAAATCGACCATTTGTTTTATTTTTAATGAGTTTATAGCCAGCACTAGGATTGCAGCACTATAAATTAAAAGCATATATAATTTATATATACACGCAGTGGCGTAGTCATGGAGCTAACAGCAGGCATGCTCCTCTTAAATTTGAGAAACACATGAAAAAAATACAGCTCTTGTATGTACACCGGCGCAGCCAGACATAAAAAAGGGGGGGGGACAATTTTTTCCTTTGAATTACTGGTACTGAGGTTTCAGTCGGGCCTATCAGTTTATATCGAAGAAGAAGTGATTTGATTCTATAGTTCCGCTGTAAGTAATTCAAAAGTTTTTTATGCCTCTGCAACAACGAATTTATTTTGTCGCAGTGCGAACAAGATAAGGTAAAACAAAAGATATAGTAAATTAAATACAATAACTGCTCTAGTGTTAATTACGGTATATTTTTTAAAATAACTGCGCTCTGATTTCTCCAGGAAGTAGCCAAAAACTGCCCACTTTTTTTTTCTGCGCAGGTACAACTGCGCTGATATCACTGACTGCCCCACGCTTCGTTTATCGCTGTTGAAGGTGTAATGTAAACATGGCTTTCATCGCTGACCTCAGCATATTCGGGCAGTGCTTCCAGACTGCAGGTATCAGTTGCACCCCGTAAAATAGATTTTCGCTTAGTTTTGAATACAGTCTTCAGTAAAGATCTAGATTGAAGCAGTTAGCGTAGCCGATGATCGCTTGCTTCATCTATGCAGTGCCGGATTAACCACGTAGCAGAAGTTGCATTTGCTACGGACCCCGCACTTTTCACAATTATGATTCAAATTACAGAAAAAATTAGGCTACACTTTTATAAAAAAGTTTCGGCTAGGACTGGCTTATAAAATTTTTTTTTGGATTGTTGGCCTCACTTTTTCTTTAATGTTTTTAAATCATAAGCTTTCTCGAAATAAACTTGTACAGTATTTCTGAGTCTGGCCGCAAACTGATTTCTGACCGCACATCGTGTTCGTTGTAAGAAAATATGAGGTCAAATTTCAGTCGCGCATATAATTGCGAATGTTTATGGCATTTTTGTGTATACAGTAGGTCACAGTGAGTCGATACGATAGAAGTACGGCAAGATAAAAATGCAAGTGGCTAAGCAACCAACGGAACAGTGAACAAGCATGAAGAAGCTATTCCCTATAAGTGTTCTGTTGCGTTTGGGATTTGATATGAACGGTAAAGACCTTTTTTAGTGCCTACAACAAAAAGTTTATTCTTAATTTAATTTTGCTGTGCCAATACTTGCGTTGTTCCTCATTTGTTCTCAAATTTTCACAAGATTTGACCCTCGTGTCTTTAACAAATTGTTTTCGTTAAAAAAAAAAAACAAGAGTTTTACAGCGAATTTAAGCCATCTACGCATCTCCAGTGAATTCCGGTAAGAGCCCTTGGTATAAAACAATGAGACTAATAATGAAATTAGGTTTGATTGCCCTCCGGCCGGGTCTACAAAAACTAGGGTCCCGCAAAAATTTTGCTGCAGGCCCCGCACTGGCTTGATCCGGCTCTGCATCTATGCATTAAATATTTTTTTAAGAACAACTCGATCTCCTAGCTTATAGGGAAAGTATGTCGTCCTGAGTTCCTTACTCAAATAAATTTTTTGAATAAGGACCTGTGGACGAGGGGTAGGCTTAATTGAGCTTTGTTTTAACTTACAACAAATAATTCTTTCGAGAAAAAATCTCTATTGCGTACCGCTTTCTTTTTTTGGATAGAAAAACAAATGATTTGCATCCTTTTGTTTTCAGTCAATAGAAATGATTTGCCGGTGCTGGCTGTTTATAACTGCGCTAATACGCATTGTGACAGCGATTGATCAATGATCATTTGTTGCATTTGGTTGTGTTAAGTGTTGAGGGCATCACGCGGGTGTACAAAATTTTTGTTGATTGCTGGCTGTTTATATCTACTCTAACACGCGTTTTAAGCAGAAAGAATGTGACAGCGATTGGTCATTTGTTGCATGTGGTTGTGTAAAGTGTTAAGGGCAGTCAGTTTAAACCAATGGCAATATATACAATATGGCAGGTTGTCGACACAGCGGCATTATCCTCATTACAACCCATGTGTATTTACGAAAATTTGATTCAAGTGATCATTCAACAAATTACTCCCTCTCCCCGCGCTTTTCTGGCGGTTTAATCAATGGTCATGTTTAAGTTAAGTCGTATTTTAAACGGCAATTCCATTGTTTAATAATTTTTTTTTTATCTGTACTTTGAAAAGAGGGGAGGACTGGTCCCCTTAATCCCCCCCTGGTTGTGCCCATGATGCAAGCGGTGCATTACTGCACTCATGGCCTCCCGCAAAATTTTGCGGCCTCCAACAAACACCGCATGATCAAACACAAGCGAGGCCGAGCGCACACTTGCGTTTATGCGCAACGTCTGAAAAGATTTATCACGCGCAATTTTTCTTCACAATTAAACCTAATCCTAAAAACGGAACCGGTTCATAATAGGAACCGGTTCCGTACCAGGATTCGATATTCTAAAACGGACATTCCTATGACCAAGTTGGCGTGGAACAACTCTGCTTTGAGACTCTTAATTCTAGTTGTAGGCCACAACCTTACTCTAAACGTCACCCAACTTTAAACCGTTAACGCTGGAGAGTCCTGTGTCCGGAGCAGAGAAGGTCTCGATTGTAATCGTAATTTGTAATCGATTACGCCATTTTCAAATAAATGTAATCGTAATCGAAAATTGATTACATGGGTGCGTAATTGTAATCGATATAATCGAACAATCTCTGATCGACAGAATCGAACTGATCGAACCATCTCTACATAGAAACTTCACGCTGCAAGCAAACTCTTTGTAAAAATTATGTTTGAAACCGAACTGTGTTTGATAGGGAGTTATACTTGAGTCTGATTTCGTTCTTTTAAATTGAAGTTTTTTGTTTTGAAACCAAACTAGTGGTGCGCTTTAAACGTGAACAAGGCCTAATCTGTAGACCTATCATTTTAAACGTAGGCCTACTATTTTAAAAAATTAAATAAAATAACTTTCGACTAATGTTTTCTTTTTTTTCAAGAAATAAATAAATTGTTCCTATTTCAACTTAATCGGGAATCCCAAAGTTTATGACCTTACAACTTTTGACAAGACCGCATTAGTGAATAAGTTTGCGAAAATGTTTCGGCTTCAACAAAACTAGGCCTACGTAAGACAAAACAACATCAGTGTTTCGGATTAATCATTTGGAGAATCGAGGGCACCACTCTTGTTAGTGTGTTCATTTCTACGGCCCAGATTGGCGTCTTCTAGAATTTGAGCTTACGTAGATCGATAACCTATGGCCTAGGCTATGCTATCATCACTTTATCGTATTTTTTCATTTTTTGATTAATTCTGACTTTGTGAAAGCTGTTACAAAATTAGTTTTTAATTTTGGCTAAGCGATGTAATCGCATAATAGTAATTGTAATCGTGGCGATTACAAGGTGAAATAATCGAAAATCGATTACATGGGTGCGTAATTGTAATCGGTGGAATCGTTATGATCGAACCTTCTCTTGTCCGGAGGTTGTTTAGGGCAACACCGAGTGTAATAGTCTGCTCATGAACACAAAAAATTCTATTCGATAAAGAACTGGGGGGTTATTACAGGATTTTGTGCGTTAGCGAGCGATTTCTCTCGCTAGTTCTCCTCGGAGGAAAAATTCTCCGAGCGGCAGCCGAGGTAACGAGCTCGCAAAGTTGGGATTACGGGTTGCGCTCGCAGAAAGAGCAGCTACTCAGTAAAGCCGAGTGTCTCGCTTACTGCTCGGTATGTATAGGCTTGTTGTGAGGTGCTAACCTGGCAGCTGGTGTTTGCTGGCTAGCCCCTAGTTTAGTGCTAAAACTGTGCTAGCATCACAAAGCTGGGGTGGCTTTTTGGTTATAGGTGAGAGTGTATGCAGTAAGGTGTCTACAGATGCATAGGCTTGTTGTGAGGTGCTAGACTAGCAGTTGTTGGCCATGGCCTCACACAGTTACAGGTGGAAGATACCATTACTACATACTCTCCGACTAAGTCTGTAGCCAACGCACGTTTGCAATAGACGGACTGGCACAGTTTTAGCACTAGACCAGGCGCTAGCCCGCAAACAGCAGCTGCTAGTCTAGCCCCTCACAGCAAGCCTATACCGGTACATCTGTATCATGAAAAATTGTACTTATCAAAAATATTGTTGACAATGCCAGGTGACGGGGATAGGCCTACTTAGACCTAATCCTACCCCCTAGATCCGTCCCTGACCATAAGCTACAGAAACCATCGAGAGAGTCTGGCATACCGGTACTTCAGTCACTTGGCACCATTGATTTTGTTCTTTTTTGCTAAAAGGCAAAGTCAAAAGAGGATTACTGACCCCCCCCCCCCTAAATACACTCATGACTAGAAGGAAGAGCAGTATCGTAATGAATTAAAAGTTCCGTAAGTTCTTCGTGCATAAAATCGTTTGCATCAACAGTTTGTGAGGGCTAGGCGAAAAGGAACTCCTCTGTACTTAACCGACATTGCTAGATCTTCGTCGCTTTGATTGTGCAAACAAACAGTCAAAAAACTGTCACTTAAGCAAGTTGAGCTTGCATCACGGTCGTTAATTGTCGATGTCACTACGTCCAAGTATCTAGAGCAGTGTTTCTCAAAGTGGGCAATATCACCCCCTTGGGGGCGAAAAGCAAAAGGGGGCGAAAGCGTCGAAGGGGGGCGATAGCTCATGAACCGTGTAAGACCCTTTTTTTGCTCTTCACCGCATTTTCCTTTGCAAATTGGGTAATTCCCATTCATCAGTAGCTCTCGCCCTTGCGAGGTTTATTACAACACAAGCTTATTAGGGCGAGGGGGCGATGATGATATGCTGAGTACCGTAAAGGGGCAATGACACGAAAAAATTTTAGAACCACTGATCTACAGCATTGTCGGTTGCCTTGTTTAGTACATCGATCCTTTTTCTTTTCAATTCGGCCTCAGTTTCAGTGGGCTCGTCAAAGAACCAAACTCATTATTACGAATGAAGTGAAATTAAATAAGTTTTTTCATTTTTTTAGCGGAAGAAGATGCCCTATAAAAGTAACTGTAACTTTTGAGGTTCTAAAGTGGTAACTAGTTACAAATTCCGTTACTTTTACAGTAGTAGTAGTAGTAGTTTATTTTATTTAACGACCAGAAAAACACCTAACAAAAACAAGGAACAAAAACAATGGCCGTAAAACAGGTTGCAGCGACAAAACGATATACGTTGAAACGTGCAGGAGTTAAAAAATAAACACAACTTTTTTAAAAAAAAAAAAGCACGGTCGCTGCACCTTAGGTTAACTTTTGTTTGCCATAGGCCTACTTAAAAAAAAAAACAATACGCCACGTAAACAGTAATGACCAAAAATAAAAAATGGGTTGCAAAGCAAAATTTACTTGAACGAGAGTTAAGCAGTAAGCCAAGTATAATTTGACGTTCAACTACGACACCGATAGTGGTTCAAAAAATAATAATTATTAACTTTCATCAGTAAATTCGTTCAAATTGTTCCAATCAGTTGAATATGCAACAAAACTGATGCAGATTGAAGAAATGTTTCATACAACGTAGGATTGTTGGGATTGGAAACTGGAAAACCAAAAAATTTGAAAATGCTCATCGAATGGGAGATGGTTGGAGAAACTCAAATCTGTAAAAGAAAAACTAACCGCAGATACCTGTTTTTGCCTTTTAAATCAATTAAATGAAGCTACATAATGCAATTACGGTATGATCTTTTCACAATAAATTTATAAGTTACTGGAGTGGTAGGCTAAACCATGCATGTTTTTTTTAATCGCTTTTTTGAAAGAATTGTGCGATTTGTTTTGCCGAATGGTTACTGAAATAGAATTCCAAGTCAATGGACCTCGATATTTCAAAGATTGTTTAGTTAATTCGATTCTACAAAACAGGGGGAATAGATTGGATTGACTTCTAGTCTGACGAGAGGTACTACTAGCTAACTGGTTGTCGTCAAGGAGATTCCGAAAAGTGACTGGCAAGTCATCGTGTAAATATTTGTACATAAAGCTAGCAGTTTCTAATTCTTCTAATTGATGAATCGTCAAAAGACTATACTGTTGCATCAGAGTTTTTACACTATCTCTATAATTCAGCTTAAATATTAATCTAATAAAATTTGTTAACCGAACTTTGAAGTTTTTTAACCATGGTCTTATTACCATTGCACCAAGTCATAATGCAATATTGGAGATGGCTTTTTATCATAGAGTTATACAGCAAAAGTAATATGCGCTGGCTCAAATGATTGCGAATTTTGTGAACAATACTGCACGTAATTCTAATTTTACTCAATAACGCTTCCATATGAGGTTTCCAAGACAAATGTTCATGTACTATAACGCCCAAAAATTTAACAGAAACGACTCTTTTAATTTCTCTGTTCCTCAACTGGAGAGCATGTTGACAAGGAAGCTTACTATTTGGAGTGCGGAACACAATGTAATTAGTTTTATTTATATTAAGAGAAAGTTTATTAGCTGTCAGCCAATTATCAATACTTTTTAACTCTTCATTAGCCACTTGGAATACTTTCTCATAAGAACTTTCACTAAAAAATAAATTTGTATCATCAGCAAACATTATAGTCTTACCTTTTGTTACACATCTGCAAAAATCATTTACATATATTAAAAACAGCAAAGGTCCAAGAATAGAACCTTGAGGGACACCACACTTTATTTTCAAAATATCAGATAATCGATTGTTGCATACTACTTGTTAAGTGCGGTCATTCAGATAGCTAGAAAACCATTCTAAAGGTAGACCCCTTACCCCGTAATGCATTAATTTCTGTAACAATATTTTATGATCTATAGTATCAAACGCTTTGGATAAATCTAAAAATACTCCAATCATTGACTGCTTTTTTTCAAAGGCTGTCGTGATATTTTCTACTAATAGCGTAGTTGCATGGCTGGTAGAAAATTTTTTCCTAAAACCAAATTGATTTTTGTGAAAAAAACCTTGTCTAGTCAAGAAACTAACAAAGCGTTTATACACCAATTTCTCCAAAATTTTTGACTACACAGGTAATAAGCTGATTGGCCTGTAGTTATTAACATCATAGGTCGAACCTTTCTTAAAAACAAGTACTACTTTAGCTACTTTAAAAGCATCAATAAATTCACCGTTACTTAAAGAGAGATTAAAAATGTGAGCAATAGCCCATAGTATGTTGTCTGTGGTACATTTTAAAACTTTTGAAGGGATCCCATCCATTCCACTACTATTTTTTGATTTTAAATCAGTAATAATTCTTTTAATCTCAAGAGAAGTGGGGTTAAAGTAAAGGGAATTTGATCAAGGAAGAGGCAAGTATTCCTTGAAATTATGAGAAGTAGGAGGAAGGTTGTTGACCAGCTTAGTGCCAACTTCAGCAAAGTGAAGATTAAAGTGATTAGCAATTGTTGCAGCATCATTAGTCAACTGATTGTTAATTTTAAGAGTAGAGCAGGGATCTAATTTCTTTTTACCGAGAAGATTATTAACAATTTTCCATACTTGTTTCAAGTTATTTTTATGTCTCTCAAAAACTGATGAATAATAAGCTTCCTTTTTTTCTTTTAAAGTACGAAAGTAGATGTTTCTTGCTTTATTGTAATTAACTTTGGAAAGCAAATTTTTCTTAGCGCAGTATTTTCTGAACATCTTTTCTTTTATTTGCAATAGTTTTTGCAAATCTTTATCAAACCAACTGTTTTTATTGTTGTTATTTAATTGTATCAATGGAAACGATTTATCAAACACTTGGTGATACTTATCTGCCAAATACATATAAGACTGATTAGTTTTGGTTTCGTTTAAAACAGGGTTTACATCAATATTTTGCAAATCAAGATTAAATTTTCTCATATCAGCATCATTAAAGCTTCTAGTAAGGATATTTGAGGAAGTAGCTTTACTTTTATCAGCGCACATAAATACAGGCAAGTGGTCTGATGCAGAATGCAAAATAATTCCAGATTTTATATGATCAGTATACGCATTTGTCCATATGTGATCTAACACTGTTGCGCTAGTATCTGTAATTCTAGTAGGCTTATTTATGATAGAGCAGAAGTTATGATTTAACATTACCTCAGTGAAATCACTAACATGAGTATTCTCATTTGATTTGGCAAGATCATAATTAAAATCACCAAATATGTAACATTTTCTTTTGGCATCCAGCTTTTCAAGACATTCTATTAGTTGAAGTCTAAAATCTAGATGTGCTTTAACAAGGTCGACTGGGGAACGATAAATTGTACCACAAACAATAGTTTCTTTTCCTACTTGCACGTGAATAAAAAGAGATTCAAAAATTTTCTCATCCATTACGAACAATTCATTAATGACATTAAACTGAAGACTGTTTTTCACATAAAAGGCAACTCCACCCCCTAGACAATCTTTACGGCTATTCGATACAAATTTGTACCCATCTAAGTTATTGTAAGGTCCAGAGTGCGTTGGTCTGATCCAAGTTTCACAAATAGAAATCACATCAGGCTTGCATTGCATACTCAAAATCAGGGCTTCCAATTTGCTTCCAATTTACAGAAAAGTAACTTAGCTACAGTTACTAAAAAAGTGACTAGTTACTGCCCACCACTGTCTAGGGGGTAGGATTAGGTCTAAGTAGGCCTATCCCCGTCACCTGGCATTGTCACCAATTTTATTGATAAGTAAAATTCTTATAGTTACGAATCTCTTCGATTGCAATTAACTTCATGGCTTATCCAAAGCACGCATAATCAAAATGTGCGAGGAGAATGAATTGTCAGTGCCACTTGCTGACTGTCACAACCAGCGCTTTAAAAAGTGGGGTGAACATTTTCTACTTGTGGTTCCGCACTTAAAATATGGCACTGTAGAAAATGATCTCTGCGGAAACGATTCTCCCGTGAAAAAGAGGCGCGAACCACAGGCTCTCGGACAGAGCTGGAACGAGGACCGAACCTACCGAGACGAGACATCATAGCTTCGAGACCGAGACGAGACTTTAAAGTTACGAGACACGAGACTTCATAAGCCAAAAATTAGAAAATATGAAAACGATAGTAATACTCTGGAGCAGGGTGGTCCAAGGTTGACAGCGTCGCGGGCCAGATTATTTTTTGTATATTAATTCGCGGGCCACACACAGCAACATCAGTGCGAACAAATAATAAACAAAATATTGCGCACTTCTTTACGGTTTCTCTGTCTCTGAAACCTTTTCCATTTTTAGTCAGTATCAGAGAAATTTCGTAAGATGTCTTCTTGTCAGAAAGATTAGTTTTTCTGAAGTTGGTTATTAGCTTATAGTATTTGCCTTTCAAATCTTTTACAACTGCTATTGTAGCATATCCGTCGTATTGTTCCTACTGACTTTTATGACGTGTTTCGTAATGCCGTTTTACGTTGTATTCTTTTAGCACTGACACAATTTGCAGACATACCAGGCATTGTGGTTTACTCGTACCCTCAACAAATAAGTACTTTTCCTCCCATGTTAAGTTAAAATGTCTACTTGGATTGGTCAACTTTCTTTTCACACTCATTTTTGCCAAATAATTGTAAATCCTAAAGTTATGAACCACTGCAGAAACAAATGTAGGTTTTAGATTTCAACTGATTCTACTTTTCTGACTATCAAGAGTAGCTTTACCACGTTACCGCTAGTATGACCCTGGATTGAATAATGATAGTGAAGTTGTTACCATCATTATGTTGCAACGTAACAATGCAAAGATTGTGACATTGCAACGAAACAATGCGAAAAACAATTAATGACCTTACAATTGTTGTAACGTCATAAATTGTTTTTTCGATTAGTTTTAATTTATACTGCTTCACGTGCGTTTTACTATCCTGCTGAAAATGAATCGAGTCTTAATCGAAATGTTCAGGCTCAAATTGTTTCTCATACCTTTGCTTAGACTTAGAGATTCAGGAAACCGTGTTGACTCCGGCTATGTAACGTTGGAATGCGTGTAAACAGGAAAAGTAAGTAGATGACCAGCGAATCGTAAACTAAGCACAGCGGGGAGTTCGGTTCAAAACGCAAAACTGCCAGCGTTGAGTCAAAATTAGTTCGTAATGTTCCTTACCAATAATAAATGTGATTGATTGTACGTTGTAAATCGGTAACTTGGATGTTATCATATCTCACTAAGACTTTCTCGCAGTTTCTCCAGAATTTTTGCAAAACCTTCCGCGGGCCAAAGAAAATGCTGCCGCGGGCCACTAGTGGCCCGCGGGCCTGGGTTTGGACCACCCTGCTCTGGAGTATGGGCTCTGCCAAAGACTATATACATAATGAGTGGAAACTCTTCGTTGATTTATTACGTCACAGCATCATTTGTGTACAAAAGGTCGTTCACTCCGTTCCGCTCTGATGCATATGAAGAAAAACCGAGAAGCCAAGACCTGTCAAGACCTTTTGCATGCATTTTTCGCGCCAAAGTCATTATTTTTGGACAAAATTGGTCATAAAACTTTAAAAAATCACAAAAAAGGAGTTAAATGGACGTAACAGGTGCAAGAGAGAATTATGAACTTGAACCAGGCGCTTTTAATCAGACGAAGACAAATTTATTGGTATTTATCCTGTTGACTTAGCCTAAGAAACGGGAAAGCTTGAAACCTACAGTTCAGAGTTTTGAAGAGGCTAGAATGTGGTTAGCTCGAGAATAAGAACGAAAATCAGAATTTGATATTTAAAAATAGACAACACGGTATTTTGCAACATTTTGAGTTGATTTTGACTGCTGAAGCTGATTCAATTAGTCTAGTTGTTTTCCGTAAGTTCAAGAGATTGATTAGCCTAGTCAGTGCCTATCGTATGGTTAATAATCAGATAATGTACCGCCGTACCGGTAAACGGTTTGCCAGGTAAAATTGTGTTAATTGAAAGTTTTTGCAGAAGTTAAATTATTTGCATAAATTTTATGAAGGCCTGTACCTTCTTCTGTGCCTATTCCTGGTAGCCTACTCCTTTTGGCTGTTCGCTAGTTCATTAATTGTGAAAGACACTTAGATTTAATAGGGTGACTTTATGAACTTCTTTAGCAAATTTTAGCTGTCTGTGTTGGCTTTGTTTTCATCAATAAAATACCAACGTACTGTATTGATTAGGCTGCTCAGATGGCCGAGTGGTAAGAGCGTTTACCTCAAGAGCTGTAGACTTGGGTTTGTTTCCGAGTCGGGTCAAATTAATGACTTTAAAATTGGTATTCACAGCTTTCTTGCTTGACGCTCAGCATTAAAGAGACTGTGTGAAGATCAAGCCGGTAAGTTTACTTGTTGTGCCGTTGGGAAAGGCACTTAGCGGGATTCCCTCATCTTGGTGTTGTAGACAGATGGCTGCATGGCAACTCCTAAGCGAACTCGTTATATCGTTTTCTCGTGATAGGAGTATAAGTATGCAACAAAATATAGAAAATAGAAAAAAAAAACAGATTGGCAACTGACTAAATATTTAGTTTTCATTGGTAAATTTTATTGTGGTTTCCTTATTTTGCATTTAGCATTCAGATTACTGGTAGCATAAATGGTGTAATTTTTGTATGAGCCAATTGAAGTTGCAATTTTGATAATTTAATGTCTCGAAAGACCCCCCAAGGTATCTGACATTTGGCCTCAAAATTTTTTCAACTTGTGGTTCCGCACTTAAAATGACAAACTCTTCAGAACACTTTTTTGTCCTCTTCTCCTGTATCTGACAAATCGGTTTTTGCATTTTTGCGGTATATGTTTGTCATTGAGAATGTTGCTTAAAGTTGCAACGGTAAACGACACATCCTGGCAGGTTAAGTTTGTATACATAGTGTTTGGCTAAAATTTTAACATGAGCAAAGGCGTTTCGCACAGTTTTGCAGTGAAAAATTTTTGAGGCCAAATGTCAGATACCTTGGGGGGTCTTTCGA